>OZ038470.1:16830435-17360435 GCA_964036295.1 Plumapathes pennacea | reverse complement strand
ACCCTAACCCTAACCCTAACCCTAACCCTAACCCTAACCCTAACCTAACCCTAACCCTAACCCTAACCCTAACCCTAACCTAACCTAACCCTAACCCTAACCCTAACCCTAACCCTAACCCTAACCCTATCCTAACCCTAACCCTAACCCTAACCCTAACCCTAACCTAACCCTAACCCTAACCCTAACCCTAACCCTAACCCTAACCCTAACCCTAACCCTAACCTAACCCTAACCCTAACCCTAACCCTAACCCTAACCTAACCCTAACCCTAACCCTAACCCCTAACCCTAACCCTAACCCTAACCCTAACCCTAACCTAACCCTAACCCTAACCAACCTAACCCTAACCCTAACCCTAACCTAACCCTAACCCTAACCCTAACCCTAACCCTAACCCTACCCTAACCCTAACCCTAACCCTAACCCTAACCCTAACCCTACACCCTAACCCTAACCCTAACCCTAACCCTAACCCTAACCCTAACCCTAACCCTAACCCTAACCCTAACCCTAACCCTAACCCTAACCCTAACCCTACCCTAACCCTAACCCTAACCCTAACCCTAACCCTAACCCTAACCCTAACCCTAACCCCTAACCCTAACCCTAACCCTAACCCTAACCCTAACCCTAACCCTAACCCTAACCCTAACCCTAACCCTAACCCTAACCCTAACCCTAACCCGAACCCTAACCCTAACCCTAACCCTAACCCTAACCCTAACCCTAACCCTAACCCTAACCCTACACCCTAACCCTAACCCTAACCCTAACCCTAACCCTAACCCTAACCCTAACCCTAACCCTAACCCTAACCCTAACCCTAACCCTAACCCTAACCCTAACCCTAACCCTAACCCTAACCCTAACCCTAACCCTAACCCTAACCCTAACCCTAACCCTAACCCTAACCCTAACCCTAACCCTAACCCTAACCCTAACCCTAACCCTAACCCTAACCTAACCCTAACCCTAACCCTAACCCTAACCCTAACCCTAACCCTAACCCTAACCCTAACCCTAACCCTAACCCTAACCCTAACCCTAACCCTAACCCTAACCCTAACCCTAACCCTAACCCTAACCCTAACCCTAACCCTAACCCTAACCCTAACCCTAACCCTAACCCTAACCCTAACCCTAACCCTAACCCTAACCCTAACCCTAACCCTAACCCTAACCCTAACCCTAACCCTAACCCTAACCCTAACCCTAACCCTAACCCTAACCCTAACCCTAACCCTAACCCTAACCCTAACCCTAACCCTAACCCTAACCCTAACCCTAACCCTAACCCTAACCCTAACCCTAACCCTAACCCTAACCCTAACCCTAACCCTAACCCTAACCCTAACCCTAACCCTAACCCTAACCCTAACCCTAACCCTAACCCTAACCCTAACCCTAACCCTAACCCTAACCCTAACCCTAACCCTAACCCTAACCCTAACCCTAACCCTAACCCTAACCCTAACCCTAACCCTAACCCTAACCCTAACCCTAACCCTAACCCTAACCCTAACCCTAACCCTAACCCTAACCCTAACCCTAACCCTAACCCTAACCCTAACCCTAACCCTAACCCTAACCCTAACCCTAACCCTAACCCTAACCCTAACCCTAACCCTAACCCTAACCCTAACCCTAACCCTAACCCTAACCCTAACCCTAACCCTAACCCTAACCCTAACCCTAACCCTAACCCTAACCCTAACCCTAACCCTAACCCTAACCCTAACCCTAACCCTAACCCTAACCCTAACCCTAACCCTAACCCTAACCCTAACCCTAACCCTAACCCTAACCCTAACCCTAACCCTAACCCTAACCCTAACCCTAACCCTAACCCTAACCCTAACCCTAACCCTAACCCTAACCCTAACCCTAACCCTAACCCTAACCCTAACCCTAACCCTAACCCTAACCCTAACCCTAACCCTAACCCTAACCCTAACCCTAACCCTAACCCTAACCCTAACCCTAACCCTAACCCTAACCCTAACCCTAACCCTAACCCTAACCCTAACCCTAACCCTAACCCTAACCCTAACCCTAACCCTAACCCTAACCCTAACCCTAACCCTAACCCTAACCCTAACCCTAACCCTAACCCTAACCCTAACCCTAACCCTAACCCTAACCCTAACCCTAACCCTAACCCTAACCCTAACCCTAACCCTAACCCTAACCCTAACCCTAACCCTAACCCTAACCCTAACCCTAACCCTAACCCTAACCCTAACCCTAACCCTAACCCTAACCCTAACCCTAACCCTAACCCTAACCCTAACCCTAACCCTAACCCTAACCCTAACCCTAACCCTAACCCTAACCCTAACCCTAACCCTAACCCTAACCCTAACCCTAACCCTAACCCTAACCCTAACCCTAACCCTAACCCTAACCCTAACCCTAACCCTAACCCTAACCCTAACCCTAACCCTAACCCTAACCCTAACCCTAACCCTAACCCTAACCCTAACCCTAACCCTAACCCTAACCCTAACCCTAACCCTAACCCTAACCCTAACCCTAACCCTAACCCTAACCCTAACCCTAACCCTAACCCTAACCCTAACCCTAACCCTAACCCTAACCCTAACCCTAACCCTAACCCTAACCCTAACCCTAACCCTAACCCTAACCCTAACCCTAACCCTAACCCTAACCCTAACCCTAACCCTAACCCTAACCCTAACCCTAACCCTAACCCTAACCCTAACCCTAACCCTAACCCTAACCCTAACCCTAACCCTAACCCTAACCCTAACCCTAACCCTAACCCTAACCCTAACCCTAACCCTAACCCTAACCCTAACCCTAACCCTAACCCTAACCCTAACCCTAACCCTAACCCTAACCCTAACCCTAACCCTAACCCTAACCCTAACCCTAACCCTAACCCTAACCCTAACCCTAACCCTAACCCTAACCCTAACCCTAACCCTAACCCTAACCCTAACCCTAACCCTAACCCTAACCCTAACCCTAACCCTAACCCTAACCCTAACCCTAACCCTAACCCTAACCCTAACCCTAACCCTAACCCTAACCCTAACCCTAACCCTAACCCTAACCCTAACCCTAACCCTAACCCTAACCCTAACCCTAACCCTAACCCTAACCCTAACCCTAACCCTAACCCTAACCCTAACCCTAACCCTAACCCTAACCCTAACCCTAACCCTAACCCTAACCCTAACCCTAACCCTAACCCTAACCCTAACCCTAACCCTAACCCTAACCCTAACCCTAACCCTAACCCTAACCTAACCTAACCTAACCCTAACCCTAACCCTAACCCTAACCCTAACCCTAACCCTAACCTAACCCTAACCCTAACCCTAACCCTAACCCTAACCCTAACCCTAACCCTAACCCTAACCCTAACCCTAACCCTAACCCTAACCCTAACCCTAACCCTAACCCTAACCCTAACCCTAACCCTAACCCTAACCCTAACCCTAACCTAACCCTAACCCTAACCCTAACCCTAACCCTAACCCTAACCCTAACCCTAACCCTAACCCTAACCCTAACCCTAACCCTAACCCTAACCCTAACCCTAACCCTAACCCTAACCCTAACCCTAACCCTAACCCTAACCCTAACCCTAACCCTAACCCTAACCCTAACCTAACCCTAACCCTAACCCTAACCCTAACCCTAACCCTAACCCTAACCCTAACCCTAACCCTAACCCTAACCCTAACCCTAACCCTAACCCTAAATCTTACTAAAAACACCCCAAGTGTTACCAGAACACCCTTAAGGGTGAAACGACATAAACACTTCAAGGGTTAGTGTTAAATTCAGGGTTCTGGCTAGGGTTAGTCTTAGGGTTAATTTGCACAAAAACTAACCCTAACCCAAATGTTTCTAAAAACACCCCAAGTGTTACCAGAACACCTGCAAGAGTGAAGAGACATAAACACTTCTAAGGTTAGTGTTAAATTCAGGGTTCTGGATAGGGTTAGTCTTAGGGTTAATTTGCACAAAAACTAACCCTAACCCAAATGTTTCTAAAAACACCCCAAGTGTTACCAGAACACCTGTAAGAGTGAAAAGACATAAACACTTCTAGGGTTAGTGTTAAATTTAGGTTTCGGGTTAGGGTTAGTGGTAGGGTTAGGGGTGAGTGCCACACCCCTCAGAACTTTTTCATTTTCTTTAATTTTTGATATTTTTCAAAATTTTTTGTTAACCCCTTTGGGTGAGTGAGCGACGAACCCTGTAGTATTTTTCTTTATTTTTTCAATTTTTTTTTCAATTTTTTTTGGATTTATTTTGAAATTTTTTCAAATCTTCTTCTGGATTTTTTCTTTATTTTGTTTTACACTGAAAATAATCGACGCTCGTTTGGGGGTGTGTTCCGCACCCTGTGGAATGTTTTTTAATTTTGTTCCATTTTTTATCGCTTTTTTTTTTAATTTTTAATTTTTTTTTTATTTATTTTTTTCTAATTTTTTCTTTATTTCATTTTAACTTGAATGTGTTTGGCACACCTTTAGGGGTATGTTCCTCATCCTGTGGAATGTGTTTTATTTTTCTTCAAATTTTTCTTCTATTTTTTTTTAATTTTTAATTTATTTTTAATTTATTTTTAATTTATTTTTTTCTAAATTTGTCTTTATTTGATTTTAACCTGAAATTTATTGGCGCACCTTTGGGGGTGAGTTTCGCATCCTGTGGAATGTTTTTCAATTTTCTTCACATTTTTCTTCGATTTTTTTTTTAATTTTTTATATATTTTTTATTTATTTTTTTCTAATTTTTTCTTTATTTCCTTTTAATTTGAAAGTAATTGATTCACCTTTAGGGGGGAGTACTACATCCTGTGGATTTTTTTCAATTTTTTTCAAGCTTTTGTTCATATTTTTTTAATTTTTTTTTAATTTTTTAATTTTTAATTTATTTAATGGGGAGTGGTCAGCGGTAGTGGTCAGCGGTAGTTGTAATTTAGTTCAATGGAGTTCACATTTCAATTCAGTTGTCGTGGTTGTTCATTTGCTTGTATTCTCGTGCTGTTTGTGGTACATGGATCTCTGGAAACAGAAGGTAAGCCCTTTATTCTTTTGTGTTTAGAAAAGCTGCAGTTCAGGCCAGTTTATTTTAATTCGGCCGAGTTCGGAGCCGCTAAGATGTCACTCGGTGCCGAGTTCAGAGTCGCTAAGCTTTAATTCGGCCTAGTTCGGAGCCGCTAAGACTAAATTCGGCCTAGTTCAGAGTCGCTAAGCTTTAATTTGGCCTAATTCGGACCCGCTGAGACTTTATTCAGGTTATTTCAAAGTCCCTAAGCTTTAACTCGCTTGAGTTTTATTCGCGTGAGTTCAGTGCCGTTTAAATTGAATTCGGCCGACTTCAGAACCGGCGAGATCAAATTCACCAGAGATTGGAGCATTTCTATGTTTACACAGCCGCAGAGAGTAAATACAGTAATGTTCGAAGCAATTCTATGTTTACACGGCCGCAGAGAGTAAATACAGCAATGTTCGCAGCGATTCTATGTTTGCACGGCCGCAGAGAGTAAATACAGCAATGTTCGCAGCGATTCTATGTTTGCACGGCCGCAGAGAGTAAATACAGCAATGTTCGCAGCGATTCTATGTTTGCACGGCCGCAGAGAGTAAATACAGCAATGTTCGCAGCGATTCTATGTTTGCACGGCCGCAGAGAGTAAATACAGCAATGTTCGCAGCGATTCTATGTTTGCACGGCCGCAGAGAGTAAATACAGCAATGTTCGCAGCGATTCTATGTTTGCACGGCCGCAGAGAGTAAATACAGCAATGTTCGCAGCGATTCTATGTTTGCACGGCCGCAGAGAGTAAATACAGCAATGTTCGCAGCGATTCTATGTTTCCACGGCCGCAGAGAGTAAATACAGAAGCGATCGCAGCAATTCTATGTTTACACGGCCGCAGAGAGTAAATACAGCAATGTTCGCAGCAATTCTATGTTGACACGGCCGCAGAGAGTAAATTCAGCAATGTTTGCAGCAATTCTATGTTTATTCTATGTTTACACGGCCGCAGAGAGTAAATACAGCAATGTTCGCAGCAATTCTATGTTGACACGGCCGCAGAGAGTAAATTCAGCAATGTTTGCAGCAATTCTATGTTTATTCTATGTTTATGCAGCCGCAGAGACTAAATACAACAGATATCGGAACCGAATCAAATATATCTTTAAGATTCGGAACCGCTAAGATTTTTAAAATTCGCGCGACTTTAGCCCCAGTAAATACAGCAATGTTCGCAGCAATTGTATGTTTATACAGCCGCCGAGAGTAAATACAGCAATGTTCGCAGCAATTCTATGTTTACACGGCCGCAGAGAGTAAATACAGGAGTGATGGAAGCAATAACATGTTTATACAGCCGCCGAGAGTAAATACAGCAATGTTCGCAGTAATTCTATGTTTACACGACCGCAGAGAGTAACTACAGAAGCGATCGCAGTAATTGCATGTTTATACAGCCGCAGAGAGTAACTACAGAAGCGATCGCAGTAATTGCATGTTTATACAGCCGCAGAGAGTAACTACAGAAGCGATCGCAGTAATTGCATGTTTATACAGCCGCAGAGAGTAACTACTGAAGCGATCGCAGTAATTGCATGTTTATACAGCCGCAGAGAGTAACTACAGAAGCGATGGCAGCAATTGCATGTTTATACAGCCGCAGAGAGTAACTACAGAAGCGATGGCAGCAATTACATGTTTACACGGCCGCAGAGAGTAACTACAGAAGCGATGGC
The DNA here is from genome assembly GCA_964036295.1 of Plumapathes pennacea. NCBI lineage: Eukaryota > Metazoa > Cnidaria > Anthozoa > Antipatharia > Myriopathidae > Plumapathes > Plumapathes pennacea. The sequence continues at coordinate 17,353,673 of OZ038470.1, read as the reverse complement.
AGCAATTACATGTTTACACGGCCGCAGAGAGTAAATTCAGCAATGTTTGCAGCAATTCTATGTTTATTCTATGTTTATGCAGCCGCAGAGACTAAATACAAGAGATATGGGAACCGAATCAAATATATCTTTAAGTTTCGGAAATTCGCGCGACTTTAGACCCGGTAATGTTTCATTCAATTTAATTTAACAACACACACTCGCTTTATTCTTTATAGCGCTAGCTTTTAAATAAACAGGAGGAGCGATAAAACTTTAAGCGGGGAGAAAAGGCGGCCGGAGTTTGTTTACATTTACATTATAAACTTATAAACTTATAAAGCCTCAGATCCGATCAGAGCGCCTCCATAAAATACAACGGAATCCTTGGTGTGTGTGTGTGTGTGTGTGTGTGTGTGTGTGTTTGTGTATTTGTTTGCGTGTGTGGAGTGAGCGAGCGAGAGCCGGCGACTTCCGAGTTCCGGGAACTGGCGAGTTCCGGGAACTGGCGAGTTCCGGGAACTGGCCAGTTCCGGAAACTCACGGGAAAACAAAAAGAATCCTCCCGATTTTTAACCCATGAGAGCGGTGAATAGAGCGGTGAATAGAGGAGTCATCAGAGCGGTCAATAGAGCGGCGATTATTTATTTTTATTCAACTATCGTGAACTATTGGTGCTGGCGTGATTCTCGCGTGAAACTCTCCTAACATTAAAGTGGAAAATGTATCGGCGATCTAGTGAGAATCCACATCTTCATCAACTAACTCGGTTATTTGCTACTGTACAGTAATGTACAATGATGTACAGTAATGTGTAATGATGTGTAATCATTTTGAGACTCGGCCAAGTGTTTTGATTTTAATATCACCACAGCGAACGAGCGAGCGAGCCATTTAAAAAGTGTAAATACAACCGCACCGCTCGATTGCCTCAAATTCAAGTCAACAACACGCACTCGCTTTATTCTTTTAGAGCGCTAGCTTTTAAATAAACCGGGGGACGACCGAGCGACCAAACTTTAAGCGGGGAGAAAAGGCAGCGGGGTTTGTTTACATTTATATTATGAACTTTTGCCGGATGTTTATAAAGCCTCAGATCCGATCAGAGCGCCTCCATAAATCACAACGGAATCCTTGCTGTGTGTGTGTGTTTGTGTGTGTGCAGTGAGTGAGGGAGAGCCGGCGAAATCTAATTCAGAGACACGGAAACACACGGGAACAAACGGGATGAGGATGAGTCCGCCGGCTGATTTACATAATTTCCTTCCCGCTCGGCGCGAACGGCTGTCATCATAATATTTTTCAAAGCGACTTGTTCAACGCCAGAGATCGATTTACTACAAGCGATTCTGATACACGTGTGTTGTGCGATCACGATCATCTTTATTGCATTGTTCCATCATGTTTATAAAGCGCTGTACAGTCTATTGAATAGCACATCATGTACATCTCTAAGTGTCTTTTTAGGAATTAGCGTGTTCATGCGTGACCATTTTTTGAATAGCACCCATAGCCTCCCCCCACATTAAACAAAAAATATATAAGTCTTTGCCTGCATCATCAAACGTGAAAAGCTATAGGCCAGTTATGCTTTTTACTCGACCCAACTCAATCTTCCGGCCGAAAATTCGCCAATTTTCACCGAGCATTTTTCCGCTCTAAACCGTCTCTCAGGAAAAGACTTATAACAACTCTTGCTCGTCCCAGGGCGGGGTTATCCAGACCGCTTAGTTCTTCAAGCGACTCCCCTTTCAACCGTCGTCAGGCTTAATGATGCCTTCAGGTACCCTCAGAGCAACAATTCTCAGCGCACGACAGAAGAGCGCACAAAGCTGCCAACTCTTCCTTCACGTCGCGGGCTTCTGCTTTCGTCTTTGCCGCGGAAAATAATTAATTTAACACGTCATACATCGCCCACCACTCACGTTCATTCATTTCTAATTAAAACAATTACCCATTGTCTTTCCCCATGGGACTGGACACTAGTCTGCACTTAAAATGGCGGAGTAATCACTCGGCTCGTTCTACAACAAATTGCCTTCTTTGTGCCTTCGAGGAGAACAGCAACACCGCCTTGGTACTCTGTCCACATCCATCTCAACTTCCTCTATCGTACCTGGCGCTTAATCACGGTCAGCACGTCTTTTGCGACAACCCGATCACTCTTCATTCACGACGAGACAACGAGCTCTTCTCTCTCGCCAATTCTCAAAGCTTATATTTATGCAGGTCAGTTTCATTCAAAGTACGATTACGTTTATTCTTCGTAAGCTCTTAATATCGCACCGTTTTGCCTGGTTTGTTTACTCTCAAGGGTTAGCGTTCACGTACAACTTCTCACTCGTACCGAGTTACGGTTTCGTAGATATTTCATTGTAAATATGCACCGACTTTGTCCTGGAAAACCTGTGCAGAGTTCACATGCATGTGCAATAAATAATGGCTTTTGAGTTACATAAAACTTACTGCCATACAACTCTCGATGTTCACTCTCTCCCGCACAACGATTTTCAGGTTACTATATTTTTCAAAGGCCTCACTTGAGGGAACTTCTGTCAAGTAAAAATTAATAGTTTCCTTTCACCAGTTCTTCCTAAAGTTCTCAGGTCTGAATGCTCAACTTTTATTATTTTATTGCCAGGCTTTGGACTCCTTTCATTCCCTTGTATACAAAGGGAAGCAATCAAATCATTTTACTCAGCAAAAAGCACTTTGAATGAAGTAAATTTTGTTTATGGCATGATCACTTTATTTGACCATTTTTGTGTGGTTGTGCTATTATTAACCTTGACCTCTTGCTGTGTAATTTACAGGATGAAATTAAAGATGCTGCTGTTCTTGGTGCACAGTTTGGTTAGGGTTAGCTAAGACTGAACATCAGCTCTGATGCCTGTCATATTAAGGTGTGTGTTACCTTCTTGTGGATATACACGTTACGGTTAGGGTTAGAAATCTGAAACATTGAAACATTGACTCTATGAATATCGCACAGTTTTGCCTGGTTTGTTTACTGTCAAGGGGTTGTGTTAGCATACAACTTCTGACTTGTACTGACTTAGGATTAGCAAGGGCTTCATTGCAAATATGCAGTGGTTTGTCCTGAAAACCTCTGCACAGTTCACATGCATGTGATATAAATCAGGGCTTTTGTCTCCCATAAAGCCTACTTGCATACAAATCTGGATGTCCACTCTGTCATGCGCAATGCTTTTCAGATTAATTGATCAACATAACAGTAACCAGGGCCTGTTTGCTTAAAGTATAAGAGAAAGACTTCAGGAAAGCCAGTTGGAGCTGGTTGTGTTATATATTTTTCAAAGGCCTCACTTCAGGGAACTTTTATTGAGTACCAATCTATAGTTTTCTTTCACCAGTCATTCCTAAAGTTGTCAGGTCTAAATGCTCATCTTTTATTGTTTTTTTTATACCCTGTCCAGGTTTTGGTCCTATTTCTATCCCTTGTATACAGAGGTAAGCAATCAAATAAAATGGCCTGCATTACATGCTTCATGATATATTTTTGAACAGAGAGGCCAGAGACCCAGTTACAAGTCTCATTTGAATCAAGCCAACCAGAATTATGATTTATTATTATGATGATGGGGGTCCTGGAAAACAGTTTTGTTTCTTATTTCTCAGACTTAGTGGGTGTTGAGTTCTGTCTGCACTGCACACTAGTAACTTCTTTTCAAAATTTTACTTAGCAAAGTGCCCCTTGAATTGAGTGAATTTTGTGTATAGCCTGGCATTAGTCTTGTTAGCAAGACTTGAACGTGCAATTTTAGATGCTTGAAAAGTGGGAAAATTCAGCTACATATATAGATTGTCATCTATTAGATGATACTTGGAGTGATAAGTTTTTTTATAGTTAGGGTTAGTTTAAAATAATTACATGAGAAACATACAGTGCAAAATTATATCACCAAGTAACACATGCAGTGGTTTGTATGTTTCTGTGCAAATTTGGTTCTTATAACAGAGGGCAAAATGGAGGAGGGGAAAGGGAGATATTTCGGAAATATAACCTTGTATGAGTTATTAGAAGATTTACATTAATCACTAAATTTGACCATTTTTGTGTGGTTGTACTATTATTAACCTTGACCTCTTGCTGTGTAATTTGCAGGAAAAAAAATATGGTTACTCATATTCTTGCTGTACAGTTTGTTGTGGTTGTGGTTACCTAATCATTGAATATCAACTATGATGCCTGTCATATTCAGGTGAGTGTACACCTTCTTGTGGATATATACATTAGTGTTAGGGTTAGAAATCTGAAACATTGAATTGGGAGGGGGGTTCATTCTCACTAAAGAATGTATAGAAATATTATCAACATTTAGTGAGTATACTGACTTTTGTCTCAGATTGAGGGCATGTAAACATGCTATTGAGAAATGCAGGGCAATTATTAGCCTGCTTGAATTATAATCATTATAACTATGATGTTATATAGATTTTAATCTGTGGGTGTGCAGTCGCTCAGTGCATATTGTTCTGGGCCTGCATTGAATGTTGTTGATTACAGTAATAGTAATGCCACTTGTAATTTGCCCTCAGTTTGCTGAGTAAGTTGCTTGTTTATCAGCATTCGGAATCAACTTTTTTGCTTGAGGCAAATCAACTTTGGTTGATAGATAATCAACTTGGTTTCACAATGACTTTCAGATTTTTTTCAAATTGATTTGATCTTATGTTCATGTTTTCTTTGCCTGTAGACCTTCCATATTGGCTTGCATACAAGTCTGAAGAAAGATGGCAGTATAATTTGGCTTAGGGAAGAGACTAAAGCTCTATGGACTCAATGTTGCAAACTGGACGAATCAGTTGTACCTGACACAAACAAGTCTTTGGACCATGAAGGAACATGAAATGCAGGTACATTGAGACTTCTCTGGAAATATATAGGGCTCATTAAACAACGTTAGATTCTTATTCAATATATACGTGTTTGGGAATGTCAGTACAAATTGTTTTTTAGAATGCTGCACTAAAAATATTGTTGTTGCATTGATTGCGATTTTAGTCTTCCTCTTTCACTAAGAATATTGTTGTTTCTTTGATTGCATTTTTAATCTTTCTCTTCCCCGGTAATATATTAAAATAGTTTTGTGCCAGTGCTAGGTGTCAAATTGATGCTTCAAACTCAAGTACTTGCAAAACATGGTTCACACTAATTTATCACCGCACATAACCTGTCAGTGTATGGTGGTTACCTAATGTATGAACATTGCATTAAGCTGGTGACTACTGTTATTTTCATTTTGATGTTGTAAACTTTGTGTCCCTGCAGGGTGCTGACAAGAAAGCATTACATAAGGTACAGTGAAATCCACTAACTTGCACAGTGAAATCAAGCATGACTGTTTTAAGTGAAAGTATCAGTGAGGCTAGTTTAAGAGAAATACTCTAAAGAGGTCACTGTTCATCACTTTAACTTCTAGATTTATGTATTGATTTATGTGTTTATTTGTCTTTTGTGCTGGTTTTAGGACACAGAAAAGAAAGGAGCTCCAAAGGTACATGCATGTACATGACAGTGAGATATTATTTTATTACATTTAAATTCTTGATGGCAATGGTCTTACTGCAGTGTCACTGAACCTCCTGTAAAGCCAATGAAGGGTTCCCTTAACCCAAGTAACCTAGTAGTTTATGTCTGTACATTATTTATGCCAAGGTTATGCATTAATATGAAAGCAGAAATTGCTAGTCGGAGGTTCTTGGCATGGCTGGAGAGCAAAATGGTAGCTTTAAATTATTGTCTGTACAATATGGCAGATGAATGGCCAGCATAAAAACCAGGTGTGACACATTTTTAATATTACATTGCATACTTGCAGTAACTTCTCTGTTTTAGTTTAAAGTATGTTAAAAAGCTGTCATGTTAGGGGTTAATATTTTTAGATTCACATGTGGTAGTATTTATCTTGCGGTAACCCCTTGGTGCACAACAATTTTCAGGTTAATTGATCAAAATAACAGTAACCATGCAGGGCCTGTTGACTTAAAGTTGACCCAATTGCAGCTGGTGGGGTTACATATTTTTCAAAGGCCTTACTCAAGGCAGCTTCTGTCAAGTACCAATCAATAGTTTCTTCTCACCAGTTGCTCCTAAAGCTGTGAGGTCTAAATGCTCAACTTTAATTTTTTTTATACCTTTGCCAGGTTTTGGTCTAACTTGTTTCTATCCTTGTATGCAGAGGTAAGCAATTGAATCAAATGGTATGCATTACGTGCTTCATGATATATTTTTAAACAGAGAGGAGGAGACCAGTCTCAAGTCTCATTTCAATCAAGCCAACCAGAATTATAATTTGTATGTACTCCTGCAATGATGATGGGGGGTCCTGGCACACAGTTTTGTTTCTTATCTCAGTCAGACTTAGTGGGTGTTAGTTCTGTCTGCAATGCACGCTAATAACTTCTTTTGAAAATTTTACTTAGCAAAGTGCCCCTAGAATTGAGTGAATCTTGTGTATAGCCTGGCTTTAGTCTTGTTAGCAAGACTTTAATGTGTAATTAATTTAGATGCTTGAAAAGTTGGGAAATTCAGCTGCATATATAGATTGTCATCTATTGGATGATACTTGGAGTCATAATGTTTTTAGGGTTAGGGTTACTTTCAAATATCCACATGAGAAACATACTGTACAGTGCAACATTATATCACCAAGTATCACATGCAGTGGTTTGTAGGTTTCTGTGCAAATTTGGCTCTCATAACAGACTAAATGGAGGAGGGGATATTTCAGAAATATAACCTTGTATGAGTTATCAGAAGATTTACATTAATCAGTAAATTTGACCATCTTTGTGTGGTTGTGCTATTTTTAACCTTGACCTCTTTCTGTGTAATTTGCAGGAAGAAATTACAGATGCTGGTGTTCTTGCTTGGTACAGTTTGCTGTGGTTATCTAATGATTGTAGAACAACTATGATGCTTGTCATATTAAGGTGTGTATATACAGGTACCTTGTTGTGGATAGGGTTAGGGTTATGGTTAGAAATCTGAAACATTGGAACAATTTAATTTGGGAAATGGGGGGGTGGCCTTTCTTACTAGAAAATATATAGAAATTATCAACATTTAGCAAGTGTCCCAAAATTTTGTCTGCAGTTGATGGCATGTATACATGATATTGAAAAGTGCAAGACAGTCTGCTTTATGCCTCTTTTTCTATTAAGCAATAATTTCACCATTTAACCTAGATGAGTTTAGCCCTGTTTCACTGCATGGCTTATACTTGTCTCAAGTGTTGTCACTTTTTGCAGCCAGGCACAGATTCATGCAGTTGCTGTTAAATTGTCTTGCCTTATTGTCCACTGTCAGACAATTAACACATTTCCACATCCATGTTGGCCATGCTATATAGTGGAAAGGTTTCATTTTAGAACTAATTCCCAAACTGGAAATTGGAGACATTTTATTTTTGTCATCTCCAAATATTTTAATTTTGTTCACATTGTACTTGGGGACCATATCAGTCACGATTTCCAGCACTGTATTTAAGTACCTGTATACAAGTCACGGGCTGGACTAATGATGGCTAACAAGTAGGCAAGCATTTGTTTCGTCAGAAATTCAAACCACATTTTCTAATCACCGGTTTAATTTGTTGCGTCACAAATTGAAATTATAACAATTTGGTACACAGACACACACACACGAATATTATTTTGTAAAATATTGGATAGAAACACTAATAAATTATTTATTCTGCAGGGTTGGCTTGACTGGAACATATATGCCTGGTACCAAGTTTTTTATGCCTGTCATATTAAGGTGTGTATACCTTGTTGTAGATATATACATTAGTGTTAGGGTTAGAAATCTGAAACATTGAAACATTGACTTGGGGAGGGGGTTCATTAAGCTCTGAATATCGCACTGTTTTAATTTCCTGGTTTTGTTTAATGTCAAGAGTTAGGCTTAACAGACAACTTCTGACTCATACTGACTTAGGATTAGAAAGGATTTAAATAAATAAATAATAAAATAAATCACTTTATTTAAGTCGCAATGTATTTAGCACTTGCCGTGCTAATTGGGGAGACTTGAAATGCAGAAACCAAATATCATAAACTGAACACAAATGTGTTAAGAATCCCAACTGGTCGGAGGCTAACCAGTTGGCTATTTACAAAGTGTGGCCAAGGATTTGAACTCAGGGCTACCGTGTTGCAAATTCAGCTAGTGGTCAGACCTGGGACCTCCGGATTTCAAGTCCGGCGCCCTAACCGCTTGGCCACACCTGCCTCCTACGCGCGTCCTGATTGGCTAAGTAACCATGTTAGATTAGAGTATATTACATGCTGACGTGATACGCGATGTTTTTTACTTAGCTAATTATTTTATAAAAGAAATATATAACGCGTCACCGTGTAATATAGCCTCATCTAAACACTTGGGAAGTTGGGAGAACACTCGAGTAGTGCCGGAAACCACTCGGCAGCCTTGTGGTTTCCTTACACTACTCTCGTGTTCTCCCAACTTCCTGCATGTTTAGATGAGGTTATATTACACGGTGACGCGTTATATATTTCTTAATTAGCGCAGGCATTCCAACCTTGTTGGAGGTTAATAATAGGGTGATTTACAAGATCCAGAGGCTTGAGCAGCTAGGGGGTCTGGGGGCATGCTCATCTGGGAAAATTAAAATAAATGTGTCTTCTGAAGTGGCATTTACTGCATTTTGAGAGTGTGTTTTAGTATTTTTGTATGAAATCTAAAGGCTTCATCAACGTTACACGTATAGAAAAATCATTATTCATTTTGTATCTTAAAGATATATGTAGTGCCCACATTCCAACATCCCAGAGGTTCTCTTGCACTATGGGAGATGGCTGTATTTATAGAATAATTAACTAAAGAACTTTTTTTTTTTTTCATGTAGCAGTTCAAGCAGTTGTTTAATTTTGTGACTGGAATGAATCAACAGTGAGTACTTTCATGTTATTAATTTAGTCACATGTCATATTATGAATGTTTTCTGAGTGGTTTTTTGTCTTCTCAATCTCATTCAAAACTGTAATTACCATGTATACCTACTCTGTTTAGATTTCTCTATATAAAGTTTACTTACTTCAAATCGCTATCTTGGTTTTGGTGCCTTAGTTGACATTTTATTGGCCATCATTGTAAACATGCATTCCTTTATCCACAGATTTAGTGAGATTGAGAGAAGGTAAGTCTGATCAGTACACTACTAAAACTGCATTCAATCCTATTTTGTTATTAATAACATGCATACAATAATTCCTGCATTCAATACTATTTTGTTATTAATAACATGCATACAATAATTCCTGCATTCAATATTAATAACATGCATACAATATTTCAAACCTAGAATTGAGTGAATTTTGTGTATAGCCTGGCTTTAGTCTTGTTAGCAAGACTTTAATGATTGTGTAATTAATTTAGATGCTTGAAAAGTTGGGGAATTCAGCTGCATATATAGATTGTCATCTATTGGATGATACTTGGAGTCATAATATTTTTAGGGTTAGGGTTACTTTAAAATATCCACATGAGAAACATACAGTGCAGTGCAACATTATATCACCAAGTATCACATGCAGTGGTTTGCAGGTTTCTGTGCAAATTTGGCTCTCATAACAGACTAAATGGAGAAGGGGATATTTCAGAAATATAACCTTGTATGAGTTATTAGAAGATTTACATTAATCAGTAAATTTGACCATTTTTGTGTGGTTGTGCTATTTTTAACCTTGACCTCTTTCTGTGTAATTTGCAGGAAGAAATTACAGATGCTGGTGTTCTTGCTTGGTACAGTTTGCTGTGATTACCTGATGATTGTAGATCAACTATGATGCTTGTCATATTAAGGTGTGTATATACAGGTACCTTGTTGTGGATAGGGTTTGGGTTATGGTTAGAAATCTGAAACATTGGAACAATTGAATTTGGGGAATGGGGGGGGGGGGGGGTGGTCTTTCGTACTAGAAAATATATAGAAATTATCAACATTTAGCAAGTGTCCCAAAATTTTGTCTGCAGTTGATGGCATGTATACATGATATTGAAAAGTGCAAGACAGTCTGCTTTATGCCTCTTTTTTTATTAAGCAATAATTTCACCATTTAACCTAGATGAGTTTAGCCCTGTTTCACTGCATGGCTTATACTTGTCTCAAGTGTTGTCACTTTTTGCAGCCAGGCACAGATTCATGCAGTTGCTGTTAAATTGTCTTGCCTTATTGTCCACTGTCAGACAATTAACACATTTCCACATCCATGTTGGCCATGCTAAATAGTGGAAAGGTTTCATTTTAGAACTAATTCCCAAACTGGAAATTGAAGACATTTTATTTTTGTCATCTCCAAATATTTGAATTTTGCTCACATTGTGTTATTTTGTAAAATATTGGATAGAAACACTAATAAATTATTTATTCTGCAGGGTCTGGCCTGGTTGGCTTGACTGGAACATATATGCCAGGTACGAAGTTAGTTATGCCTGTCATATTAAGGTGTGTATATACCTTGTTGTAGATATATGGGTCATTCTACAGTATTTGGTAATGGTACGGAGGGGGAAATCAGAGCATTTCAGGGCCTCAAAATTTGACAAATTCCACAACAGCCAAATAAAATGCATATGGTATCATAGAGATTTGGGGATGCTACAACTTGAATATGTTTACTGCAGGGCTTTTATGCTGGCAGCACTAAGGGGTGAAATTTGCCCGTTACGGAGGGGAATCAGATAATTGGCATTTTTCACTAGTTTCTTTTTGCTCTCAAATTTCTCCGAGTTTGCAGCATGGATTGAAACAAGAGTATGCTCTGATTATTTGACAGTGCATATGCTATTAATTTATTGCGATAAAAAAATTGAATTGTTTGCCATTATTCAGTAAGTGCAACTTTTAATTTCAACTAGAGTGGATCCAGTCTATAATTGACAGTGTTTTGGATAGCCAAATATCTATTGTTTCCTAAACAAAGAGGCATAACATGGAACCTGCTGTAAGAGTTTGTCCTTGTTCTGCCCTTTTTTTATTGCAGATCTAACATTATCTTTTTCATGTAGTTTGTTCACTTTTACCAAGGATAAATTGCAATATTTAAACATGTTGAGTCCCCTCGCAATACCTTCTTTGGATGTTTCGTTGTAATAACAAGCCTTTAACATATTTCCCTTAGTCTCCATTCTTGCCAAAGACGATGGAAAAGTTTAAGAACTTCATGAAGTCGTATAAAATGACTGAAGAAAAGGTAAGGCCTTAGTGCATGCATTATGATGTAACTTTATATAATTGTATTACCCCCTTTTTTTATTAAAGAAGTAAAAATTGGAACCCCCTTTTTTATTAAAGAAAAATTGGAAATATTTTGGCTTTGCATGTCCATACAGGCTGCAGCTCAGTTGTTCAGCTTTTCCACATTGACTTTGAGTTGATTTTCAAACTTTGAGCCTGGTTTGGTGTTATTACTGACGCCGCACTTGTTTAACTTTCAGGCTGTACAAGACTTGTGGGAGTGGTCACACGACCACACAAGCTGTAGCTTTAAACTTTTATCGTGTATAAATAAAGGTTGATTGATTGATTGATTGAAAAAACAAGAAGTGATGACATCTTTTATTCAATAAACTAAGCTGCTTTTGTTCACACAGTGTTTCATGTGCAATATTTTTATATACATATGGATACAATATTTATTATTTATTATTATTGGGACTGGATGTTACATTACGGTGCCCCACTTCGTGGGCGACCTTAAAAACCCATGCTGCAAGTTAACTGTCATTCCGCAACTTGGCTGCGAACTTGATTATTTCGCGTCCAAAAGGTATAGCGTGCGCAACGGCTAAAAAAAAAACAGACATAAAAAAGGCCACGCGTAACTGACACTTGCCGACCATGCGGGCACACTCAACGGTGAGCGCTCAAGACAGCGCTGTTCGTCAGGGCCAAGGCCTGTCTGTTTTCCGGTCTTGCTCGCTCAAACACTCCAGATCTGCGCTCAAACAGTCCAGATCTGCGACACTAAATTGCCGTGATTGCGTCTAGCACACGTTTGCTCAAGCTCTCACACGCCACCTGCCCCCAAAGACAAAGAATTAGCCAAAACGCGATTGAAAGCCCATCTATTATCACTAGCCGTCGAAGTCACGCGATCGCGCGGCTGCGATCCAGTGTGTACGCGGTCAGCAGTTTGCTCTGTGCACATGCGTGGTAATATCAAAACAATGGCGTTTGCGTTAGTTGCTACAGTTTCAACGCTCGTGTTATCCATTCAATCCACCTTTGCCTTTATGCAAACTGCGCCAAGCGCTTCGTGTGGTCCCGTACAGAAGACGTACATAGTGCAGGAAGCCGGAAATTGCGTTCAAGGATCCCGACTTCGACCCAAGGTAAGCTGGCGATATTTGTATCGATCCCTTTTCTATAACAAACACACTTTCCCAGTCCGTTGGCAGCTCGTTGTGTCGGGGTTCCACTAAATAGAACCACCTGCTACAGTCTAAGTCTAACTCGAGTGTTTTGCAAGCAATTTAAGCATATAATTTTTCATATCACCAGTGTTTGGGGGGTGCACATATCACTAGGAATCTGGGCTGCAGAAAGTGTGTGAAGTCTATAATACAATAATGTTACAATATTATATGCAGTTCTCGGTGAACAGGTTTTGGTCATTCTCAAGCATTTATTGAAATCCATAATTTTTCATTCAGTGTCAAGTACTGAAGGTTCGATTAGAAACAAATAACATTGTCTAATATTATATAGCAACTGCATAATTTGCTTGGTGACACACTGTGCAATGCACATGTCTGTCGTATTAACCTAGGATATATATAACTTCAATCAATGACTTTTCCGCAACACAGGGCCAGCAATTCCTGAATAATTATTATTCAAAGCATGACTGTCCAGATGGTTATGGATTAAGGTCTAAATTTTGTTGTCATTTTAAAGCCTGGAAATGAGAACCTTTCACTCACAAAACGACTTCCTCAACATGATGTTACGAGCTGGAACAATCTTTTAGCTAGGTCTTTGATAAAAAAAGTTGTGCAGTGTGTCTTGCCACAAAATGAATTTGCTTGCTACTGGCTGCCTAGCTTCATCAGGCTTTGAATAACTGAAACCAGAGGTGGCTATTGCATGCAATTTAAATCTGCCAAACAAAACTGAACTAACTATTTATAACTGAGCTGCTACAACTGACGGTAGGGCTTGTGTCTTCCGTAAAGCCTACTTGCATACAAATCTGGATGTCCACTCTGTCATGCACAACGATTTTCAGGTTAATTGATCAACATAACAGAGCATTTCAAGGCCTCTTTGACAAATTCCACAACAGCCAAATAAAATGCATATAGTATCATAGAGATTTGGGGATGCTACAACTTGAATATGCTTACTGCAGGGCCTTTATGCTGGCAGCACTAAGGGGTGAAATTTGCCCGTTATGGAGGGGAATCAGATAATTGGCATTTTTCACTAATTTCTTTTTGCTCTCAAATTTCTCTGAGTTTGCAGCATGGATTGAAACAAGAGTATGCTCTGATTATTTGACAGTGCATATGCTATTAATTTATTGTGATAAAAAAATTGAATTGTTTGCCATTATTCAGTAAGTGCAACTTTTAATTTCAACTGGAGTGGATCCAGTCTATAAATGACAGTGTTCCGGGCGATTGTCTCCCGCAAAAATGTTTAAGATTTCTGTCTCCTGAGATAGCATTTCCTGCATTTTGAAAGCGTGTTTGAGTAGTTTGTGCGATGTAATCTGAAGGCTACACCAACATAAAATGCATAGAAAAGTTCATCATTCGTCTTGGATCTTATATATATGTTTTGTGCTGTGATTGCGATCCTCTTAGGGCGGAATAGTAGAGGAATTTGCGAGCTCGGTAGGCTTGAGCAGATTAGCGGGATCCGGGCGATTGTCTCCCGCAAAAATGTTTAAGATTTCTGTCTCCTGAGATAGCATTTCCTGCATTTTGAAAGCGTGTTTGAGTAGTTTGTGCTGTGTAATCTGAAGGCTACACCAACATAAAATGCATAGGAAAGTTCATTATTCGTTTTGTATCTTGTGTATATGTTACGTGTGGCGGTTGCGATCCCGTTAGAGCTAATTAGAAGGGACATTGGGAAGCGCCGGAGGCTCGAACAGCTTAGGGGTGAGGGAATGGTCCCCCGGGTCTTCTGAAATAGAATTTGTTTTTGCATTTTGAGAGCATGTTTCAGTAGTAGTTGCTGTGTATTCTGAAGGCTTCACCAACATAAAATGCATAGAAAAGTTCATCATTCGTCTTGGATCTTATATATATGTTTTGTGCTGTGATTGCGATCCTGTTAGGGCGGAATAGTAGAGGAATTTGCGAGCTCGGTAGGCTTGAGCAGATTAGCAGGATCCGGGCGATTCTCTCCCGCAAAAGTGTTTAAGATTTCTGTCTCCTGAGATAGCATTTCCTGCATTTTGAAAGCGTGTTTGAGTAGTTTGTGCTGTGTAATCTGAAGGCTACACCAACATAAAATGCATAGGAAAGTTCATTATTCGTTTTGTATCTTGTGTATATGTTACGTGTGGCGGTTGCAATCCCGTTAGAGCTAATTAGAAGGGACATTGGGAAGCGCCGGAGGCTCGAACAGGTTAGGGGCCAGGGAATGGTCCCCCGGGTCTTCTGAAATAGAATTTGTTTTTGCATTTTGAGAGCATGTTTCAGTAGTAGTTGCTGTGTAATCTGAAGGCTTCACCAACATAAAATGCATAGAAAAGTTCATCATTCGTCTTGGATCTTATATATATATGTTTTGTGCGGTGATTGCGATCCTCTTAGGGCGGAATAGTAGAGGAATTTGCGAGCTCGGTAGGCTTGAGCAGATTAGCGGGATCCGGGCGATTGTCTCCCGCAAAAATGTTTAAGATTTCTGTCTCCTGAGATAGCATTTCCTGCATTTTGAAAGCGTGTTTGAGTAGTTTGTGCTGTGTAATCTGTAGGCTACACCAACATAAAATGCATAGGAAAGTTCATTATTCGTTTTGTATCTTGTGTATATGTTACGTGTGGCGGTTGCGATCCCGTTAGAGCTAATTAGAAGGGACATTGGGAAGCGCCGGAGGCTCGAACAGGTTAGGGGCTAGGGAATGGTCCCCTGGGTTTTCTGAAATAGAATTTGTTTTTGCATTTTGAGAGCATGTTTCAGTAGTATTTACTGTGTATTCTGAAGGCTTCACCAACATAAAATGCATAGAAAAGTTCATCATTCGTCTTGGATCTTATATATATGTTTTGTGCGGTGATTGCGATCCTCTTAGGGCGGAATAGTAGAGGAATTTGCGAGCTCGGTAGGCTTGAGCAGATTAGCGGGATCCGGGCGATTGTCTCCCGCAAAAATGTTTAAGATTTCTGTCTCCTGAGATAGCATTTCCTGCATTTTGAAAGCGTGTTTGAGTAGTTTGTGCTGTGTAATCTGAAGGCTACACCAACATAAAATGCATAGGAAAGTTCATTATTCGTTTTGTATCTTGTGTATATGTTACGTGTGGCGGTTGCAATCCCGTTAGAGCTAATTAGAAGGGACATTGGGAAGCGCCGGAGGCTCGAACAGGTTAGGGGCCAGGGAATGGTCCCCCGGGTCTTCTGAAATAGAATTGGTTTTTGCATTTTGAGAGCATGTTTCAGTAGTATTTGCTGTGTATTCTGAAGGCTTCACCAACATAAAATGCATAGAAAAGTTCATCATTCGTCTTGGATCTTATATATATGTTTTCTGCGGTGATTGCGATCCTCTTAGGGCGGAATAGTAGAGGAATTTGCGAGCTCGGTAGGCTTGAGCAGATTAGCGGGATCCGGGCGATTGTCTCCCGCAAAAATGTTTAAGATTTCTGTCTCCTGACATAGCATTTCCTGCATTTTGAAAGCGTGTTTGAGTAGTTTGTGCTGTGTAATCTGAAGGCTACACCAACATAAAATGCATAGGAAAGTTCATTATTCGTTTTGTATCTTGTGTATATGTTACGTGTGGCGGTTGCAATCCCGTTAGAGCTAATTAGAAGGGACATTGGGAAGCGCCGGAGGCTCGAACAGGTTAGGGGCCAGGGAATGGTCCCCCGGGTCTTCTGAAATAGAATTTGTTTTTGCATTTTGAGAGCATGTTTCAGTAGTATTTGCTGTGTATTCTGAAGGCTTCACCAACATAAAATGCATAGAAAAGTTCATCATTCGTCTTGGATCTTATATATATATGTTTTGTGCTGTGATTGCGATCTTCTTAGGGCGGAATAGTAGAGGAATTTGCGAGCTCGGTAGGCTTGAGCAGATTAGCGGGATCCGGGCGATTGTCTCCCGCAAAAGTGTTTAAGATTTCTGTCTCCTGAGATAGCATTTCCTGCATTTTGAAAGCGTGTTTGAGTAGTTTGTGCTGTGTAATCTGAAGGCTGCACCAACATAAAATGCATAGGAAAGTTCATTATTCGTTTTGTATCTTGTGTATATGTTACGTGTGGCGGTTGCGATCCCGTTAGAGCTAATTAGAAGGGACATTGGGAAGCGCCGGAGGCTCGAACAGGTTAGGGGCCAGGGAAAGGTCCCCCGGGTCTTCTGAAATAGATTTGGTTTTGCCTTTTGAGAGCATGTTTCAGTAGTATTTGCTGTGTATTCTGAAGGCTTCACCAACATAAAATGCATAGAAAAGTTCATCATTCGTCTTGGATCTTATATATATGTTTTGTGCGGTGATCGCGATCCTGTTAGGGCGGAATAGTAGAGGAATTTGCGAGCTCGGTAGGCTTGAGCAGATTAGCGGGATCCGGGCGATTGTCTCCCGCAAAAATGTTTAAGATTTCTGTCTCCTGAGATAGCATTTCCTGCATTTTGAAAGCGTGTTTGAGTAGTTTGTGCTGTGTAATCTGAAGGCTACACCAACATAAAATGCATAAGAAAGTTCATTATTCGTTTTGTATCTTGTGTATATGTTACGTGTGGCGGTTGCAATCCCGTTAGAGCTAATTAGAAGGGACATTGGGAAGCGCCGGAGGCTCGAACAGGTTAGGGGCCAGGGAATGGTCCCCCGGGTCTTCTGAAATAGAATTTGTTTTTGCATTTTGAGAACATGTTTCAGTAGTATTTGCTGTGTATTCTGAAGGCTTCACCAACATAAAATGCATAGAAAAGTTCATCATTCGTCTTGGATCTTATATATATATGTTTTGTGCGGTGATTGCGATCCTCTTAGGGCGGAATAGTGGAGGAATTTGCGAGCTCGGTAGGCTTGAGCAGATTAGCGAGATCCGGGCGATTGTCTCCCGCAAAAATGTTTAAGATTTCTGTCTCCTGACATAGCATTTCCTGCATTTTGAAAGCGTGTTTGAGTAGTTTGTGCTGTGTAATCTGAAGGCTACACCAACATAAAATGCATAGGAAAGTTCATTATTCGTTTTGTATCTTGTGTATATGTTACGTGTGGCGGTTGCAATCCCGTTAGAGCTAATTAGAAGGGACATTGGGAAGCGCCGGAGGCTCGAACAGGTTAGGGGCCAGGGAATGGTCCCCCGGGTCTTCTGAAATAGAATTTGTTTTTGCATTTTGAGAGCATGTTTCAGTAGTAGTTGCTGTGTAATCTGAAGGCTTCACCAACATAAAATGCATAGAAAAGTTCATCATTCGTCTTGGATCTTATATATATATGTTTTGTGCGGTGATTGCGATCCTCTTAGGGCGGAATAGTAGAGGAATTTGCGAGCTCGGTAGGCTTGAGCAGATTAGCGGGATCCGGGCGATTGTCTCCCGCAAAAATGTTTAAGATTTCTGTCTCCTGAGATAGCATTTCCTGCATTTTGAAAGCGTGTTTGAGTAGTTTGTGCTGTGTAATCTGTAGGCTACACCAACATAAAATGCATAGGAAAGTTCATTATTCGTTTTGTATCTTGTGTATATGTTACGTGTGGCGGTTGCGATCCCGTTAGAGCTAATTAGAAGGGACATTGGGAAGCGCCGGAGGCTCGAACAGGTTAGGGGCTAGGGAATGGTCCCCTGGGTTTTCTGAAATAGAATTTGTTTTTGCATTTTGAGAGCATGTTTCAGTAGTATTTACTGTGTATTCTGAAGGCTTCACCAACATAAAATGCATAGAAAAGTTCATCATTCGTCTTGGATCTTATATATATGTTTTGTGCGGTGATTGCGATCCTCTTAGGGCGGAATAGTAGAGGAATTTGCGAGCTCGGTAGGCTTGAGCAGATTAGCGGGATCCGGGCGATTGTCTCCCGCAAAAATGTTTAAGATTTCTGTCTCCTGAGATAGCATTTCCTGCATTTTGAAAGCGTGTTTGAGTAGTTTGTGCTGTGTAATCTGAAGGCTACACCAACATAAAATGCATAGGAAAGTTCATTATTCGTTTTGTATCTTGTGTATATGTTACGTGTGGCGGTTGCAATCCCGTTAGAGCTAATTAGAAGGGACATTGGGAAGCGCCGGAGGCTCGAACAGGTTAGGGGCCAGGGAATGGTCCCCCGGGTCTTCTGAAATAGAATTGGTTTTTGCATTTTGAGAGCATGTTTCAGTAGTATTTGCTGTGTATTCTGAAGGCTTCACCAACATAAAATGCATAGAAAAGTTCATCATTCGTCTTGGATCTTATATATATGTTTTCTGCGGTGATTGCGATCCTCTTAGGGCGGAATAGTAGAGGAATTTGCGAGCTCGGTAGGCTTGAGCAGATTAGCGGGATCCGGGCGATTGTCTCCCGCAAAAATGTTTAAGATTTCTGTCTCCTGACATAGCATTTCCTGCATTTTGAAAGCGTGTTTGAGTAGTTTGTGCTGTGTAATCTGAAGGCTACACCAACATAAAATGCATAGGAAAGTTCATTATTCGTTTTGTATCTTGTGTATATGTTACGTGTGGCGGTTGCAATCCCGTTAGAGCTAATTAGAAGGGACATTGGGAAGCGCCGGAGGCTCGAACAGGTTAGGGGCCAGGGAATGGTCCCCCGGGTCTTCTGAAATAGAATTTGTTTTTGCATTTTGAGAGCATGTTTCAGTAGTATTTGCTGTGTATTCTGAAGGCTTCACCAACATAAAATGCATAGAAAAGTTCATCATTCGTCTTGGATCTTATATATATATGTTTTGTGCTGTGATTGCGATCTTCTTAGGGCGGAATAGTAGAGGAATTTGCGAGCTCGGTAGGCTTGAGCAGATTAGCGGGATCCGGGCGATTGTCTCCCGCAAAAGTGTTTAAGATTTCTGTCTCCTGAGATAGCATTTCCTGCATTTTGAAAGCGTGTTTGAGTAGTTTGTGCTGTGTAATCTGAAGGCTGCACCAACATAAAATGCATAGGAAAGTTCATTATTCGTTTTGTATCTTGTGTATATGTTACGTGTGGCGGTTGCGATCCCGTTAGAGCTAATTAGAAGGGACATTGGGAAGCGCCGGAGGCTCGAACAGGTTAGGGGCCAGGGAATGGTCCCCCGGGTCTTCTGAAATAGATTTGGTTTTGCCTTTTGAGAGCATGTTTCAGTAGTATTTGCTGTGTATTCTGAAGGCTTCACCAACATAAAATGCATAGAAAAGTTCATCATTCGTCTTGGATCTTATATATATGTTTTGTGCGGTGATCGCGATCCTGTTAGGGCGGAATAGTAGAGGAATTTGCGAGCTCGGTAGGCTTGAGCAGATTAGCGGGATCCGGGCGATTGTCTCCCGCAAAAATGTTTAAGATTTCTGTCTCCTGAGATAGCATTTCCTGCATTTTGAAAGCGTGTTTGAGTAGTTTGTGCTGTGTAATCTGAAGGCTACACCAACATAAAATGCATAAGAAAGTTCATTATTCGTTTTGTATCTTGTGTATATGTTACGTGTGGCGGTTGCAATCCCGTTAGAGCTAATTAGAAGGGACATTGGGAAGCGCCGGAGGCTCGAACAGGTTAGGGGCCAGGGAATGGTCCCCCGGGTCTTCTGAAATAGAATTTGTTTTTGCATTTTGAGAACATGTTTCAGTAGTATTTGCTGTGTATTCTGAAGGCTTCACCAACATAAAATGCATAGAAAAGTTCATCATTCGTCTTGGATCTTATATATATATGTTTTGTGCGGTGATTGCGATCCTCTTAGGGCGGAATAGTGGAGGAATTTGCGAGCTCGGTAGGCTTGAGCAGATTAGCGAGATCCGGGCGATTGTCTCCCGCAAAAATGTTTAAGATTTCTGTCTCCTGACATAGCATTTCCTGCATTTTGAAAGCGTGTTTGAGTAGTTTGTGCTGTGTAATCTGAAGGCTACACCAACATAAAATGCATAGGAAAGTTCATTATTCGTTTTGTATCTTGTGTATATGTTACGTGTGGCGGTTGCAATCCCGTTAGAGCTAATTAGAAGGGACATTGGGAAGCGCCGGAGGCTCGAACAGGTTAGGGGCCAGGGAATGGTCCCCCGGGTCTTCTGAAATAGAATTGTTTTTGCCTTTTGAGAGCATGTTTCAGTAGTATTTGCTGTGTATTCTGAAGGCTTCACCAACATAAAATGCATAGAAAAGTTCATCATTCGTCTTGGATTTTATATATATATGTTTTGTGCGGTGATTGCGATCCTGTTAGGGCGGAATAGTAGAGGAATTTGTGAGCTCGGTAGGCTTGAGCAGATTAGCGGGATCCGGGCGATTGTCTCCCGCAAAAATGTTTAAGATTTCTGTCTCCTGAGATAGCATTTCCTGCATTTTGAAAGCGTGTTCGAGTAGTTTGTGCTGTGTAATCTGAAGGCTACACCAACATAAAATGCATAGGAAAGTTCATTATTCGTTTTGTATCTTGTGTATATGCTACGTGTGGCGGTTGCAATTTCGTTAGAGCTAATTAGAAGGGACATTGGGAAGCGCCGGAGGCTCGAACAGGTTAGGGGCCAGGGAATGGTCCCCCGGGTCTTCTGAAATAGAATTTGTTTTTGCATTTTGAGAGCATGTTTCAGTAGTATTTGCTGTGTATTCTGAAGGCTTCACCAACATAAAATGCATAGAAAAGTTCATCATTCGTCTTGGATCTTATATATATATGTTTTGTGCTGTGATTGCGATCCTCTTAGGGCGGAATAGTAGAGGAATTTGCGAGCTCGGTAGGCTTGAGCAGATTAGCGGGATCCGGGCGATTGTCTCCCGCAAAAATGTTTAAGATTTCTGTCTCCTGAGATAGCATTTCCTGCATTTTGAAAGCGTGTTTGAGTAGTTTGTGCTGTGTAATCTGAAGGCTACACCAACATAAAATGCATAGGAAAGTTCATTATTCGTTTTGTATCTTGTGTATATGTTACGTGTGGCGGTTGCAATCCCGTTAGAGCTAATTAGAAGGGACATTGGGAAGCGCCGGAGGCTCGAACAGGTTAGGGGCCAGGGAATGGTCCCCCGGGTCTTCTGAAATAGAATTGGTTTTTGCCTTTTGGGAGCATGTTTCAGTAGTATTTGCTGTGTATTCTGAAGGCTTCACCAACATAAAATGCATAGAAAAGTTCATCATTCGTCTTGGATCTTATATATATATGTTTTGTGCGGTGATTGCGATCCTCTTAGGGCGGAGTAGTAGAGGAATTTGCGAGCTCGGTAGGCTTGAGCAGATTAGCGGGATCCGGGCGATTGTCTCCCGCAAAAATGTTTAAGATTTCTGTCTCCTGAGATAGCATTTCCTGCATTTTGAAAGCGTGTTTGAGTAGTTTGTGCTGTGTAATCTGAAGGCTACACCAACATAAAATGCATAGGAAAGTTCATTATTCGTTTTGTATCTTGTGTATATGTTACGTGTGGCGGTTGCGATCCCGTTAGAGCTAATTAGAAGGGACATTGGGAAGCGCCGGAGGCTCGAACAGGTTAGGGGCCAGGGAATGGTCCCCCGGGTCTTCTGAAATAGAATTGTTTTTGCCTTTTGAGAGCATGTTTCAGTAGTATTTGCTGTGTATTCTGAAGGCTTCACCAACATAAAATGCATAGAAAAGTTCATCATTCGTCTTGGATTTTATATATATATGTTTTGTGCGGTGATTGCGATCCTGTTAGGGCGGAATAGTAGAGGAATTTGTGAGCTCGGTAGGCTTGAGCAGATTAGCGGGATCCGGGCGATTGTCTCCCGCAAAAATGTTTAAGATTTCTGTCTCCTGAGATAGCATTTCCTGCATTTTGAAAGCGTGTTTGAGTAGTTTGTGCTGTGTAATCTGAAGGCTACACCAACATAAAATGCATAGGAAAGTTCATTATTCGTTTTGTATCTTGTGTATATGTTACGTGTGGCGGTTGCAATCCCGTTAGAGCTAATTAGAAGGGACATTGGGAAGCGCCGGAGGCTCGAACAGGTTAGGGGCCAGGGAATGGTCCCCCGGGTCTTCTGAAATAGAATTTGTTTTTGCATTTTGAGAGCATGTTTCAGTAGTATTTGCTGTGTATTCTGAAGGCTTCACCAACATAAAATGCATAGAAAAGTTCATCATTCGTCTTGGATCTTATATATATATGTTTTGTGCTGTGATTGCGATCCTCTTAGGGCGGAATAGTAGAGGAATTTGTGAGCTTGGTAGGCTTGAGCAGATTAGCGGGATCCGGGCGATTGTCTCCCGCAAAAGTGTTTAAGATTTCTGTCTCCTGAGATAGCATTTCCTGCATTTTGAAAGCGTGTTTGAGTAGTTTGTGCTGTGTAATCTGAAGGCTACACCAACATAAAATGCATAGGAAAGTTCATTATTCGTTTTGTATCTTGTGTATATGTTACGTGTGGCGGTTGCAATCCCGTTAGAGCTAATTAGAAGGGACATTGGGAAGCGCCGGAGGCTCGAACAGGTTAGGGGCCAGGGAATGGTCCCCCGGGTCTTCTGAAATAAAATTTGTTTTTGCATTTTGAGAACATGTTTCAGTAGTATTTGCTGTGTATTCTGAAGGCTTCACCAACATAAAATGCATAGAAAAGTTCATCATTCGTCTTGGATCTTATATATATGTTTTGTGCTGTGATTGCAATCTTCTTAGGCCGGAATAGGAGGGGAATTTCCGAGCGCGGTAGGCTTGAGCAGATTAGCGAGATCCGGGCGATTGTCTCCCGCAAAAATGTTTAAGATTTCTGTCTCCTGAGATAGCATTTCCTGCATTTTGAAAGCGTGTTTGAGTAGTTTGTGCTGTGTAATCTGAAGGCTACACCAACATAAAATGCATAGGAAAGTTCATTATTCGTTTTGTATCTTGTGTATATGTTACGTGTGGCGGTTGCAATCCCGTTAGAGCTAATTAGAAGGGACATTGGGAAGCGCCGGAGGCTCGAACAGGTTAGGGGCCAGGGAATGGTCCCCCGGGTCTTCTGAAATAGAATTTGTTTTTGCATTTTGAGAGCATGTTTCAGTAGTAGTTGCTGTGTATTCTGAAGGCTTCACCAACATAAAATGCATAGAAAAGTTCATCATTCGTCTTGGATCTTATATATATATGTTTTGTGCTGTGATTGCGATCCTCTTAGGGCGGAATAGTAGAGGAATTTGCGAGCTCGGTAGGCTTGAGCAGATTAGCGGGATCCGGGCGATTGTCTCCCGCAAAAATGTTTAAGATTTCTGTCTCCTGAGATAGCATTTCCTGCATTTTGAAAGCGTGTTTGAGTAGTTTGTGCTGTGTAATCTGAAGGCTACACCAACATAAAATGCATAGGAAAGTTCATTATTCGTTTTGTATCTTGTGTATATGTTACGTGTGGCGGTTGCAATCCCGTTAGAGCTAATTAGAAGGGACATTGGGAAGCGCCGGAGGCTCGAACAGGTTAGGGGCCAGGGAATGGTCCCCCGGGTCTTCTGAAATAGAATTTGTTTTTGCATTTTGAGAGCATGTTTCAGTAGTATTTGCTGTGTATTCTGAAGGCTTCACCAACATAAAATGCATAGAAAAGTTCATCATTCGTCTTGGATCTTATATATATATGTTTTGTGCGGTGATTGCGATCCTCTTAGGGCGGAATAGTAGAGGAATTTGCGAGCTCGCTAGGCTTGAGCAGATTAGCGGGATCCGGGCGATTGTCTCCCGCAAAAATGTTTAAGATTTCTGTCTCCTGAGATAGCATTTCCTGCATTTTGAAAGCGTGTTTGAGTAGTTTGTGCTGTGTAATCTGAAGGCTACACCAACATAAAATGCATAGGAAAGTTCATTATTCGTTTTGTATCTTGTGTATATGTTACGTGTGGCGGTTGCGATCCCGTTAGAGCTAATTAGAAGGGACATTGGGAAGCGCCGGAGGCTCGAACAGGTTAGGGGCCAGGGAATGGTCCCCCGGGTCTTCTGAAATAGAATTGTTTTTGCCTTTTGAGAGCATGTTTCAGTAGTATTTGCTGTGTATTCTGAAGGCTTCACCAACATAAAATGCATAGAAAAGTTCATCATTCGTCTTGGATTTTATATATATATGTTTTGTGCGGTGATTGCGATCCTCTTAGGGCGGAATAGTAGAGGAATTTGTGAGCTCGGTAGCCTTGAGCAGATTAGCGGGATCCGGCCGATTGTCTCCCGCAAAAGTGTTTAAGATTTCTGTCTCCTGAGATAGCATTTCCTGCATTTTGAAAGCGTGTTTGAGTAGTTTGTGCTGTGTAATCTGAAGGCTACACCAACATAAAATGCATAGGAAAGTTCATTATTCGTTTTGTATCTTGTGTATATGTTACGTGTGGCGGTTGCAATCCCGTTAGAGCTAATTAGAAGGGACATTGGGAAGCGCCGGAGGCTCGAACAGGTTAGGGGCCAGGGAATGGTCCCCCGGGTCTTCTGAAATAGAATTGGTTTTGCCTTTTGAGAGCATGTTTCAGTAGTATTTGCTGTGTATTCTGAAGGCTTCACCAACATAAAATGCATAGAAAAGTTCATCATTCGTCTTGGATCTTATATATATGTTTTGTGCTGTGATTGCGATCCTCTTAGGGCGGAATAGTAGAGGAATTTGCGAGCTCGGTAGGCTTGAGCAGATTAGCGGGATCCGGGCGATTGTCTCCCGCAAAAATGTTTAAGATTTCTGTCTCCTGAGATAGCATTTCCTGTATTTTGAAAGCGTGTTTGAGTAGTTTGTGCTGTGTAATCTGAAGGCTACACCAACATAAAATGCATAGGAAAGTTCATTATTCGTTTTGTATCTTGTGTATATGTTACGTGTGGCGGTTGCGATCCCGTTAGAGCTAATTAGAAGGGACATTGGGAAGCGCCGGAGGCTCGAACAGGTTAGGGGCCAGGGAATGGTCCCCCGGGTCTTCTGAAATAGAATTTGTTTTTGCATTTTGAGAGCATGTTTGAGTAGTTTGTGCGGTGTAATCTGAAGGCTACACCAACATAAAATGCATAGAAAAGTTCATCATTCGTCTTGGATCTTATATATATGTTTTGTGCTGTGATTGCGATCCTCTTAGGGCGGAATAGTAGAGGAATTTGCGAGCTCGGTAGGCTTGAGCAGATTAGCGGGATCCGGGCGATTGTCTCCCGCAAAAATGTTTAAGATTTCTGTCTCCTGAGATAGCATTTCCTGCATTTTGAAAGCGTGTTTGAGTAGTTTGTGCTGTGTAATCTGAAGGCTACACCAACATAAAATGCATAGGAAAGTTCATTATTCGTTTTGTATCTTGTGTATATGTTACGTGTGGCGGTTGCGATCCCGTTAGAGCTAATTAGAAGGGACATTGGGAAGCGGCGGAGGCTCGAACAGGTTAGGGGCCAGGGAATGGTCCTCCGGGTCTTCTGAAATAGAATTTGTTTTTGCATTTTGAGAGCATGTTTGAGTAGTTTGTGCGGTGTAATCTGAAGGCTACACCAACATAAAATGCATAGAAAAGTTCATCATTCGTCTTGGATCTTATATATATGTTTTGTGCTGTGATTGCGATCCTCTTAGGGCGGAATAGTAGAGGAATTTGCGAGCTCGGTAGGCATGAGCAGATTAGCGGGATCCGGGCGATTGTCTCCCGCAAAAATGTTTAAGATTTCTGTCTCCTGAGATAGCATTTCCTGCATTTTGAAAGCGTGTTTGAGTAGTTTGTGCTGTGTAATCTGAAGGCTACACCAACATAAAATGCATAGGAAAGTTCATTATTCGTTTTGTATCTTGTGTATATGTTACGTGTGGCGGTTGCGATCCCGTTAGAGCTAATTAGAAGGGACATTGGGAAGCGGCGGAGGCTCGAACAGGTTAGGGGCCAGGCAATGGTCCCCCGGGTCTTCTGAAATAGAATTTGTTTTTGCATTTTGAGAGCATGTTTCAGTAGTATTTGCTGTGTATTCTGAAGGCTTCACCAACATAAAATACATAAAAAAGTTCATCATTCGTCTTGGATCTTATATATTTGTTTTGTGCGGTGATTGCGATCCTCTTAGGGCGGAATAGTAGAGGAATTTGCGAGCTCGGTAGGCTTGAGCAGATTAGCGGGATCCGGGCGATTGTTTCCCGCAAAAATGTTTAAGATTTCTGTCTCCTGAGATAGCATTTCCTGCATTTTGAAAGCGTGTTTGAGTAGTTTGTGCTGTGTAATCTGAAGGCTACACCAACATAAAATGCATAGGAAAGTTCATTATTCGTTTTGTATCTTGTGTATATGTTACGTGTGGCGGTTGCGATCCCGTTAGAGCTAATTAGAAGGGACATTGGGAAGCGCCGGAGGCTCGAACAGGTTAGGGGCCAGGGAATGGTCCCCCGGGTTTTCTGAAATAGAATTGTTTTTGCCTTTTGAGAGCATGTTTCAGTAGTATTTGCTGTGTATTCTGAAGGCTTCACCAACATAAAATGCATAGAAAAGTTCATCATTCGTCTTGGATCTTATATATGTTTTGTGCGGTGATTGCGATCCTCTTAGGCCGGAATAGGAGGGGAATTTCCGAGCCCGGTAGGCTTGAACAGATTAGCGGGGTCCGGGCGATTGTCTCCCGGAAAAATGTTTAAGATTTCTGTCTCCTGAGATAGCATTTCCTGCATTTTGAAAGCGTGTTTGAGTAGTTTGTGCTGTGTAATCTGAAGGCTACACCAACATAAAATGCATAGGAAAGTTCATTATTCGTTTTGTATCTTATGTATATGTTACGTGTGGCGGTTGCAATCCCGTTAGAGCTAATTAGAAGGGACATTGGGAAGCGCCGGAGGCTCGAACAGGTTAGGGGCCAGGGAATGGTCCCCCGGGTCTTCTGAAATAGAATTTGTTTTTGCATTTTGAGAGCATGTTTCAGTAGTATTTGCTGTGTATTCTGAAGGCTTCACCAACATAAAATGCATAGAAAAGTTCATCATTCGTCTTGGATCTTATATATATGTTTTGTGCGGTGATTGCGATCGTGTTAGGCCGGAATAGGAGGGGAATTTCCGAGCCCGGTAGGCTTGAGCAGATTAGCGGGGTCCGGGGATTGTCTCCCGGAAAAATGTTTAAAATTTCTGTCTCCTGAGATAGCATTTCCTGCATTTTGAAAGCGTGTTTGAGTAGTTTGTGCTGTGTAATCTGAAGGCTACACCAACATAAAATGCATAGGAAAGTTCATTATTCGTTTTGTATCTTGTGTATATGTTACGTGTGGCGGTTGCGATCCCGTTAGAGCTAATTAGAAGGGAAATTGGGAAGCGCCGGAGGCTCGAACAGGTTAAGGGCCAGGGAATGGTCCCCCGGGTTTTCTGAAATAGAATCGGTTTTTGCATTTTGAGAGCATGTTTCAGTAGTATTTGCTGTGTATTCTGAAGGCTTCACCAACATAAAATGCATAGAAAAGTTCATCATTCGTCTTGGATCTGATATATATATGTTTTGTGCTGTGATTGCGATCCTCTTAGGGCGGAATAGTAGAGGAATTTGCGAGCTCGGTAGGCTTGAGCAGATTAGCGGGATCCGGGCGATTGTCTCCCGCAAAAATGTTTAAGATTTCTGTCTCCTGAGATAGCATTTCCTGCATTTTGAAAGCGTGTTTGAGTAGTTTGTGCTGTGTAATCTGAAGGCTATACCAACCTAAAATGCATAGAAAAGTTTGACATTCGTTTTGTATTTTGTATGTGTTTTGTGCAGTGATTAAGACCCTGTAAGAGCAAAATAGTAGGGAGATTTTCGAGCGCCGGAGGCTCGAGCAGCTTAGGGAGGTCTGGCGGGAAAAGTTTAAAATTTTTATTTTCCAAGATAGGGTTTTTGCATTTTAAAAGCGTGTATCAGTAATATATACTGTGTAATCTTAAGGCTTCAGCAACATAAAATGCATAGAAAAGTTCGTTATTCGTGTTGTATTTTATATATAGGTTTTGTGTGGTGATTACCATACTGTTAGAGCAGAATAGTAGGGAGATTGGTGAGCTCTGCAAGCTCAAAGACATTGAGGTATCTGGGGGATGGTCCCCCGCCAAAATTTTTAAGATTTGTGTCTCCTGAGATAGCATTTCCTGCATTTTGAAAGCGTGTTTGAGTAGTATGTACTGTGTAATCTGAAGGCTACACCAACATAAAATGTATAGAATTTAAGCGCAATACTGGTTTTGTATTTTAAATTTAAGTTTTTTGCGGTGATTGCGATCCCGTTAGAGCAGACTAGTATGGAGATTTGCGAGCGCCGGAGGCTCGAACAGCTTAGGCGAAGCTTTAGACTCACTTGAAAGTTTCAGGGTCTGTTTTTGTATGATAGGGAAATGTGCTGATGTGGAAGTATTGATTATATCGAAGTCCATCTGGAAGTTACAAGACTTTAAACCTCGCACAAGAAACAGTCATTTCCGGTCAAGTTGAGACAATAATTAAATTTTTTTGTCCGTATTAAAAACGATGTATAGTCCCCGTAATTTTGTCACTTGACCTCAGTGTCCCATCCGCCATCAGCACAAAATGGCGCCCGTGAACACTGTCCAACCGCATCGAATGAGACCGCCAGCTACGCAGGCTAGTCTCCGCGAAGCTTTAGAATCGCATGAAAGTTTCAGGGATTGTTTCTGTATGTCTGGGAAATGCCGTTAACATTTTTTTGGGCTCTCTAAAATTTCATTTCATGCCTTCTAGAGAGAACTACAGCACTTACAGTGAACAGGATTGTACACAAAAATATGTCATCCTCCCCACACTTTTGGTGGCCCTCCCATTTTGGGTTACATAAAAGGAAGTCACCCTCCCCCCCTTTGCACCAGCCCTCCCCTCTCCCCTTCAAATATATGGTCAGTCCCTTATTAGCTAGGTTATGCACAAACTAAAGTCCTTGTAGCTTAGATAAGATTGATCACCTTTAATTTTTCTCCTTGTGTGTCACCAGAATATATCATATTTTCCAGCTATTGGCCATATTTGAGTCTCCACTTGGTACCAGTCACCGCCGTTGTTTGACCACGTGACCTAATTCGAAGGAATGATGGCGGATTGAGAGGGTGTTAGGTTGATTGGTTGATTGTCAAGGTTTTAACAGAATACTTGGGTGTAAGATGCATTTCTCCATACCCGATACAGTTGACCTCAAGGACCAGGGTGGATCGAGTTATTTGGTGGGTATTTTTAAGCAAATTCTCCATGGATGAAATGAACATAGATGCATACTTCTTTTTTTGAATCTCGGCAGGCCAAAGATTGGATTAGAATCTTATGAGATTTATCATCTAGCCCACAGTTATCAATAAATTCATGAATTCTAACTGTTGTACGAGTTTGTGTGATGTAAGTTATTGCGTGTACGTGTATGTATGCACAGTGAAACCGCATCAGTTCGATATCAGATCGAGCAATGTAAATATAGTAACTATCCAAATCATATTTTATTTCCAAGTACAATCTGCTTAATATCATGTGGCGAAACAGTTTCGTCAGTCACTTTTAGACTAACCTTCTCTTTGATGTCGAGCGAGACGTGTTGACATAAAGATGCAAATTACTTGATAATTTGACAATAGAAATGCACCGATTACCTCCATCGCTTCCTGTCGCACATGTATAGAAGTATTTGAAGCATATTGACCTTGATGGCAGTTATTTTACTGCACTGAAAATATCCTTCATCAGTTGGTGTAATATATGTTATGTTGGTTATCCAGTTAACAGTATACAAGACAGTAAAAAAAAAAAAAAGAAAAAGACTAATTGACCACTACACGGTATTGAATGCATGATTGGTGATTACAAAGAAACATGGCAACGATGTGTGTTTATTTGCCCTATTACTCATCATGCATTCAATACTGTGCAGGGGTCTATTGCTTCCTTCTGGCAAAAAAACTTACGTAAGCTAAGATGTTCTATACATTTGGAGCAGTGTCTGGTACATTAATTGGTGTCATTGTCAGTAATACAGCAGATACTGTACTTGGTGGGTGAGTTGGTATATTACTATCTCCCTACTAATCATGAGTGTTCCTGGGTTTTGTCTACAGGCGTACAATGTGCACATCAATGGTTCATTTCACAGTGCCATAAGATACTCAGAGCTCTACCAGTTTCATGAGCAGGTAAAGATATTTAGGAAGAACCTAAATTATATGTTTTGCATGCATATATTAATATTACTTTATCACAATGTTTGACTTAAAAAATACCTTGTTTGAACCTTTTTATAATTGAAAGTCTGTACAAACTTTGTAGTAGACACAGCTCTCATTGTATCCTGAAGATGAACAGAGGCTTGTTCTTTTAATGACAACAGATGTTTGTTTATGAATACTCAGAAATCTAACTGAATTATCTTTACTAAGTGATACAGTATTTGTTAGTATAATGTATTAAACTATATTACTTAACAAGGAAATGAAAGCACAAGGAAACTTTGTCACTAATTTTTCTCTTTGTATAACACAATATTTCACAGCTGAAAAGAGAATATGGAGCAAGGATCACAGCAAAGTTTCCACCGAGACGTCTTTTGTCCTTAACAGTTCCTCAGATAGAGGAAAGAAGAGAACAGTTAGAAAAGTACCTGCAGATTGTTTGCCAGGATTCTGAAGTGGTCAGCAGTTCAGTCTTCAATTGCTTTCTACTGAATTGCCAAAAGGTTTGTGGAACTTTGTTCTGTACAGCCATGGAAGCATCTGGGTTGTCCTGGTATGAGAGCAGGACAATAATATATAAATGAGTATATGCCACATAATAAGAAAGTAATATAAAATGTGATTGAATTTCCCAATGTTCTACTGAAGTACTGTTACTTTACATTTGAAATTAAGTGGTGAGGATGATTATTTTAGCCATTGTAATAATTCATGTTGTGCACGAGTAAGACTTTCATTGTATCTTTTCTCCCTCTTTCTCCGCAGCAAACTTTGAAAGTGCAGACAGAGAATGTTGATCTGGATATATATCTGATGAATGGGCAGAAGATAAGCCTTAAAGTCCAGTCAACTGACAAAACGGACGATGTATTGGAGGTACAAGTCCTTACAGTCAAGTGTGTGTATAATATTGGTATAAGTACTAATTACAGTGCTGTACATGATGTATTATTGGCCATTTTATTTATAGACAATAGGGAGTTTAGGGGCTTCAGTTGAATTTGCATTTGGTGATCATTGTACTTATTAGTACAGTACAAGACAGTGACAAAAGTACTGAGCATTGACCTCACGCAAACCTTGTATTTGCACTGACGGGACCTGATTGTTGTTCAAAGAGCAGATATACCTATCCTCCAGATGAAGCTCTTATATGTGACATAATTATCCACTGGATTTTGGATAGGTGACTTTATCTGCTGAATAAGTGTTATTCACTTTTTGAACGACTGGGCTCTGAAGTATTTGGCCAAATTGTTCAATGCAAGATTAAGCTAACTCAGAATTTACAACATTCCTTTTCTCAGTGAGAAAGTTTATACCTAACCCAGGATTAGCCTAGTCATGCTTTGAACAACCAGGACCTGTATTTCTTCTACAGGCTGCAATGGCTGAAATCAAACTGAATGAAGATCTAGTGCACTACTTTGGATTGTACTTGATCAGAAGAGAAGAAGATGGTGATGCATCAAGTAAGTTGAATACTGGCATGATTCAAGCACCCCAACCATACCACCTGTTTTAATGATTTGTTTGTTACAGTCGTCAGAAAAATTCAAGAGTTTGAGGCTCCATATCTAACACTGAAACTGACAGAGGGAAAGCATAGAATTGCTGTGAGGAAAGCGTAATTAAAAGTGATTATTGCAAGATAAAGGTCGCAGTGCTAAATGTGAGTGTAGTGTCTTGGTTTGGGTGTTAATAATTTTTTTTTAATGGAGGTAAACTCATTTATTAAGTAGTAACAGCTACTCTTAATTATTTTAGCTTTTGGGATGTCAAACTTGAAGAAAAAATTATCCAAGACAGAATTGGAATGAATTTGTTGTATGTCCAGGTGAGGGTAAGATGTTTCTTCTGAGTGCAATATTTAAAGGAACTCAGAGAGCAGCTCTAGTACATGTAGGCATTTAATATGTATTATTATTATAATAATTGTAAGAGCCAATACTATTTTGCACATTCAGGGTGCCCATGTTACATGACTTTAACTTACAAATTTTGGTGTACAGTAGAGCTACTACAACTACATTTGATTATTATTAACTCCTCTCAATCTAGAATGAATCTGAATTCTTTTTAAAGAGGGGGGTGGGGATGGGTTCTGGCTACTATGTTTATTGACTGCACACTGTCCAAGTCCCAGTTGAGGGGGGAGGGGTGACAGAGGTCATATATTTAAACCTGAAAAAGGACCAATGGCCCAGAACTTTCTAACTGAGTAACATTCTCATGATGAATGATCTCTCATGAAAAAAATATTCATTTGCATTGTAGTATAAAGTGGAAAAGGAAATTGTAACAATATTATTGTTCGACAATTTTCAAACCCAAAAAAGGCTGTCACACCTCCCTGTCTGGTGTACTACAGAAATTTTAACCATCCACAACAACTTTATAAAACATGTATGAGGAGTTTTATGAGAATCAACTGTTCAATCAGCAAGTTCCAGCTATTGGGATCAATACTTGACTGAAAGTATGTGATTGTAATGTAGAATACAAAAAAGGTGTGTTTTTTTAGAATTTGTGGGAATTAGGGAGGGCATAGTGAGAGATGATATAAGATACAGTACAATATGATTGTAAAGGACCATGGATTTACATGTTGAGGTTGATTTACACAGTACGATTTTTGCTTATAACTGGAGGGCCTAGGGTTGATTTACATAATACGACTTGTGGCATAAGAAATTTGCATGCAACAGTCGTAAAGCAAAAGTTGTGCCTTGTAAATCGGCCTTAAGACATCCAGACTTTGACTACTGACTTGTTCATTTCTGTTCTTGGGTGTCTGTTCTGTTGCAGGCTGTAAGTGATGTTGAGAGGGGCTGGTTGCTTGGAACCAAGGAAGTTTACAGTAAACTTACAGAACTCAAGCAGAAAACTGCTAAAAGAGAGGTGAGATGTCCAAACTGTCAGACTCGATTGTAAATAATTCTACAAAATACCTCATGTTCTTCCTTTCTCCAGTACATCAAACTGGCTCAAAAAATGAAGTTCTATGGATTTATTCAGTTCAAGCCATGTACTGCTGACTATCCTGAGAAAAACACCAGAGTTATTGCCAGTGCTGGTGGAAGAGAGTTGAATTTCAGACTGCAGACAGCTGAGGTGAGAAATAATCCAGAATCAGAAACCAGGTATTTTACTGCCAGTCCAGCAAGTTGACTTCAGACTTTGATTTCCCTCGGTTTGATTTCAAAGATAAGGCCATAAGGTAGGTCCATAAAAATGATTCACCTGTTATTGTTATTGTTGTTGTCGTTGTTGTCTTCACAGCATAAAATACAATAGGGGAGTTTCAAGGTTAGTAGAATGAGATGCTGGAGAATTACTGCAAGGGTATGTATCATTGCTCAAATATGATTATATATTAGTCCATGGAGACCACAAAATTCTTACACTTGCAAGAACCCTGCAACTTTACCAACATAGTTTCCATAGTGGCATTTTCTAAGTCAAATTAACATGTTAGAGCGCATTCATGAGTCTTTGTCAATCAAAGAGCTGTAAAATAGATTTCTTGTTCAACAATTTTATCGTGGAAGAATATTGGCCCATGGTCCTTTGGTCTTTTGTTTCGTTTCTTTGGTGACAGGAAATAACAATTTATTACTGCCAACAATTAATACAATATTATATTATCTTTCATAGTACAATGCTAGAGAATGGTGAAAAGGAAGAATTCATGGAGCTGGCATTTGAATATCTCCTAACTAAAGACACTCTTCAGTGGATTACCATTGCCAGTGATGAGGTATTGATAATGTTGTTTATTATTACAGGGTTCCACAGGTCGGGGAAAAGTCAGAGAAAAATATATTGGTCAGGGAAAAGTCAGGGAATTGTGATCTGATCTTAGTCAGGGAAATTTGAAACTTTTTATTAGAAGTTGAGAAATTTGCCATTGCTCAGAGAAAATTGGCATTTTTAGCTCGCGAATTCCACTTTGTGGGATTTGCGAGGTATAGTAATCACTTTCCTTCCCTACTTCCCTACCTCCCTACTTCCCTACTTCCCTGCTTCCCTATTCCCTCTGTTGTCAACAATGGATTTCCAAATAAAGCAGTTGCGGTTTTCCAAATTTGGGCATGATGAAGGCGCGCAACAGAGTGTGTCGATCAACGCAGTTTAAAAGCAAGATGTTGTCGTAGTTGTTGCGACCATATTTTTGTTCGGAACGTGTTCTCATTTTGAAGTTTTGTCATGCGTTCGAAGTTTGTTTGGCCATTGATTCTGAGCTTGGTTGTGTTTCACTCTACTGTGTTTTGCGTTGTTATTGTGACCGTTTGGCGCGGTGCCATGAAGGTCAAACAATCAGTGGCACCGATGGCGTTATCGCACACAAATCTGAAGCCGTTGGTTTAGTATCCGCCAAAATTTCTGTAGTGACAGTAAATACGGCTTAGAAGATACTAAGCCGGAAAGATATTGAATCTCGGCCAAAAATATCCATTTCCGGTGAATGTTTACAAGTTCATACAGTATGCAAATTATCAGGTGTTTCAATTCTTGGTTTGCATGTCACGTCATAAAAAGCCATCTCAAAAGTAACGTGTCCTATAAGTCTAATACACTGATATGTTCAGGACTATCATGCCTTAAGACTTAAAGCAAAATTCTGAGTCGATACAAAATATCTATCGGGAGCTATGGACGTTTGAATACCGTGACAACAAAGCTGTGTACACGCGCGCGGCCGACTAAAATCGGTCCTTCACGCAACATTTTAAAGTTAGAACTGCGAAAGATGTGAAGTAACTAAACATCAAGCTGAGTCACAGATCAACTTCATTTTGTGTTCCGAGTTCGACTAACATGGCGGCCGCATACAAACTCTTATCAAATCTCCAAAAAACAAATTGCCCCTGCTTCGCCAAAATGAAGCCTAGACAATCCAAAATTGGCATCTGGACTATTTCAGGCATGCTCTTTTTAGTTCTAGAGTCAAAAAGGTACAATCTGTTATTTTGAAGGGTGCTGCGATCGCGTGACCCGTGAAAACCGCGTCGATAAATCTTTTCTCTCAATTATTATATAACACTTTTTTAAGCCCGCGTTCACCACGAAGTGGTGAATTGAGCCAGTTCTATTAAATAGCTACTTCCGCAAAATGAAGTCCTTTTACAAATTCGCGAGCTTACAGCTGCCTTGCTGCTTTGATTGAAATATTACAACAAAAAGGTGGTGAAGTGTCAAAAAAAAAACATCCAACCAAAATGACTGAAACACAGTTGGATTGTGTTATTTGTTCGGTGTGCTCCACAAGGATTACTGCACAAGTATAACTCCTTATTTACATTGATGATTTTCTACCATAGCCTGTGGAACGATATGTCACACTTCTTATTTCGGTGTTGATCAGGTCAGGGGAAAATTGAAGTTAGGCTGGGGAAAAGTCAGGGAAAATCAGCGAATTTAAATTTTAGAATTTTAAGAGCTGTATGTGGTTAGTACATGATTATGTTGACTGTTTGATGTGAAGATGTTTGTGGCAGGGTTTAACAATAACTCGCACTTGGTCAGTGAATGAGAAGCCTGTGGGGGGAGATAATTTTATCTGTGTACAAAGAATACCTATCAATAAGTATAATTATCTGTAAATTAATAGCTATCTAGATTTGGCTGAGTGAAGTGAAAGAGACAATAAATAGTTTGTTAAGTCCCAGAGCAACTGATCATCAGAAGGCATTTTTATGATATGGCACTTTGTGAGGAATGTTTGTAAATGAGAAGCAGACAGAGCCAAAGAGAGTCATTGTAGTCTTCAATCTCAGAACAGACTGAGGCAGCTTTTTCTCTCTGTTTATTTTCAAGCTGAAGAGTGGTGGTTGTGTATGTTACAAGTGTGTGGCTGATGAATGGGCTATGCAAGCATCTGCTAGACTTGCACTGCAAGTTTTAGGTTTCAGTGTTGGTGCAAGGGTATTTGAAACATTTCTATGTCTAGTGACCCCAATATTAAGTAACTAATAATATTATATACTGTTGACTGTTGTCAGGCAATCTTGATGAGTCTGTGCTTGCAAGTAATGGTGGACGAAATTCTAAGAATAAAACATGGAAAGCCAATTAAAAGGGTGAGTGGGACTTACTATGACTCGGGTAGAAATCCCATCCAGAATCCATGTCTTCCATTTTGTTTTCATTTATTTTTCACTCACTATTTTTTTATTCTGCAGCCAAAGCAACAGCTGACAAGTGGAGCAAATGAATCAGCCAAACAACATCAACGACAATCATCTGTTTCTTCTATTGCTTCTCATGAGGTACTTGTGTCAGTTATTATGATTATCCTGAACTTATACTGCAACTTTTTACTGACAAAATGTCAGTCAACAACAAAAATGTTTCACTATTTTGTCCTGGCTTTCCTATAATTCACTTGGTTACACAGAAATTATTTTAGTTGTAAGCTAATTTTGCAAAATGTTTTTTCCGCAGGAAGAAAATGCAAACACCATGCCACCTGTCAATCCTACATCTAAGATTCCCACTCCATCCTCCAATCCAAGTTCTCCTACAAGAAAGAAGGCCTCCAGGCAACTGTCTCTGGTAAGTTGTCCACCAATGCTGTCTATATACATGAATGTTGCAGATCTTATATTGGATGGCAACTAGTAGGGAGCCACCATAAATGTTAACATGCTTGATAATTACTTCACCAACCTAGGCGATGCAGCAGGCAAAAATAGTTGACATATATGGTATTACCTTTTGCAACCTGGCTGCTTTTCACTGTTGTGCAAGAGGTAAAGGGAAAAAATGATCCTGGATTAGCTGTATTAGCTTTAGGCTAAACAATCTTGACCCCATGGTTGCTCAAAATTTCACATACTTATCAAGAGTGAATGACTTGGCTACTGTAGGTGGCTTTGATGGGTTTTTCAGTTTGCTTTCATAACAAATATTGTATTGATCTCATTTCAGGGTAAATCCTCTGGCCTACAGATTCGAACTGGTGCCTCAAGCTCATCAAACAACACCACAAAAAATGAAGTGTTTGAAGGAATTGGTGATGATGACAAGGAAAATACAAATCCAGTGGACAGGTTCTGCTTGAATGTTATACAATGTTATGAGTATTAGAACTCCTGCTGCAGAGCTATGTACATTGAACATTGGGGAGGGGGGAATACAACTACAGTGATTATTATTAACTCCTCTCAATCTAGAATGAATCTGAATTCTTTTTTAAAGAGGGGGGGGGGGGGTGGGGATGGGTTCTGGCTACTATGTTTATTAACTGCACACTGTCCAATCAATATGACCAAGAGGTCATATTTTTAAACCTGAAAAAGGACCAACGGCCCAGAACTTTCTGAGTAACATGATCTCTCATGAGAAAAACCTTCATTTGCATTGTAGTATAAACTGGAAAAGGAAATTGTAACAATATTGTTCAACATAAATTCAGGAATGCTAGGGTACGCTTTTTACCAACTCTAAAAAAGTCCTACCAAAATTTTTTGACCCAAAAATGACCACCAGAAAATTTCTAACCAAAAAAAAGGACCAAAAATCTCAAATATTAAACCCAAAAAAGGCTGTCACACCTCCCTCTCACCGATATACCTGAGTATCTCTACTTGAGTCCAGGCACATATTAACCCAACATAAGATTGGACATCATTTTTAGATTTTGCATCTCATGTGCCTGTTGTTTACTGTACTTTGAAAGGCAGGAGTTGTTTTTGTGTGCCCTTTGTAACAAAAGAAATATATTGTCAGGACAAGTTATGGTATTAAATGAAGCTAAATGTAATTTAGGCAATATTAGCATCAGCCATATTGCTGGTCAGCAGTCGCTTCCCACAGCAGGTGTTCCATGGGTCTCTGGGGCCTCACACATGCTTGACAGTCGCTTCTTGCAGCAGATGGTCGCATTTAATGTTGCTAGCTCAATCACAGTTTTGCCTTTCCCCATGGTAAGTTAGTTAGGTTGCCATGGATACCTTCGGCCCTAGGATACCCCCAACACCCCATCTTGGTGATAAGGTTAACCTTGTCTGTCATAAAAATAATATATCAAACATTTTTGGTGCAGTACATTTGCTATAAAGAAAAGTTATCAGAGTTTTTATACAAGCATGATTTTTGTAAACCAATAAATTAGTACAGTCAATGATACAATTTACTGGGAATAAGAGTAAATCCCTCCTTCATTACCTGTGGCTGTTGTGTATTTCCTGAAATCAGTTTATTTACTTTACTTTATTCTAGTGCCTTTGCTTGTAGTCTTTTAGAGGTGTCAGTGTCTCAACAAATCTGTTTTAGGAACTAACAAAAATTGTAAGTTACTGTGGTTGTTACTCTCGGTGCTCGACATTAATGGTTGCCCGCTTGCCCGGGGCAACCAAAACTTTTGGTCAGGCAGGTAAATTCTGGGCCGGGCAACCAAAAAATTATGAAACTTTTTATTGCTTGAGGTTAATCTACAGTCTGAAGGGCAACCAACCTAAAACCTTAATGTTGAGCACTGACTCTGAACATTACATGTTCACCCAAACAACAGCATTAAACAATGTTATAACAAGAAACATTTTATTTGAGTAAACAAGGAAAGACAAGTGACATGAAACTGTTCTTCAGTCCTATTCTTAGTTGCAGAAGAAAGTTCACTAATATTGTTATTACAACACTGGTGATCACAAAAGACCAAACAAGAAGTCATATGTATTATCCAGTATCCTAAAAGTTTGATGTCAAAGTTAGTTCTATAGCTCTGTTTTAGCCATTGTGTCTTCGTCATCCATGTCTGATAGGTCAATATCTTCTTCCACTGGCATTTCACCATCTTTGCCATCCCAGGCCTCCGTCTGTTCAATTTCTGGAATAGGAGCTCTATGGATGGGTGTGGTTGAACCTCGGCCAACAGAAACAGCCCTCAAAAACTCATCAATACCAGCCCGGTCAAAGGATCCCTTTAAGGTTGCATATTTCATTTTGCGGACGTTAACTGCAGCCATAGCAGGATAACCAAAACCTCCAATTCCAAGAGCTGTTTCCAGTTTGGACTGCATGCCTCCTTCAGCCCAGACCTAACCCCACATACGCTTCTTGTACTTTTCTCCCATTTCTTTGAGCATGTCAATGTAGCGATTGCGTTCTTCTGCACCACTATCCAGAATGTGTGGCAGGATTGACACAACACAGATCTGCTTCTCATCGCAATTGTCCTTCCATACCTGAGAGTTGATTACCTGCTGAACCTCTGGAGCTTCAATAGAATCAGCAAGTTTGTCTAATGCGTACTGCACAATGCTGCTGGCATCTCGTCCCCTCTCATAGTTTTCAACGCTGTGTGCATCCTTCACACCACCGGCAAAGGCTTTGATCGTGGGAAAGCCTTGGATCTGGTAACGGCTGCTCATGACGGCGTGTACAGTGGCATCCAGTGCACCAAGTTTCACTTTGCCTTTCAGCTCTGTAGCTGCCTTTGCCCATTCTGGTGCAAGCCTTTAGCAGTGACCACACCTATCAATGACAATGTAGGAGCAAAAGTTTGCCTTTAATCACTGAATACTGTACACTACAGTCAACTTTCTCAAGACAGACACCTCTATAAGCTAGACACCTAGACCAGGTCCTAAGGGTGTCTGTCTTAAATAAAGTTCACTGTACAACTCAACCCAGACTACAGAGGTTTAGTTTTTTTTCTACAAATACAAATCTACAATCCCCCACACTCTATAAGTCTCAGCTTATATCTGATCCTGATGTCCACAAGGCAAACTTCAACCAGTGGTAGGATAAAGGGAAAGTACTTCACCTTTGACAGGTATGTTGTACATCTTTCAGAGGTTACTTTTGTGTATGATTTTTATGATTTAGAAGAATATATTTAACTGGACTTACCAAGGTGCAAAAAATTCTACCAGCCACAGATCCTTACTGTTGAGCTCTTCACTTTCAAAGTTGCTGTCTGTTAACTCGACCACATCTTTATTTCCTTGCTTGCCACTGTCCTAAAAAATATAAGTAAAATTAAATAATAATTAGTAAACAGTTATGGTGGTTATAGTGGTTTATGGTCAGTAACAATGGATTTATGGACAACAACAATGTCCCTAGAGCCCTGCAGTACAACTGGAGTAGCTACAAGGATTACTGAACTTTTCACCAACCTTACTTCCTCCACAACTTTTTCCCCTTCCTCCTCCTCCAGAAAGCCTTTGATTGACAGTTTCCTTGACAGCACGTAATCCCGAGTCAACAATGCTTTGGGCTGTTCACTGACCTGTTGAACAAAATATCCCACAAAACTTAGTTTGATCCTAACAGACATGTCACCAAAAGTAATCACTGTAGATCAACAAATTTATTGTGGGCTTTTACACAAACAAAATATCCATTGTTCAGGATAAGTTAGGATATTGAACAAGGGCCTAGTTGTTGATGGGACAAGGTAATAGCCACAAGACTTGCAAATAAGAGGAAAATTATCACTTACCATTGTAATCCTGAGGTGAGTTTTTGTTCGCTCCAAAAATCTAAAAAATAAAAATAAAAATCACTGACATGTAACTGTATTTAAGCCACATATTCTGTACCAGACTACATGTACATTCCTGCACCTTGATTGTGGGAAAACCATGGATACCATAAGGACCTCCTACTGACGAATGTACATCCATATCCACAGCACTCCAACTTTCACAATTCCCTGAGAACAATGACATTGTGTTAGTTAAAAACATAACATTTCCAGCAGCACTGTAGGGACATAAATACACTTCCACATCTGGAGAAGTCTTTAGGGGTAGGAAAGGGTTTTGTACCCAAGATTACAAGGTTGAAGTATCAAGTTTTTACTGCAGCAGATAAATTTAACTGTTATCCTACTTTTAGAGCTGTTGCAGCTTTGGACCACCCGGGTGCCAGTGCTTTGCAGTGCCCACACCTGCACACAGAAAGAAAAGAATAACTTACTGACACAGGTAAATAAATCATAATGTAAACTTTATGGTCCAATTACCTCATATTAGTACAGAATAATGAGAATTATCCTGTGCATACGCAGCAGGCACGAAGGCCTATTGTGCAAAGTTGAAAAGGATTTGAATTTGTAAACAGTTTCAGAGAGACAGAGAAATATCTCATCACCAAGATGCTTGCCGATGAGATGAGAATCAAGTAATTGATTATATCACAACAAAGTATAACAAAAATGGCCTGATCTGTCTATAGAGAGGGTCTAGAGGGGGGAGGGGGGGGGGTCTGCATAACACTTAACAGTAAACCTATTCTAGGCCCTCTTGTCTTGCTGTATTTAATATCTAGTGTTGTAACACTTAAGTGTAACTTTTTACATAACATTTAACTTTAATTTTTTTTGGCTTCATATGGCTTGTGGAATTCCTTGGGTCGTTCGATCGTCAGTTTACATGTACACACAATGGACTTCTACAGAGGGCCTAGATGGGGTTTACTGTTAATTGATATGGGCCTGAAATTTTTAATTTTAAGTGTTACTGAGTCACTATCAAGTACCCTTGATTTTAAATTACTTGCTGTAAGCTCCACAACGTCACTGTTCGAACCATACAAGCCATGACCCACTGACGCCAAACAAGCTAGGAAAAGATCTGAAATTTCCAAAACAAACGAAGGTTATGTCCGCAAAAATCAATGATCCAGCAAAGTCGCTTGACGTTCCACTGCATCTCAGGCTTACATTTAAAAGACTGCATCTCGATCGCTTGAAAGAAGACAAAACTGCATCTATACACGTCAACACAAGAAAAACGAAGAATAAGTTGACAAGGCTAGCGCAGTGGAAAGCTCCCATTGGTTCAAAATTGTTCCTGGGTTCCAGAGCCGACGAAATCCGAAAGAACCCTGGGGACCATACTAGTTCTCAGTCTTGCGCGGCAGTCATTTGCGCGTTTTTCAAAATGGCGTCGATGAAGAAGAAATGCACGATTTGGAAACCGTGCCGAAGTTGCAGTTGAGAGGGCAAAGTTCAATACTGGGTTTGAAATACTGCGTGTACCATCTATGGGACGAATTTGTTAGTGAAGAAACTCTGTCTAAAGGATTTAACAAAGCGTTTCCAGGTTTGTATCCACATGCACGTGTGCAGTTCTCTTCTTTCATGTTTTGTGGAATTGTCTGTGAAGTTTGCTGCGGATGGGTACGCTTGCAAGAGGATTTTAATTAACAATTTAGTGCGAGTATTAAATGTTTGAAAATTCGGCAAGTCTGTATGTATATAGTTCAGTGAAAAAAAACAAGTTTTCGTATTTGAAGCATTTTAAATGTATTTGAAAGATCTTGTTCCTGGCCCCGTTCTTGAGCCAGTTTACTGTTATTGTGTTATGGGCCTGAATTGTTTACTGTTAAGTGTTATGCAGAACCCCTCAAGGCCCTCTGATAAACCAGTGAGAGAATGAGGCCACGTGCATTCACTTTACGCTTTCTTGATTATTCCTCAGTGGCACAAATAAGTAACTGTTTTGTATATTTTTCAGTAAAAGCTTGTGCATAAAACTACTACAAAATACTTTAGGGTGAAATGTCCATTCCTTCACTTACCCAAATCCCCTCCCCTTGTATACATGCACATATATGTCCATGAATTTATTACAGTTCCGCTCGTAAAATTTTTTATCAAACATTCTGGTATTGTGATTAACATTTTGTTTTGTACTGTTGCTTTAGAAAAGTTGCTTTAGGAAGTGTTAAAAGATATGGATGAGGACAAGTAAGTGTTGTTAAAGGTTTTTTTTTTTTTTTTTTTTGCAAGAGTCCTGTATTGATTGTCATGGATGTGCAGCAATGACTGCTTTAGCCACTCTACTTTTCAGTAATCCAATTTAGGCTTTTTACATCATAATCCTACAGTAATTACTATTGGGAAGATATAATTTAAAATATTATATCTTCCTAAGCTCTGGAGAAGAAATATCTGATTTACAGTAGTGTAACAAAAATTACTGATCATCCAATCACCAAGTTCACTAATCTCTCCTTACTTACATGTAGAATTGATGTCAGTATCCTGATGGGCATTGCCCTTGCTGGGGATGAGTCAGAAAATCCAAAGGAGAGTTGGGGAGCAAAAGTCAAAAAAAAACGCATGAGCCTCAACAACCTAAAGCATGCGTAAGCTGTGGATATCTTCCAGCTGATTCTGTAAGTACAGTACAACAGTTTTTTAGTATCTGTCATCTGATTTTTCTATATGTTGAAAGAGAAAACAGGGAGATTTTGATGTCAATCGATTGGCGAGTGGTACATCATTACAGAGAAGTTTGTACTTTGCCACCTGTAAATTGCATATAGATACTCCAAATGGACATTAAAAGGGAAAAGAGGAAAGGGAAAAATAGTCCTGCTAGTAATATACAGAATGAATGATTGTGATAATGACCTTCACACTTAATTTAATAAATGATGACGGCAACTTGAGCCAACTCAAAAATTTGGCAGGAGTTGGCAGTACTGCTTGGCCAGGGCTAAAAATCCATTCTGTGTGTTGTCTTGCAGAATTGCCATCCATGAAGTGAAAGTGGAACAAAGTAGAAACAAAATGGCTGGCAGATGGTGTAAACAAGTTTGGAATGGGGAGATGGGCCACTATTCTGAAAGTACCCTATACTGCTGTAAATCTAAAAGACAGGTGGAGAACAATAT
This sequence comes from Plumapathes pennacea, assembly GCA_964036295.1. Classification (NCBI taxonomy): domain Eukaryota; kingdom Metazoa; phylum Cnidaria; class Anthozoa; order Antipatharia; family Myriopathidae; genus Plumapathes; species Plumapathes pennacea. The sequence goes on along the minus strand of OZ038470.1, from coordinate 17,309,617 downwards.
AAGGTAATGTGATATAATGACCACCCATTCCCAAAAAAGTAGAAGTTTTGTCTGAAGTAGGTACATGAATAAGCGATAGAATAAGACCACCCATCCCCTGCACTTATACATGCTGAAAAATCCGCACCATTGACAGATAGAAACCAAATGGCACCGCTGACTACTTACCAAGTGAAGGGTGGTTGTCAATAATATTGTTATACTGTAACACTTACAGTAGACATTATGCTTTCTCTCCAAGATTGTATTGTTTCAACTCAAACCAAGCAGTGCAATTTATCTGTTCTGGCCTTATGACCACACATTTTGTAATGGACTTTACTTGCAAGTGACAACTCTAAAACTTCACTGCTTGACTAACTTGTAGAAATGAGAGAGAGAGAGAGAGACTGAGATAATAATTATTATGATAATCTTTCACAGTGAACTGCACACAAACTAGTAAGTATCTTCTCTTCTCTTTTTCTCACAGGCAGGAAGACTAAAAAACAGACCAAAAAAGAAATTGAAGCACAACCAGGCACAGTAAGGTATGATATTAATGGATTGCATTTTTTTCCAAAAATTAATGAAATAGACAATTTTTGGGGAGCCTGTGGCCTCTGTTTTACAATGAGGTCTAGTGTGAAACCTTTCTTATGAAAAGTAGTTTTCATTTCATGCAATCAAACTCGTCATACAGTGTATGCTTTTAGGTTGATATTGTACAAGCCAAGTGGAGTGCCTTGATATTGTCCCTTTTATATGCATGTATAGGTGTGCTCTGACCCCAAGAGGATTTCCCTGGGTGTTACTCCAAGGCTTCCTTTAATAATCAAGAGTAACTTTTTGGAGCAAAAGAATTTCCTGGACCCAGGGAGCATAGGTAAGTAATGAAGCATTTTCACACGTAGTTACGAGCCCATCCCAGCTTCACAGGCTACAACATTCAATTTTAACTTTCTTATCTTTGGCCCCGAGCTCAGCACGCTCATTACATTGAACTTCAATCACCATGTAAATATTAAGAACACTGATTTTTAGCAATGTGCATCTATTACTGGTCATTCTCTGAACCTCGACAGAAAGGCATCGGTTCATGTTAAATTAGTCAAAAGCAAATATACGTATCAGGACAATTTCTTGATGAGCAACGCTATACCATATGACTGTGTTTTGGGTTAGGATTTTCTTGTTGGAAACTGTTTAGATATCTGTAATCGAAGGGGAAGGCAGTTATGATTATTGTTTAGTGGGTCCCTTTGGGTAAACCCCTTCACTGGGTGGGCACCTCTCTGGAGTAGTAGAGTCTGGTCCACAGGCACCTGGGTTCCTGGATCACGCTGGTGGATCAGACATGCTGTTGGTCCAATCCCGACAAAAAGACCCAACTCCAATCGGAATCGTGCGAGATGTCACAAATCCTGCCTGAGCCAAGATGATTGTTGAAGGAAAGGTTAGTTCAGGAGTGGGAATGGTGTCCCAGCAAGGCTATAAATTTCCATGTTGCAAATGCAGTTGTCAGGATAGCCAACAGTGAACCGGTCAAGGTAAGAGATAGTCAACAGATAACTAGAGTCACGCAACTTGTCCTCTGCGAAACAATCGATGTGTAGTGCGGTAAGTTTAGGCCAACTCTAGGAGAATATCAAAGCTGCTATCGACCCTGCTTTGAATTCCTCTGACCGTGATCAATTAGGTACAGTAAGTTACTGGAGGGTTTCTCGGACGTTTTTGACGACAGCTTGGGACATACAAATGTTGTTACACAAAATAAACAAGAAGTGTGCTGTCCCCATCAAACAGCCCCTGCAGTGGTTACCGTTCGCCCACAAGGATGAAGCGCGACGACAGGTACAGGATATGTTGGACAAGAATGTCATACAAGCAAGTACCAGCGCATTGGTCTAGCCCAATTGTTCTTGCCAAGAAAAGAAACAGAGGAGTTGAGATTCTGTATTGACTACCGCACACCACTTTAGACTTAGGACGCGGGTACTGGCAAATATCTGTCGATGAGAAGGACGGAGCTAAGACAGCATTTGCTGCGCCTCCTCTATGAATTCAACCGCATGCCGTTCGGTTTGTCTATTGCTCCGGTAACGTTTCAGGAAACGTGCCATGGAAATTGTACTCTCTAGGCTTACATTAAAAAAAGTGTTTGTTCTATCTCGACGACGTAACATTCGCAACTCGCAAGGTAAGTTTCCTTAGTCATAAACTTTCCTAGCTCGGCGTCTCTCCTGACCCCGGTAAGGTTGCTGGTATCCAAGACATGCCAACGCCATCTCCCATCAATGACGTCCGCGGTTTCCTGGGAATCGTCGGTCACTACCGCCGTTTTGTCCCAAACTTTGCCAGCATTTCTGCACCCCTCTCGCGTTTAACACGGAAGTACGCCCGTTTCATCTGGACTGACGACTGTGAAAGTTCTTTCAAGCACCTGACAGAACTGTTATGCTCTGTTCCCTCTTTGGTCCACCCTTGGTTTGATAGGGAGTTCACCCTTCACACTGACGTGTCTGACTACGGGCTAGGGTTAGGGTCAGGAGTCTTGGGGCCGTCCTTTCTCAACTCGATGACGACGGCCGTGAAAGGGTCATCGCCTTTGCCTCACGGACACTGTCCGACCGTGAACGTAAGTACTCGAGCACTGAAAAAGAAGCTTGTCCTGTAGTCTATCCAGTGAACCATTTTAGGGTCTATTTACTTGGCCGCCAATTCACCCTGGTGACCGATCACAACGCCTTGAGATGGCTGCAAAGCATGGAACCAAATGGTAGGCTACCCGCTAGATGATGGAACTTCAGGAATACCAGTTTACAATCCGACATCGTGCAGGGCTTTTGCACACAAGCACTCTTTCCCCATTACCAGTAGAACCGGTAAGTGTATGTGTCTTAGGCTCAATCGGGGCAAGTGCCCACGACAACGACTGCACGACCGACACACAACAAGGACAATGCTCACCAGCCGTTAATAGCTGGTCCAACATTTGGCTGCGAATCAACATTCTTCGTCTCCTACACATCATGATTCTTGCCTTAAAATCGAAGCGACAGGTACCAGACAAATTGTGCAAACCTACAGAGGCAAAGCAAGACTTGGACGAACATACGAATGACCACAGCACCAGCGAGAGTGACGACTCCACCGAAGAAGCCACACGCGACAACTCCGCTATCAGTATCAGCCCGACCCTGAACTTCAAACAGGCTGAGCACGAGGAACCTCAACCAGCCACTGTCATATAACTCAAACTACTGCGCTATCAGTATCAGCCCGACCTTGAAGTTCAAACTGGCTTAGCGCAGGGAACCTCAACTAGCCACGGTAATTCAACTCAAACTACTTCGCTATTAATATCAGCCTGCCGCTTAACTTCAAACAGGCTCAGCGCGGGGAACCTCAGTTAGCCACTGCTATTGAAGTCAAACTACTGCGCTATCATTATCAACCTGACCCTCAACTTCAAACAGGCTTAGCGTGAGGAACCTCAACCAGTCACTGCCATTCAACTCAAATTACTGCACTATCAATATCAACCAGACCTTGAACTGCAAACAGGCTCAGCGCGAGGAACCTCAACCAACCACTGTCGTTCAATTTAAACTACTCCACTATCAGTATCAACCCGACCCTTCACTTCAAGCAGGCTCAGCGCGGGGAATCTCAACCAGCCACTGTCATTTAACTCAAGCTACTGCGCTATCAGTATCAACCCGACCTTGAATTTCAAACAGGCTCAGCGCGGGGAACCTCAGTTAGCCAGTGTCATTTAACTCAAGGTTCTGCGCTATCAGTATCACCCCGACCTTGAATTTCAAACAGGCTCAGCGCGGGGAACCTCAACTAGCCACGGTCATTCAACTCAAACTACTTCGCTATTAATATCAGCCTGCCGCTTAACTTCAAACAGGCTGAGCGCGACGAACCTCAACCAGCCACTGTTATTTAACTCAAGCTACTGCGCTATAAGTATCAGTCCGACCCTCAACTTCAATTAGGTTCAGCTGGAGGAAACTGAAATAGCCACTGTCGTTCAACTCAAACTACTGCGTTATCAGTATCCACGTATATAGTGGAGCCGCGATCGTCAACTCCGGAGTCTTTGTTTGTGTTACGATAAATTGTTTATGAAAGACGACATTCTGGTTTGGTTGTTTAGCCGTGGCAGAAAAGGCCACTGTTTGTATTCCGTGGTAGTGCTCCCTGCTTCCCACAACAAGTTCTGAAAGGCATGCTGGACAGCCCTTTCAGTTGCCATCTTGCCACCACAGGTAAAATCGAACGCATTCAGCAACGTTTCTACTGGCCCCATATGTGTAATTCAGTCGAGGAATACGTTAAGCAGTGTCCGATCTGCAAATCTCGAGCAAACCAATTCAAAGTCCCACTGGAAAGCATTGAGGTAGGTGAACCATTTAGTCTTTGGGCCGTGGATCTTGTTGGGCCTTCTACCTGAAAGATCTCGTGGCAATCAACGCATCCTTGTTTTGATGGACCACTTCACTAAGTGGTGTAAGGTTTTTCTCACTAAAGATCAGAAGGCTGCTACGGTTGCAAACGTCGTAATCGGTAGAGTATTCTCTCGTTTTGGCCCACCAATGATTTTGCACTCCGATCAAGTAGCAACCTTTGAAAGGAATGTCATGCATCAGACGTGTGACGTCATGGGCATTCAGAAGACCAGTACTACAGCGTATCACCCCCAGTGTGATGGCTAGGTCAAACGCCAGTACCAAACACTACAGAACATGCTAGCTGTAGTTGCCTCGACGCGCTAAAATGACTGGGATCTATGGCTTGACCTGGTATTGTATATGTACAACTCCAGCCGCAAGGAGTCCCTCGGCATCTCTCACTACGAAGTAGTGTTCGGCAAGGTACCACGCATGTCCCTGGAACTGGAACTAGGAATCCCTATCTCAAACTCAGCCACATTCGCTAAAAATGTCCGCTTTCTTCGGGAAGTCCTGAAGGATGTCAGGACTTAAACCAATGTCCATCTTAGTAAGGCTAGGGAAAGTCAGAGTAGAGAGGAGGCAAAAAGTAAGGAGTGGCAGCCTTTCATTCCCGGTCAAGCAGTATGGTTTTGGAGATCAAAAACGTGAAAGCTTGGCAACAAGTGTGTGGGCCCGTATACCATAGTGAGCCATCTGGGTGTCGATTATAAGATACTGTCAAAAGACGAGAAGGAGTTCGTGAAGCACAACGACAGTCGGATTCCGGTGGGCGATGGAACATTGGTGTCTCCTGCCAGAGAGGTTGGCGACTATCGGGTAGTCCCAGCCAGCTTTCTAACTCCAGAGGTGCCACTCCTGTAGGGGGGGTGGGGTTTGTAGCCCCGAGGGTTAGACCCCCAGGCCTTAGGCTCACAGCTCGTGCACCCCCTTGGCAAAGGGATTATGTTTGATATCTAATTTCTTTTTTCCCTTATGTATTTTATTTGTTAATCGTTTCTTGGGTAGAGAGCTTCAGAGGGGGAAAAAGTGTGACGTCCTGCGTGTCGTCAAGTGTTATGCGAATTTGTGAGATAAGTCCAACATTTCCTTACGAACCATGTTGTGTGTGTAATCAGTGCCAGGTGCACGCGCGTCAAGTAATCGAGGCCTGTGAGACCTGCATGCGTTTTTGTCAGTGAAAAAAAGCGTGTGTCAAATTGCTTACCAACAACAGTCCTCCTGGAGGCTACTCTAATCCGGACGATCAGAACCAACCTACTGAGATTTGGTGTTGGGTTGGAAATTAATCCCACGTTGCTGTAATGTGATTAGTTGATTGAGCGTTACTCTTGTTTATCAGGTGGAGGTGACGTTACTTCCAAACTGGTACAGTAGTGGGCAGCAAGTGTCAGACAGGAAACAGTGTCTGTTGTGAAAAGGTTCATTCAGGCCTGCAGGTAAGTACCGACAACATGCAGTTAGAGCAGATTATCTGGCAGTTCTAGCTGAAAGGGTGTTGAGTTGTGGTTTGCCTTGAAAGCGCGTTTTGTTGCTCTTTGGACCTATTTGTTGTTGTTGTTGTTGTTGCTTTTCTGCGTTTGCCTTTTAAGACATATTTTGTTACAAGAGCGATCACATTAGCCTCGCTGCTTTTGAACTTATCGTATTTAATAACTGTGATGACGACGATAAGAGTGATAACTAAATTATTTAATTTTTTCAAGATTATAACATTTCAACTTGTAGTTGTCCGGCTAACGGGGATTCGTTAAAAAAACTTATAATGATGATGTTCGTTCGATTTTAGATTCACTGCAGCCGTTAGAGCAGCGTTTAAATTCAATGGGCAGGAGCAGTTGACGTTTGCCGGAGGAGAAGAGTTTGGATGTTCATCGAGAAAGGAAATCGCGGTGCAGATACTTCACGATCCTTCCAATAGCACAACTCCATGGCGATCGATCAGCCTGGATGCTGCAAAACCCTCGGGTGTGTTTCCGTGTTCTGTATTTGTTATGCGCATCTGTGAGACAAGTTCACCATTTCCTGACGAACCATGTTGTGTGTTTAATCAGTGCCAGGTGCGCATAAGAATTGGGTATGGTAATGCGAGTACAGATATATATATATATATATATATATATATATATATATATATATATATATATATATATATATATATATATATATATATATATATATATATATATATATATATATATATATATATATATATATATATATATATATATATATATTGTTTATATTGTTTATATTGTTTTTTTAATACGCGCATGCAAGAGGTACACGATTACAATGCATGTTGTGCAATTTAAAACAGAACAGGCGCACTGACTGTAGCAATGTTTGTTTCGTTTTGTAGGGTCTCTGAAATACGCGGCACAGAAAATGACGTATGGTGCCTGTCATGATATGGGCGGCGACGGTTTTCTGTCGCCAGTTTTCTTGCAGATGTGCCGTAACCTTAATGTGCTCTCTACGAGAGGATTAAGCACAGGAAGCCGTGGCCGGGGAACATGACTGGAAAAGGGACTAGGAACTGGAAATCATCACCAGTATTTCACAACCGGTAGGTAACCCGTTTGGTTTATTTTGCTAAGGGTTCCCCCTTTGTTTGTTTCTTTGTATCTTTTTTTCTTGATTAAGGGCCCCCCTTTGGTTTATTTTCCTAAGGGTTTCCCTGTTTGTTTGTTTGTTTGTGTTTTTGTTTTTTTTGTGTGTGTTTTTGAGTAAGGGTCCCCCCCTTTGGTTTTTGTTTGTCTTTTTTTCGTTTGTTGTTTTTTTTTAGGAAGGGTCCCCTTTGTTTTTTTGTTTGTTTGTTTTTTGTTTGTTTGTTTTTTGTTTGTTTTTTTGTTTTAGTAAGAGTGATCTTTTTGTTGTTGTTGTTGTTTTTTAAGTGAGGGTCCCCCTTTTTGGTTTATTTTGAGAAGGGTCCTCCTTTTGTTTTTTTTTTGAGTAAGGGTTCTCCGTTTGTTTGTTTGTTTGAATAAGGGTCCCGTGGCTGGGGTACTGGAAACTGGGGTACTGGAAACATATATATATATATTGTTTATATTGTTTATATTGTTTTTTTAATACGCGCATGCAAGAGGTACACGATTACAATGCATGTTGTGCAATTTAAAACAGAACAGGCGCACTGACTGTAGCAATGTTTGTTTCGTTTTGTAGGGTCTCTGAAATACGCGGCACAGAAAATGACGTATGGTGCCTGTCATGATATGGGCGGCGACGGTTTTCTGTCGCCAATTTTCTTGCAGATGTGCCGTAATCTTAACGTGCTCTCTACGAGAGGATTAAGCACAGGAAGCCGTGGCCGGGGAACATGACTGGAAAAGGGACTAGGAACAGGAAATCATCACCAGTATTTCACAACCGGTAGGTCCCCCCTTTTGTTTATTTTGCTAAGGGTTTCCCCGTTTGTTTGTTCGTTTGTTTCTTTGTATGTATTTTTTTGGAGTAAGGGTCTCCCCTTTTGTTCATTTTGCTAAGGGTTTCCCCGTTTGTTTGTTTGTTTGTTTGTATGGGTTTTTTTTGAGTAAGGGTCCCCTCTTTAGTTTATTTTGCTAAGGCTTTCCCCGTTTGTTTGTTTCTTTGTATGTTTTTTTTTTTGAGTAAGAGTCCCCCCTTTGGTTTATTTTGCTAAGGGTTTCCCCGTTTGTTTGTTTGCTTGTTTGTATGTTTTTTTTTTTGAGTAAGGGTCCCCTCTTTAGTTTATTTTGCTAAGGGCTTCCCCTTTTGTTTGTTTCTTTGTATGTTTTTTATGAGTAAGTGTCCCCCTTTGGTTTATTTTGCTAAGGGTTTTCCCGTTTGTTTGTTTCTTTGTATGTTTCTTTTGAGCAAGGGTCCCCCCTTTGGTTTATTTTGCTAAGGGTTTCCCCGTTTGTTTGTTTGTTTGTTTGTTTGAATAAGGGTCCCGTGCCTGGGGTACTGGAAACTGTCACCGTTATTGTACAACCAGTAGGAGAGGGTTGTGAAGAAACACGCTCACTGAAGAGGTATGTAAGAGTCGCAGTTAGGTACAGACATATTTTGTTACAAGAGCGATCACATTAGCCTCGCTAATTTTGAACTTATCGTATTTAATAACTGTGATGACGACGATAAGAGTGATAACTAAATTATTTAATTTTTCAAGATTATAACATTTCTACTTGTAGTTGTCGGGCTAACGGGGATTCGTTAAAAAACCTATTATGATGATGTTCGTTCGATTTTAGATTCACTGCAGCCGTCAGAGCAGGGTTTAAATTCAATGGGCAGGAGCAGTTGACGTTTGCCGGAGGAGAAGAGTTTGGATGTTCATCGAGAAAGATGCAAGAGGTACACGATTACAATGCATGTTGTGCAATTTAAAACAGAATAGGCGCAGTGACTGTAGCAATGTTTGTTTCGTTATGTAGGGTCTCTGAAATACGCAGCACAGAAAATGACGTATGGTGCCTGTCATGATATGGGCGGCGACGGTTTTCTGTCGCCAGTTTTCTTGCAAATGTGCCGTAATCTTAACGTGCTCTCTACGAGAGGATTAAGCAAAGGGAGGCCGTGGCCGGGGAACATGACTGTAAAAGGGACTAGGAACAGGAAATCATCACCAGTATTTCACAACCGGTAGGTCCCCCCTTTGGTTTATTTTGCTAAAGGTTCCCCCGTTTTTTTATTTGTTTGTTGTTGTTTTTTTTAGTAAGGGTCCCCCTTTTTGTTTATTTTGCTAAGGGTTCCCCCGTTTCTTTGTTTGTTTTTTGTTGTTTCTTTTAGTAAGGGTCCCCCTTTTTGTTTATTTTGCTAAGGGTTCCCCCGTTTGTTTGTTTGTTTGTGTGTCTTTTTTGAGTAAGAGTCCCCCCTTTGGTTTATTTTGCTAAGGGTTTCCCCGTTTGTTTGTTTGTTTGTATGTTTTTTTAGTAAGAGTCCCCCATTGGTTTATTTTGCTAAGGTTTCCCCGTTTGTTTGTTTGTTTGTTTGTATGTTTTCTTTGTGCAAGGGTCCCCTCTTTGGTTTATTTTGCTAAGGTTTCTTCTTTTTTTTTGTTTCTTTGTGTGTGTATTTTTTTTTTGAGTAAGGCTCCCGCCTTTGGTTTATTTTCCTAAGGGTTCCCCCTTTGTTTGTTTGTTTTTTTCTTGAGTAAGGGTCCCCCCCTTGGTTTATTTTGCTAAGGGTTTCCCCGTTTGTTTGTTTGTATTTTTTTTTTTTGAGTAAGGGTCCCCCCTTTGGTTTATTTTGCTAAGGGTTTCCCCGTTTGTTTGTTTGTTTGTTTGTTTGAATAAGGGGCCCGTGGCTGGGGTACTGGAAACTGTCAAATGCGTGTATTCTCTTGTTATATTGGCGTTGCATCTGCAATGATTAGTCTTTGACCAATGAAAGGCTATTGTAAACCGGTTTTAATGCATATTTTGACACATATTTTGCTGCCGTGCACATTCCTCGTGTAGATGCTCAATTTGCATATATTTTTTCGTCGCCTCGGTCAGTTGCTTCCCGAATTGCGAGCAGTACGGACGGACGGACGGACGTGTTCGGACTCTGAATTTGAGGTAAGCGTGGTTTTATTTCGCGCAAAAAAAGTAGAATCGAAGCAGTCCAAGTTTAAACATGTTGCTGATGTATCGGCTTTTTAAACTAAAAGGCTCGAGTTTGTAAAACTCTCCTTTATTGAGAATGTTTTCTCTTGTTTGCAGTGCAGTCGAGAGTCGAAGGTTTGCTGGAGTTCTACCTCAAACTAAAGGTAAAGCTTGTCTGTATTATATTTGTTCTCTGGTTAAATTTATTGCGCTTAAAGAGACGAAACGAAGCTCCAGTTTAGCTCTGAAAACGTTGTAGACGAATTGGCTATGTAAACTGAACGTTTCGCGCTTGTGAAATTCTCGTTTAATGAGGACATTTTTTTCTCTTGTTAGCAGGACAGTGGAGAGCCGAAGGTTTACCGGACTTCTACTTCAAACTTGAAAGTAAGCCCTTCTGTACTTTTTATCACTTGTCTAGGAGAGCGTTTTTCTTTCTTGTTATTAGTTCCTCTAGGAGGTGGAAGCTTTTCTTGTTTTGTACGGCAGTACTGCATTTTTTCGCCACTGCCATTAACACGTGTTAACACGTGTGATGTTGTGCGCTCCTTGCATTTCTGAACGGTTTAGGTTTTTGAAGGGAAACAAAATAAGGATTTTAGTTTAGATCTTTTCTCTATATCAAATAAATATGTATTGTTGCACTGCAACGGTTTGTGCTGAGAAAGGTTGGCGAGAAGTCGTGATTAGCGTGTTGGGGAGCTTTGACTTGTGCGCCATGGGTATCGGGCACGTTGTTACGTTTAAATGTCCATGCGTTTGTTTGTATTTGCTTCTAAAACAATAGGACTTCTGATTCATTGCATGTTATTGCATTTTTCACGCTTTTTGTGCCACGATTTGCATTTTTTTTTCTCATCTCAGGTCATTTGTTGTGGACTTGCAAGGTAGAAAGATGTACGCAAAATGGCTCCAAATTTTAGGTAGGTGGTTTAAGTTACCGTGCGAATACAGGAGAAACGGATCAGTTTGATAACTGCAAACTTTGTAGAAGTATCGTTATTAAGAAAGTTTTCTCCTTACAGATGAAAAGAAAGAGTAAATTAAAGCGAAGCTGGGAGGACTTCATAACGAAGCAAGCGAAAGTCATCGTTTCTCAATGGTAAGTGTTCTTTTCCGTATGTATGAACGCCGTTTCATATATTTATTTTGGTTTTGTATCTCGATATTTTTTTAATCAGCGATAATTTTTACTGCGCTTCGATTTCTTCGCGTAGTTCCTTTTAAATGCTAGTTGTTGACGCTTGAAAATTTGAGAAGGTTTAAGAGTGCAGCCTATTAAAGTTGTTGGCTAGTTTTTGTTTATGTACTGTTGTGTGTTGGGTTCAGTTGAATATTGTCTTAGCCTTTATCGCCATTTTAGTGACTTGTTCTTTTGCGTACGAAGTTTCCTGCAATTAATTTTAGAGACCAAAGCGTATTTATACGCTCGAACAGTGTTTGCAATGCGTACACGTTGTTCTTCGTAGTTAAGTGTATAAATTTTCAATCGCAGGAAGACGAAACACTTCGCAAAGATGGAGCCGAGCAAAGGAGAAGTTGAAGATTTTCTTGTTGATGATGGCTGACTGAACAAGAGGATACAGAATTGGAACGCGAAGACTTTCTGCACATGGTTAAAAATAAAAATGACCGACACGCCGTACAACACACACATACGCGCCATGTCTTGTTATTTAGTAGACTAGCGCGACACTTACACAAAATAAAGATGACTGAAATCCCAAGCAAACACCTCACCCTCCACCCCAAAGAGTTTATAAAGATACTTGAAATAAAAATGAACGACATGCCGAACAACACACACACATACGCGCCATGTCTTGTTATTTAGTAGACTAGCGCGTCACTTACACAAAATAAAGATGACCGAAAGCCTTGCAAACACCTCACTCCTCCCTCTCCCCCCCCCCCCAAAAAAAAGATACTTCGACTCGTCCCCCTACTCTAAGGGCCTTATTACATGAGCGGGGCTTGACCAGTGTTCTCAGTCCATGAGTGTACCGTTTTGGGAGATTACATGAGAACTGGTTTAGCCCGCATGCTGGGACCCGGCTTGAGCCACCGGGATTTCGGTCGACCGCGAGTTGATCTTTTCTCTGTGTTCGGACATAACGGTGCAATTCTCGCAGACTGAGAACACCGGCCTAGCCCGACTCGTGTAATTAGGTCCTAAACCTTCAACTCTTCCCCAAACTCCACAGACTTCAACTCTTCCCCAAACTCCAAAGACATCAACCCCTCACCCCACCCTCTAGACCCAACCCGTCACCCCACCCTCTAGACCCAACCCCTCACCCCACCCTCTAGACCCCAACCCCTCACCCCAACCTCTAGACCCCAACCCCTCACCCCAACCTCTAGACCCCAACCCCTCACCCCAACCTCTAGACCCCAACCCCTCACCCCAACCTCTAGACCCCAACCCCTCACCCCAACCTCTAGACCCAACCCCTCACCCCACCCTCTAGACCCCAACCCCTCACCCCAACCTCTAGACCCTACCCCTCACCCCAACCCCTCACCCCAACCTCTAGACCCAACCCCTCACCCCACCATCTAGACCCAACCTCTCACCCCACCCTCTAGACCCCAACCTCTAGACCCCAACCCCTCACCCCAACCTCTAGACCCAACCCCTCACCCCACCCTCTAGACCCAACCTCTCACCCCAACCTCTAGACCCCAACCCCTCACCCCACCCTCTAGACCCAACCCCTCACCGTTGAGCCTGGGGAGATTTTTGGGGGAGAGAAATTTAAACTGGGGGGTGAGAGTAATTAGAGTGACACTTAGTAGTTTTTTTGAGAAGTGTGACACTTAGTAGTTTTTTTGAGAAGTGTGACACTTAGTAGTTTTTTTGAGAAGTGTGACACTTAGTAGTTTTTTTGAGAAGTGTGACACTTAGTAGTTTTTTTGAGAAGTGTGACACTTAGTAGTTTTTTTGAGAAGTGTGACACTTAGTAGTTTTTTTGAGAAGTGTGACACTTAGTAGTTTTTTTGAGAAGTGTGACACTTAGTAGTTTTTTTGAGAAGTGTGACACTTAGTACTTTTTTTGAGAAGTGTGACACTTAGTACTTTTTTTGAGAAGTGTGACACTTAGTACTTTTTTTGAGAAGTGTGACACTTAGTACTTTTTTTGAGAAGTGTGACACTTAGTACTTTTTTTGAGAAGTGTGACACTTAGTACTTTTTTTGAGAAGTGTGACACTTAGTACTTTTTTTGAGAAGTGTGACACTTAGTACTTTTTTTGAGAAGTGTGACACTTAGTACTTTTTTTGAGAAGTGTGACACTTAGTACTTTTTTTGAGAAGTGTGACACTTAGTACTTTTTTTGAGAAGTGTGACACTTAGTACTTTTTTTGAGAAGTGTGACACTTAGTACTTTTTTTGAGAAGTGTGACACTTAGTACTTTTTTTGAGAAGTGTGACACTTAGTACTTTTTTTGAGAAGTGTGACACTTAGTACTTTTTTTGAGAAGTGTGACACTTAGTACTTTTTTTGAGAAGTGTGACACTTAGTACTTTTTTTGAGAAGTGTGACACTTAGTACTTTTTTTGAGAAGTGTGACACTTAGCGTGTTTGATACTGTACAATAAAATCACAACTGCAAACTTTGTTATTATTTTATTGGTTTACTTTGATGTACAAATGATAAACTCTTGCGGGTGAGATAGGACTTGGAGCGAGGTGTTAAAGTCTGGGGGGGGTGGGGTGAGATGGAGAGTGGAGGTGTTAAAGTCTGGGGGGGTGGGGTGAGATGAAGAGTTGGAGAGTGGAGCGAGGTGTTAAAGTCTGGGGGGGGGTGGGGTGAGATGAAGAGTTGGAGAGTGGAGCGAGGTGTTAAAGTCTGGGGGGAGGTGTGTTTGCTTGAGATTTCATTTGTCTTTATTTTGTGTAAGTGTCGCGCTAGTCTACTAAATAACAAGACGTGGCGCGTATGTGTGTGTTGTTCGGCATGTCGTTCATTTTTATTTCAACTATAAACTCTTTGGGGTGTCGGGTGAGGTGTTTGCTTGAGATTTCATTCATCTTTATTTTGTGTAAGTGTCGCGCTAGTCTACTAAATAATAAGACATGGCGCGTATGTGTGTGTTGTTCGGCGTGTTGGTCATTTTTATTTTTAACCATGTGCAGAAAGTCTGCGCTCAAATTCTGTCTCCTCTTGTTCAGTCAGCCATTGTCAACAACAAATTCTTTATTTTCTCCTTTGCTCCCCTCCATCTTCGTAAAGTGTTTCGTCTTCCTGTGATCGAGAATTCATACACTTAACTACGAAGGACAACGTGTACGCATTGCAGGAAACTTCGTACGCAAAAGAAAAAGTCACTAAAATGGCGATATAGGCCAAGACAATATTCAAGTGAACTCAACATACAACAATACATAAACAAAAACTAGCCAACGTCTTTTGAGTTGAACATTTTAAGTGTTCAAGCGCATAAACGCGCTTTACTATTTCAACTAAATTGAAGGAAACTTCGTACGCAACAGAACAAGTAACGAAAATAGTGATGCAGACAGAAATCATTCAACCGAACTTAAAATACAACTGTTCGAGCGCTTTGGTATCTCAAATATATTGCGGGAAACTTCGTATGCAAAAGAACAAGTCATGAAAATGGCGAAGCAGACCAAGAAATCATTCAACGGAACTCAAAATACAACCGTAACTAAGCAAAGATTACCCAACAACGTCAATTAGAGTTAAACATCTTAACGAGCATTATCGAACAGAAACGACTTGCACCAGTGAAGTTTATTTCTCTAAACAAAAGTAAAGTCACATACCTCGTGTGCTAATCCTACAAACGTGACCCGAAAACGAAACGAACACGATTGACGTTCAAAAAATCAAAACGCAACTGTTATCCGGATAAGAAAACTCTCTGAGCGAAGCACAAATGATAAAATGTATGTACAAAGGAGACTACTTTGCAATGAAGAACTGCATTTTCGCGTAACAAACATTTCATATCTTCGAAGCACGCTGACTAAACACCCGAGAGCAGCTTTTTCCTGAATTACTAAATTAACATCTCCGCTTAACTGCTGTGCAAAACAGTCAAGAAAATACCTTTCGTTTGCTTGAAACTCCGCCACGTTATCCTTTCTGCTTTGAATCGTCAACTCAAATCTCATCTCGCACATGTTCGAGCAAAAACTACCAACATGCAATGAATAAGTAATCCGCCAATCACAGTTGATCCGGGGTCACATGAACCACTAAAGTATGTGACCTATTGTTTGATTACGTCATATTCTTTGCATTCATTCACATCCTAATTATTCATCAAACCTATATCTAAGCAATTTTTCCATGTACTTATCGAGAATAGCTCAATGGCTCAACGGGTTACTCTCAGTGTTAAGACATTGAAGGTTTGATGGTTCGAGGCTTGTCGGCGCTTCCCCCCTCCGGCATGTCCTCAATGTTCCATCATTTCTTTAATTGTTCTTCTCTGTAAGGCCCTTCGGGGCCGCCAGCAACTCAAAGTGCAACTAAAAGGAAAAGTTGGTACTTCTTCTTTTTTTTTTTTTTCTTCTTAAACTTACTAACTAAAAAATGAAATCGTAAAATAAATATCGTACTAAAAAAGTTCACTCTTAAACCTCCCAAAACTTTTAAACGTCAACGACTAGCTTTTAAAAGGAATTACGAAAAAAAAACTAAGTGCAGAACTTATTATCGCCGATTAAAAAAAAAAAAAGTCCACGATCTTATTCTATTTATCAGGTTCGACTTCGAAAAAAAATTCAGGATAAACAAACGACTAGCATTTAAAAGGAACCACGAAAAAAAAACTTAGTGCAGAACTTATCATCGCCGATTAAAAAAAAAAAAAAAGTCCACGATCTTATTCTATTTATCAGGTTCGACTTCCAAAAAAAATTCAGGATAAACAAACGACTAGCATTTAAAAGGAACCACGAAAAAAAGAACTTAGTGCAGAACTTATCATCGCCGATCAAAAAAAAAAAAAGTCCACGATCTTATTCTATTTATCAGGTTCGACTTCCAAAAAAAATTCAGGATAAACAAACGACTAGCATTTAAAAGGAACCACGAAAAAAAAAACTTGGTGCAGAACTTATCATCGCCGATTAAAAAAAACGTCTACGCTCTTATTCTATTTATCAGGTTCGACTTCCAAAAAAATTTCAGAACAAACATGACACACAAAGATTTGAATTTAAAGAAATTTTGAAGCCGATTTTCCCGCAGACGCGTCACTTTGTTTACTCGTCCGTCACACTGGTTCGCAAATAATCAACCTCCGAAGAAAATTCACAGTTACATGACACACAAACGACTAGCATTTAAAAGAAACTACGGAAAACAATCGAAGTGCAGTACATGTCATCGCCAATTAAAAAAAAATCCACGATCTTATTCTATTGATCAGGTTCGACTTCCAAAAAAACTCACGATAAACATGACACACAAAAATTTGGGTGTAAAGAAATTTTTAAGCTCATTTTCCCGCAGATATAAGAAAGCTTCACTTCGTTTACTCGTCCGTCACACTGGTTCGCAAATAATCGACCTCCGAAGAAAATTCACAGTAACATGACACACAAACGACTAGCATTTAAAAGGAACTACGCAAAAAAAATCGGAGTGCAGTAGATATTATCGCCGATTAAAAAATAAAAAATTCACGATAAACATGACACACAAAGATTTGAATGTAAAGAAATTTTGAAGCTCATTTTCCCGCAGACATAAGAAAGCTTCACTTTGTTTACTCGTCCGTCACACTGGTTCGCAAATAATCAACCTCCGAAGAAAATTCACGGTAACATGACACGGAGCGAATGAAAATCTAAACTCGACTAGCGTAATCTTAAATAAATATGTGAAACGGTGTTCATGCATACCATAGTCCATGTTCATCCTCCTTCCGTGAACGATGTCGCCATCATCAAGAAATGTTCCATATTATGTGCGAAGCTTTCTTGCAAATCACGTTTGCTGCGAACAGGTCGGACAAGCTCTGCGAGAAAAGAACATGTATTGGCCATAAGCTTGACTGTTCCAAACAAGTATGAAACAAAAATGGCACGTGCTAGATTCTTGTCGCAACTTTTACCAAAAAAGAATACTTACCATTGAGAAACGGTGACTTTCGCTTGCTTTCGCTGCCTTCGGCTCTCCACTGTCCTGCTAGCAAGAAAACAACGTCCTCATTAAACGAGAATTTCACAAGCACGAAACGTTCAGTTTACATAGCCAATACGTCTACAGCGTTTTCAAACTAGCTAAACTGGAGCTTCGTTTCTTCTCTTTATGCGCAATAAATTTAATCTCTTCTTTTCGAGCATAAATAAAACCACGCTTACCTCAAAATTAGAGTCCGAACACGTCCGTCCGTTCTGCTCGCAATTCGGGAAGCAACTGACTGAGGCGACGAAAACATATATGCAAATTGGGCATCTGTGCACGGCAGCAAACTATGTGTCAAAATATGCATTAAAACCGGTTTACAATAGCCTTTCATTGGTCAAAGACTAATCACTGCAGATGCCAAGAGAATGCACGCATTTGGAATCGCATTCATGCGAGGTCCACACGCACACACACAAAAAAAAAACAAGCACTGGTGTATCAAGTCTTCTTTTGAAGTTTCTGGATAAATTTGAATGTTTTACAATTTGTATTTGTTGCTACCGGTTTCTCCAACGAGCGCTGACTAAAACAAAATGCAGTCGCATAGTCGAAACGTTTAATTTCCGCGGTGAAAAAGAAACCTAACTGCGACTCTTACATACCTCTTCAGTGAGCGTGTTTCTTCACAATCCTCTCCTACTGGTTGTACAATAACGGTGACAGTTTCCAGTACCCCAGCCACGGGACCCTTATTCAAACAAACAAACGGAGAACCCTTACTCAAAAAAACAAAAGGGGGACCCTCACTTAAAAAACAACAACAGCAACAAGATCACTCTTACGAGTTGACGAAATGGGCATCTGCACGGCAGCAAAATATGTGTCAAAATATTCATTAAAACTGGTTTACAATAGCCTTTCATTGGTCAAAGACTAATCATTGCAGATGCAAGGCCAATATACCAAGAGAATGCACGCATTTGGAATCGCATTCATGCAAGGTCCACACGCACAAAAACAAAAAACAAGCACTGGTGTATCAAGTCTTCGTTTGAAGTTGCTGGATAAATTTGGATGTTTTACAACTTGTATTTGCACCGGTTTCTCCAACGAGCGCAGACTAAAACAGAATGCGATCGCATGGCCGAGCAATGTCAATCCGAGCTAAACATTTCAACCCTTCGAGCAAATAAATTGCAGGAAACTTCGTGCGCAAAAAAAAAGACAGTCACGAAAAGGCGATGCAAACCAAGACAACATAAAATAAACAAAAGCTACCAAGCAATGTCAATCCGAGCTAAACATTTCAACCGTTCGAGGCTCGTCGGCAATTTCCCCCGCCGGCGTGTCCTCTTTCCATCATTTCCTTAATTGTTCTTCACTCTAAGGCCCTTCGGGGCCGCCACTAAATTACAACGCAACTCCAGGAAAACTTAGTACTTTTTTTTTAAGTTACAAACTAAATGGAGTCGACTAATAAAATCGTAAAATAACAATCGTACTAAAAAAAAGTACATAGACTTCACTCTTAAACCCCCCCCCCCAAAAAAAATTTCTAACGTCAACGACTAGCATTTAAAAGGAACTACGCAAGTAATTCGAAGTGCAGTACACATTATTGCTGATAAAAAAAAAAAAAATCGGTATACCAGTAACCAATCCGTGGTTCACGCTCTTATTCTGTTTATCAGGTCCCACGTCCGAAAACAATTCACGATAAACACGACAAACAAGGATTTGAACGGAAAGAAATTATGAAGCACATCTTCCCGCAGATATAACAAAGCTTCGCTCCTATTCTGTCCAACAAGTACCATCCCGTCGTTATCTCGTCCGTAAAAACTGGTTCGCAAATAATCGACTTACGAAAAAAATTCACAGTAACATGACACAGAGCGAAAGAAAACTTAAACTCGACCGGTGTAATTCCTTAATTACAAAACCAAAATAAATATGTAGAAGAGCGTTCGTACATACAATAGTCCATGTTCATCCTTCTTGCGCCGTGAACGAGGTCGCCATCACAGCTTCACCATCAGCCACAAGCGATGACTTTCGCTTGCTCCGCCATGAAGTCTTCCCGACTTCGCTTCAATTGTCCTTCATTTCATCTGCACGAGAAAAAACTTTCTTAATAACGATACTTCTACAAAAGGTTGCAGTGTTATCAAACCTACCAAAACATCTATTCTTTACGAACTGTACTAGCGCGGTAAATTAAACCACCTACCTAAACTTCGGAACCTTTTGCACACGTCTTTCCATCTTGCAGGTCCACGACAAATGGCCTGATGTGACAAAAAAATATTCAGATGCAACGAGACGTAACGAAACGTAAGGTGCCCGATATAAAATCGAAAACGCCAAAGCAAGCTTTTCAAACAATCGTAAAGTTACAATAAGAATGCCGAGGGAATTTGAATATTGAAAAGTCTAAAGCCTACGTTAAACCTAAAAAATGGCCGATTTCAATTTTCCCACGTAGGGCCGAAGTGACTGGTCAAAGCCCCACCCCCGGGGCGGAAAAAAAAAGTGCCAAAAAAACACAGCTAAAACACTTTCGCAAAATTGAAGTAACGAGCTCAAATTCCTCGCCCCTCTGTGGTGGGATGTGCGAGTTTCAAATTGATCGGTACATCATGTAGCGCGCGCTTGAAGTCACACACTGACAATCTTAAATGTTTGTACATGGCGCGAATTTACCTAACTTCTCAGCGCATTTGCCTAAGCCCTAGAAAATGTCGATACGTTCGAATCCAAGTGAGGTTGTCAGAATCAATCTGCATGTTGATTTCTATATCACCCAACACAATGTTCGCTGTCCATGAACGTGTCTGTGACTGTCCCTGTAGTCATCGGAAAAGCGTTTGAAACAAGGGTAATAGGACATGATTTATAGATCTCAATTGCCAACTTGTATTTCTGCAGATATCAGAGGACAGAAACGCATAGCTTACACCCCTCTATGCTTGAAAAGCCGCGAAGTTTTGGTTGACAATTTTCTCATAATTCTCGGTTCTCGTTCTATGAAATCGAAACAATCGCAGATTTAGAGTTTCTTTATAGTACACGGAAGCTCTCTCCAATTGTTCAAACGATCCAAAAGTTATAATAAGAATGCCGAGCGAATTTCAAAGTATAAAGTTTATAGCCTACCTCGAGCGAGGAAAATGGCCGATTTTGAGTCTAATACCCCTTCTTGTCGCAGTGATTTCCCTGCAAATAATCACCGGATTGACCTGTAAATCACTATCTAGAGCTATCATACATAGTTCAATAGCATGATTTATACATCTCAATTGCCAACTTGTATTTGTACAGATATCACAAGACAAAAATGCATAGCTTGAATCTCTCTATGCTTAAAAAGCCGCAAACTTTTGGTCGATGATTTGCTCTTATTTCTCGGGCCTGGCTCTATGAAATAGAAAATATTCCAGACTTAAACCTTCTTTATAATACAAGAAAACTCTTTGAAGTATTCAAACGATCCTAAAGTTCTAACAACAATGCCGAGCGAAATTCTAAACTACAAAGTTTATAGCCTACCTTGAGCGAGGAAAATGGCCGATTTTGAGTCTAATACCCCTTCTTGTCGCAGTGATTTCCCTGCAAATAATCACCGGATTGACCTGTAAATCACTATCTAGAGCTATCATACATAGTTCTATAGAATGACTTATAGATCTTAATTGCCAACTTGTATTTGTACAGATATCACAAGACAAAAATGCATAGCTTGAATCTCTCTATGCTTAAAAAGCCGCAAACTTTTGGTCGATGATTTGCTCTTATTTCTCGGGCCTGGCTCTATGAAATAGAAAATATTCCAGACTTAAACCTTCTCTATAGTACAAGAAAACTCTTTGAAGTATTCAAACGATCCTAAAGTTCTAACAACAAAGCCGAGCGAAATTCTAAACTAGAAAGTTTATAGCCTACCTTGAGCGAGGAAAATGGCCGAATTTGAGTCTAATACCCCTTCTTGTCGCAGTGATTTCCCTGCAAATAATCACCGGATTGACCTGTAAATCACTATCTAGACCTAACATACATAGTTCTATAGAATGATTTATAGATCTTAATTGCCAACTTGTATTTGTACAGATATCACAAGACAAAAATGCATAGCTTGAATCTCTCTATGCTTAAAAAGCCGCGAACTTTTGGTCGATGATTTGCTCTTATTTCTCGGGCCTGGCTCTATGAAATGGAAAAATATTGCAGACTTAAACCTTCTTTATAGTACAAGAAAACTCTTTGAAGTATTCAAACGATCCTAAAGTTCTAACAACAATGCCGAGCGAATTTCTAAACTACAAAGTTTATAGCCTACCTTGAGCGAGGAAAAAGGCCGATTTTGAGTCTAATACCCCTTCTTGTCGCAGTGATTTCCCTGCAAATAATCACCGGATTGACCTGTAAATCACTATCTAAAGCTAACATACATAGTTCTATAGAATGATTTATAGATCTTAATTGCCAACTTGTATTTGTACAGATATCACAAGACAAAAATGCATAGCTTGAATCTCTCTATGCTTAAAAAGCCGCGAACTTTTGGTCGATGATTTGCTCTTATTTCTCGGGCCTGCCTCTATGAAATAGAAAATATTCCAGACTTAAACCTTCTTTATAGTACAAGAAAACCCTTTGAAGTATTCAAACGATCCTAAACTTCTAACAACAATGCCGAGCGAAATTCTAAACTACAAAGTTTATAGCCTACCTTGAGCGAGGAAAATGGCCGATTTTGAGTCTATTACCCCTTCTTGTCGCAGTGATTTCCCTGCAAATAATCACCGGATTGACCTGTAAATCACTATCTAGAGCTATGATATATAGTTCTATAGAATGATTTATAGATCTTAATTGCCAACTTGTGTTTGTACAGATATCACAAGACAAAAATGCATAGCTTGAATCTCTCTATGCTTAAAAAGCCGCGAACTTTTGGTCGATGATTTGCTCTTATTTCTCGGGCCTGGCTCTATGAAATGGAAAAATATTGCAGACTTAAACCTTCTTTATAGTACAAGAAAACTCTTTGAAGTATTCAAACGATCCTAAACTTCTAACAACAAAGCCGAGCGAAATTCTAAACTAGAAAGTTTATAGCCTACCTTGAGCGAGGAAAAAGGCCGATTTTGAGTCTAATACCCCTTCTTGTCGCAGTAATTTCCCTGCAAATAATCACCGGATTGACCTGTAAATCACTATCTAAAGCTAACATACATAGTTCTATGGAATGATTTATAGATCTTAATTGCCAACTTGTATTTGTACAGATATCACAAGACAAAAATGCATAGCTTGAATCTCTCTATGCTTAAAAAGCCGCAAACTTTTGGTCGATGATTTGCTCTTATTTCTCGGGCCTGCCTCTATGAAATAGAAAATATTCCAGACTTAAACCTTCTCTATAGTACAAGAAAATTATTTGAAGTATTCAAACGATCCTAAACTTCTAACAAAAAAGCCGAGCGAAATTCTAAACTAGAAAGTTTATAGCCTACCTTGAGCGAGGAAAATGGCCGATTATGAGTCTAATACCCCTTCTTGTCGCAGTGATTTCCCTGCAAATAATCACCGGATTGACCTGTAAATCACTATCTAGAGCTAACATACATAGTTCTATAGCATAATTTAGAGATCTCAATTGCCAACTTCTATTTGTGCAGATATCACAAAACAGAAACGCATAGCTTTAACCCCTCTATGCTTGAAAAGCCGCGAACCTTTAGTTGACAATTATCTCTTAATTCTCGGTCCTCCCTCTATGAAATCGAAACAACCGCAGATTTCAAGCTTCTTTATAGTACACGGAAGCTCTCTCCAAGTGTTTGAACGATCCCAAAGTTATAATAAGAATGCCGAACGAATTTCAAAGTACAAAGTTTATAGCCTATCTCGAGCGAGGGAAATGGCCGATTTTGAGTCTAATACCCCTTCTTGTCGCAGTGATTTCCCTGCAAATAATCACCGGATTGACCTGTAAATCACTATCTAGAGCTATCATACATAGTTCTATAGAATGATTTATAGATCTTAATTGCAAACTTGTATTTGTACAGATATCACAAGACAAAAATGCATAGCTTGAATCTCTCTATGCTTAAAAAGCCGCAAACTTTTGGTCGATGATTTGCTCTTATTTCTCGGGCCTGGCTCTATGAAATGGAAAATATTGCAGACTTAAACCTTCTTTATAGTACAAGAAAACTCTTTGAAGTATTCAAACGATCCTAAACTTCTAACAACAAAGCCGAGCGAAATTCTAAACTAGAAAGTTTATAGCCTACCTTGAGCGAGGAAAATGGCCGATTTTGAGTCTAATACCCCTTCTTGTCGCAGTGATTTCCCTGCAAATAATCACCGGATTGACCTGTAAATCACTATCTAGAGCTAACATACATAGTTCTATGGAATGATTTATAGATCTTAATTGCCAACTTGTATTTGTACAGATATCACAAGACAAAAATGCATAGCTTGAATCTCTCTATGCTTAAAAAGCCGCAAACTTTTGGTGGATGATTTGCTCTTATTTCTCGGGCCTGGCTCTATGAAATAGAAAATATTCCAGACTTAAACCTTCTCTATAGTACAAGAAAATTATTTGAAGTATTCAAACGATCCTAAACTTCTAACAAAAAAGCCGAGCGAAATTCTAAACTAGAAAGTTTATAGCCTACCTTGAGCGAGGAAAATGGCCGATTATGAGTCTAATACCCCTTCTTGTCGCAGTGATTTCCCTGCAAATAATCACCGGATTGACCTGTAAATCACTATCTAGAGCTAACATACATAGTTCTATAGCATAATTTAGAGATCTCAATTGCCAACTTCTATTTGTGCAGATATCACAAAACAGAAACGCATAGCTTTAACCCCTCTATGCTTGAAAAGCCGCGAACCTTTAGTTGACAATTATCTCTTAATTCTCGGTCCTCCCTCTATGAAATCGAAACAACCGCAGATTTCAAGCTTCTTTATAGTACACGGAAGCTCTCTCCAAGTGTTTGAACGATCCCAAAGTTATAATAAGAATGCCGAACGAATTTCAAAGTACAAAGTTTATAGCCTATCTCGAGCGAGGGAAATGGCCGATTTTGAGTCTAATACCCCTTCTTGTCGCAGTGATTTCCCTGCAAATAATCACCGGATTGACCTGTAAATCACTATCTAGAGCTATCATACATAGTTCTATAGAATGATTTATAGATCTTAATTGCAAACTTGTATTTGTACAGATATCACAAGACAAAAATGCATAGCTTGAATCTCTCTATGCTTAAAAAGCCGCAAACTTTTGGTCGATGATTTGCTCTTATTTCTCGGGCCTGGCTCTATGAAATGGAAAATATTGCAGACTTAAACCTTCTTTATAGTACAAGAAAACTCTTTGAAGTATTCAAACGATCCTAAACTTCTAACAACAAAGCCGAGCGAAATTCTAAACTAGAAAATTTATAGCCTACCTTGAGCGAGGAAAATGGCCGATTTTGAGTCTAATACCCCTTCTTGTCGCAGTGATTTCCCTGCAAATAATCACCGGATTGACCTGTAAATCACTATCTAAAGCTAACACACATAGCTCTATAGAATGATTTATAGATCTTAATTGCCAACTTGTATTTGTACAGATATCACAAGACAAAAATGCATAGCTTGAATCTCTCTATGCTTAAAAAGCCGCAAACTTTTGGTCGATGATTTGCTCTTATTTCTCGGGCCTGGCTCTATGAAATGGAAAATATTGCAGACTTAAACCTTCTTTATAGTACAAGAAAACTCTTTGAAGTATTCAAACGATCCTAAAGTTCCAACAACAAAGCCGAGCGAAATTCTAAACTACAAAGTTTATAGCCTACCTTGAGCGAGGAAAATGGCCGATTTTGAGTCTAATACCCCTTCTTGTCGCAGTGATTTCCCTGCAAAAAATCACCGGATTGACCTGTAAATCACTATCTAGAGCTAACATACATAGTTTTATAGAATAATTTATAGATCTTAATTGCCAACTTGTATTTGTACACATATCACAAGACAAAAATGCATAGCTTGAATCTCTCTATGCTTAAAAAGCCGCAAACTTTTGGTCGATGATTTGCTCTTATTTCTCGGGCCTGGCTCTATGAAATAGAAAATATTGCAGACTTAAACCTTCTTTATAGTACAAGAAAACTCTTTGAAGTATTCAAACGATCCTAAACTTCTAAGAAAAACAACCGAGCGAAATTCTAAACTAGAAAGTTTATAGCCTACCTTGAGCGAGGAAAAAGGCCGATTTTGAGTCTAATACCCCTTCTTGTCGCAGTGATTTCCCTGCAAATAATCACCGGATTGACCTGTAAATCACTATCTAGAGCTATCATACATAGTTCTATAGAATGATTTATAGATCTTAATTGCCAACTTGTGTTTGTACAGATATCACAAGACAAAAATGCATAGCTTGAACCTCTCTATGCTTGAAAAGCCGCAAACTTTTGGTCGATGATTTGCTCTTATTTCTCGGGCCTGGCTCTATGAAATAGAAAATATTCCAGACTTAAACCTTCTCTATAGTACAAGAAAATTATTTGAAGTATTCAAACGATCCTAAACTTCTAACAACAAAGGCGAGCGAAATTCTAAACTACAAAGTTTATAGCCTACCTTGAGCGAGGAAAAAGGCCGATTATGAGTCTAATACCCCTTCTTGTCGCAGTGACTCCCTGCAAATAATCACCGGATTGACCTGTAAATCACTATCTAGAGCTAACATACATAGTTCTATAGCATGATTTAGAGATCTCAATTGCCAACTTCTATTTGTGCAGATATCAGAGGACAGAAACGCATAACTAGAACCCCTCTATGCTTGAAAAGCCGCGAACCTTTAGTTGACAATTATCTCTTAATTCTCGGGCTTCCTTCTATGAAATCGAAACAACCGCACATTTCAAGCTTCTTTATAGTACACGGAAGCTTTCTCCAAGTGTTTAAACGATCCCAAAGTTATAATAAGAATGCCGAGCGAATTTCAAAATACAAAGTTTATAGCCTATCTCGAGCGAGGAAAATGGCCGATTTTGAGTCTAATACCCCTTCTTGTCGCAGTGATTTCCCTGCAAATAATCACCGGATTCACCTGTAAATCACTATCTAGAGCTAACATACATAGTTCTATAGAATGATTTATAGATCTTAATTGCCAACTTGTATTTGTACAGATATGACAAGACAAAAATGCATAGCTTGAATCTCTCTATGCTTAAAAAGCCGCAAACTTTTGGTCGATGATTTGCTCTTATTTCTCGGGCCTGGCTCAATCAAATAGAAAATATTGCAGACTTAAACCTTCTTTATAGTACAAGAAAACTCTTTGAAGTATTCAAACGATCCTAAACTTCTAACAGCAATGCCGAGCGAAATTCTAAACTACAAAGTTTATAGCCTACCTTGAGCGAGGAAAATGGCCGATTTTGAGTCTAATACCCCTTCTTGTCGCAGTGATTTCCCTGCAAATAATCACCGGATTGACCTGTAAATCACTATCTAGAGCTATCATACATAGTTCTATAGAAAGATTTATAGATCTTAATTGCCAACTTGTGTTTGTACAGATATCACAAGACAAAAATGCATAGTTTGAATCTCTCTATGCTTAAAAAGCCGCGAACTTTTGGTCGATGATTTGCTCTTATTTCTCGGGCCTGGCTCTATGAAATAGAAAATATTCCAGACTTAAACCTTCTTTATAGTACAAGAAAACTCTTTGAAGTATTCAAACGATCCTAAAGTTCTAACAACAAAGCCGAGCGAAATTCTAAACTACAAAGTTTATAGCCTACCTTGAGCGAGGAAAATGGCCAATTTTGAGTCTAATACCCCTTCTTGTCGCAGTGATTCCCTGCAAATAATCACCGGATTGACCTGTAAATCACTATCTAGAGCTAACATACATAGTTCTATAGCATGATTTAGAGATCTCAATTGCCAATTTCTATTTGTGCAGATATTACAGGACAGAAACGCATAGCTTGAACCCCCCTATGCTTGAAAAGCCGCGAACCTTTAGTTGACAATTATCTCTTAATTCTCGGTCCTCCTTCTATGAAATCGAAACAACCGCAGATTTCAAGCTTCTTTATAGTACACGGAAGCTCTCTCCAAGTGTTTAAACGATCCCAAAGTTATAATAAGAATGCCGAACGAATTTCAAAGTACAAAGTTTATAGCCTATCTCGAGCGAGGAAAATGGCCGATTTTGAGTCTAATACCCCTTCTTGTCGCAGTGATTTCCCTGCAAATAATCACCGGATTGACTTGTAAATCACTATCTAGAGCTATCATACATAGTTCTATAAAATGATTTATAGATCTTAATTGCCAACTTGTATTTGTACAGATATCACAAGACAAAAATGCATAGCTTGAATCTCTCTATGCTTAAAAAGCCGCAAACTTTTGGTCGATGATTTGCTCTTATTTCTCGGGCCTGGCTCTATGAAATAGAAAATATTCCAGACTTAAACCTTCTTTATAGTACAAGAAAACTCTTTGAAGTATTCAAACGATCCTAAAGTTCTAACAACAAAGCCGAGCGAAATTCTAAACTACAAAGTTTATAGCCTACCTTGAGCGAGGAAAATGGCCGATTATGAGTCTAATACCCCTTCTTGTCGCAGTGATTTCCCTGCAAATAATCACCGGATTGACCTGTAAATCACTATCTAGAGCTATCATACATAGTTCTATAGAATGATTTATAGATCTTAATTGCGAACTTGTATTTGTACAGATATCACAAGACAAAAATGCATAGCTTGAATCTTTCTATGGTTAAAAAGCCGCAAACTTTTGGTCGATGATTTGCTCTTATTTCTCGGGCCTGGCTCTATGAAATAGAAAATATTCCAGACTTAAACCTTCTTTATAGTACAAGAAAACCCTTTGAAGTATTCAAACGATCCTAAACTTCTAACAACAATGCCGAGCGAAATTCTAAACTAGAAAGTTTATAGCTTACTTTGAGGGAGGAAAATGGCCGATTATGAGTCTAATACCCCTTCTTGTCGCAGTGATTTCCCTGCAAATAATCACCGGATTGACCTGTAAATCACTATCTAAAGCTAATATACATAGTTCTATAGAATGATTTACAGATCTTAATTGCCAACTTGTATTTGTACAGATATCACAAGACAAAAATGCATAGCTTGAATCTCTCTATGCTTAAAAAGCCGCAAAGTTTTGGTCGATGATTTGCTCTTATTTCTCGGGCCTGGCTCTATGTAATAGAAAATATTCCAGACTTAAACCTTCTCTATAGTACAAGAAAATTATTTGAAGTATTCAAACGATCCTAAACTTCTAACAAAAAAGCCGAGCGAAATTCTAAACTAGAAAGTTTATAGCCTACCTTGAGCGAGGAAAATGGCCGATTATGAGTCTAATACCCCTTCTTGTCGCAGTGATTTCCCTGCAAATAATCACCGGATTGACCTGTAAATCACTATCTAGAGCTATCATACATAGTTCTGTAGAATGATTTATAGATCTTAATTGCCAACTTGTGTTTGTACAGATATCACAAGACAAAAATGCATAGCTTGAACCTCTCTATGCTTGAAAAGCCGCGAACTTTTGGTCGATGATTTGCTCTTATTTCTCGGGCCTGGCTCTATGAAATGGAAAATATTGCAGACTTAAACCTTTTTTATAGTACAAGAAAACTCTTTGAAGTATTCAAACGATCCTAAAGTTCTAACAACAAAGCCGAGCGAAATTCTAAACTAGAAAGTTTATAGCCTACCTTGAGCGAGGAAAATGGCCGATTATGAGTCTAATACCCCTTCTTGTCGCAGTGATTTCCCTGCAAATAATCACCGGATTGACCTGTAAATCACTATCTAGAGCTAACATACATAGTTCTATAGCATGATTTAGAGATCTCAATTGCCAACTTCTATTTGTGCAGATATCACAGGACAGAAACGCATAGCTTTAACCCCTCTATGCTTGAAAAGCCGCGAACCTTTAGTTGACAATTATCTCTTAATTCTCGGTCCTCCTTCTATGAAATCGAAACAACCGCAGATTTCAAGCTTCTTTATAGTACACGGAAGCTCTCTCCAAGTGTTTGAACGATCCCAAAGTTATAATAAGAATGCCGAACGAATTTCAAAGTACAAAGTTTATAGCCTATCTCGAGCGAGGAAAATGGCCGATTTTGAGTCTAATACCCCTTCTTGTCGCAGTGATTTCCCTGCAAATAATCACCGGATTGACCTGTAAATCACTATCTAGAGCTAACATACATAGTTCTATAGAATGATTTATAGATCTTAATTGCCAACTTGTATTTGTACAGATATCACAAGACAAAAATGCATAGCTTGAATCTCTCTATGCTTAAAAAGCCGCGAACTTTTGGTCGATGATTTGCTCTTATTTCTCGGGCCTGGCTCTATGAAATGGAAAATATTCCAGACTTAAACCTTCTTTATAGTACAAGAAAACTCTTTGAAGTATTCAAACGATCCTAAATTTCTAACAACAATGCCGAGCGAAATTCTAAACTACAAAGTTTATAGCCTACCTTGAGCGAGGAAAATGGCCGACTTTGAGTCTAATACCCCTTCTTGTCGCAGTGATTTCCCTGCAAATAATCACCGGATTGACCTGTAAATCACTATCTAGAGCTATCATACATAGTTCTATAGAATGATTTATAGATCTTAATTGCCAACTTGTGTTTGTACAGATATCACAAGACAAAAATGCATAGTTTGAATCTCTCTATGCTTAAAAAGCCGCGAACTTTTGGTCGATGATTTGCTCTTATTTCTCGGGCCTGGCTCTATGAAATGGAAAATATTCCAGACTTAAACCTTCTTTATAGTACAAGAAAACTCTTTGAAGTATTCAAACGATCCTAAACTTCTAACAACAAAGCCGAGCGAAATTCTAAACTACAAAGTTTATAGCCTACCTTGAGCGAGGAAAATGGCCGATTATGAGTCTAATACCCCTTCTTGTCGCAGTGATTCCCTGCAAATAATCACCGGATTGACCTGTAAATCACTATCTAGAGCTAACATACATAGTTCTATAGCATGATTTAGAGATCTCAATTGCCAACTTCTATTTGTGCAGATATCACAGGACAGAAACGCATAGCTTGAACCCCTCTATGCTTGAAAAGCCGCGTACCTTTAGTTGACAGTTATCTCTTACTTCTCGGTCTTCCTTCTATGAAATCGAAACAACCGCAGATTTCAAGCTTCTTTATAGTACACGGAAGCTCTCTCCAAGTGTTTAAACGATCCCAAAGTTATGATAAGAATGCCGAACGAATTTCAAAGTACAAAGTTTATAGCCTATCTCGAGCGAGGAAAATGGCCGATTTTGAGTCTAATACCCCTTCTTGTCGCAGTGATTTCCCTGCAAAAAATCACCGGATTGACCTGTAAATCACTATCTAGAGCTAACATACATAGTTCTATAGAATGATTTATAGATCTTAATTGCCAACTTGTATTTGTACACATATCACAAGACAAAAATGCATAGCTTGAATCTCTCTATGCTTAAAAAGCCGCAAACTTTTGGTCGATGATTTGCTCTTATTTCTCGGGCCTGGCTCTATGAAATAGAAAATATTCCAGACTTAAACCTTCTTTATAGTACAAGAAAACCCTTTGAAGTATTCAAACGATCCTAAACTTCTAACAAAAGTGCCGAGCGAAATTCTAAACTACAAAGTTTATAGCCTACCTTGAGCGAGGAAAATGGCCGATTTTGAGTCTAATACCCCTTCTTGTCGCAGTGATTTCCCTGCAAATAATCACCGGATTGACCTGTAAATCACTATCTAGAGCTATGATATATAGTTCAATAGAATGATTTAATGATCTTAATTGCCAACTTGTGTTTGTACAGATATCACAAGACAAAAATGCATAGCTTGAATCTCTCTATGCTTAAAAAGCCGCAAACTTTTGGTCGATGATTTGCTCTTATTTCTCGGGCCTGGCTCTATGAAATAGAAAATATTCCAGACTTAAACCTTCTCTATAGTACAAAAAAATTATTTGAAGTACTCAAACGATCCTAAACTTCTAACAACAAAGCCGAGCGAAATTCTAAACTACAAAACTTATAGCCTACCCTGAGCGAGGAAAAAGGCCGATTATGAGTCTAATACCCCTTCTTGTCGCAGTGATTTCCCTGCAAATAATCACCGGATTGACCTGTAAATCACTATCTAGAGCTATCATACATAGTTCTATAGAATGATTTATAGATCTTAATTGCCAACTTGTGTTTGTACAGATATCACAAGACAAAAATGCATAGCTTGAACCTCTCTATGCTTGAAAAGCCGCGAACTTTTGGTCGATGATTTGCTCTTATTTCTCGGTCCTGGCTCTATGAAATAGAAAATATTCCAGACTTAAACCTTCTTTATAGTACAAGAAAACTCTTTGAAGTATTCAAACGATCCTAAAGTTCTAACAACAAAGCCGAGCGAAATTCTAAACTAGAAAGTTAATAGCCTACCTTGAGCGAGGAAAATGGCCGATTATGAGTCTAATACCCCTTCTTGTCGCAGTGATTCCCTGCAAATAATCACCGGATTGACCTGTAAATCACTATCTAGAGCTAACATACATAGTTCTATAGCATGATTTAGAGATCTCAATTGCCAACTTCTATTTGTGCAGATATCACAGGACAGAAACGCATAGCTTGAACCCCTCTATGCTTGAAAAGCCGCGAACCTTTAGTTGACAATTATCTCTTAATTCTCGGTCCTCCTTCTATGAAATCGAAACAACCGCAGATTTCAAGCTTCTTTATAGTACACGGAAGCTCTCTCCAAGTGTTTGAACGATCCCAAAGTTATAATAAGAATGCCGAACGAATTTCAAAGTACAAAGTTTATAGCCTATCTCGAGCGAGGAAAAAGGCCGATTTTGAGTCTAATACCCCTTCTTGTCGCAGTGATTTCCCTGCAAATAATCACCGGATTGACCTGTAAATCACTATCTAAAGCTTTCATACATAGTTCTATAGAATCATTTATAGATCTTAATTGCCAACTTGTATTTGTACAGATATCACAAGACAAAAATGCATAGCTTGAATCTCTCTATGCTTAAAAAGCCGCAAACTTTTGGTCGATGATTTGCTCTTATTTCTCGGGCCTGGCTCTATGAAATAGAAAATATTCCAGACTTAAACCTTCTTTGTAGTACAAGAAAACTCTTTGAAGTATTCAAACGATCCTAAACTTCTAACCACAAAGCCGAGCGAAATTCTAACCTACAAAATTTATAGCCTACCTTGAGCGAGGAAAATGGCCGGTTTTGAGTCTAATACCCCTTCTTGTCGCAGTGATTTCCCTGCAAATAATCACCGGATTGACCTGTAAATCACTATCTAGAGCTATCATACATAGTTCTATAGAATGATTTATAGATCTTAATTGCCAACTTGTGTTTGTACAGATATCACAAGAAAAAAATGTATAGCTTGAATCTCTCTATGCTTAAAAAGGCGCGAACTTTTGGTCGATGATTTGCTCTTATTTCTCGGGCCTGGCTTTATGAAATGGAAAAATATTCCAG
This sequence comes from Plumapathes pennacea, assembly GCA_964036295.1. Taxonomy (NCBI): domain Eukaryota; kingdom Metazoa; phylum Cnidaria; class Anthozoa; order Antipatharia; family Myriopathidae; genus Plumapathes; species Plumapathes pennacea. Next base: position 17,276,880 of record OZ038470.1, on the reverse strand, counting down.
ACTTAAACCTTCTTTATAGTACAAGAAAACTCTTTGAAGTATTCAAACGATCCTAAACTTCTAACAACAAAGCCGAGCGAAATTCTAAACTAGAAAATTTATAGCCTACCTTGAGCGAGGAAAATGGCCGATTTTGAGTCTAATACCCCTTCTTGTCGCAGTGATTTCCCTGCAAATAATCACCGGATTGACCTGTAAATCACTATCTAAAGCTAACATACATAGCTTTATAGAATGATTTATAGATCTTAATTGCCAACTTGTATTTGTACAGATATCACAAGACAAAAATGCATAGCTTGAACCTCTCTATGCTTAAAAAGCCGCAAACTTTTGGTCGATGATTTGCTCTTATTTCTCGGGCCTGGCTCTATGAAATAGAAAATATTGCAGACTTAAACCTTCTTTATAGTACAAGAAAACTCTTTGAAGTATTCAAACGATCCTAAAGTTCTAACAACAAAGCCGAGCGAAATTCTCAACTACAAAGTTTATAGCCTACCTTGAGCGAGGAAAATGGCCGATTATGAGTCTAATACCCCTTCTTGTCGCAGTGATTTCCCTGCAAATAATCACCGGATTGACCTGTAAATCACTATCTAGAGCTAACATACATAGTTCTATAGAATGATTTATAGATCTTAATTGCCAACTTGTGTTTGTACAGATATCACAAGACAAAAATGCATAGCTTGAATCTCTCTATGCTTAAAAAGCCGCAAACTTTTGGTCGATGATTTGCTCTTATTTCTCGGGCCTGGCTCTATGAAATAGAAAATATTCCAGACTTAAACCTTCTTTATAGTATAAGAAAACTCTTTGAAGTATTCAAACGATCCTAAACTTCTAACAACAAAGCAGAGCGAAATTCTAACCTACAAAGTTTATAGCCTACCTTGAGCGAGGAAAATGGCCGATTTTGAGTCTAATACCCCTTCTTGTCGCAGTGATTTCCCTGCAAATAATCACCGGATTGACCTGTAAATCACTATCTAGAGCTATCATACATAGTTCTATAGAATGATTTATAGATCTTAATTGCCAACTTGTATTTGTACAGATATCACAAGACAAAAATGCATAGCTTGAATCTCTCTATGCTTAAAAAGCCGCAAACTTTTGGTCTATGATTTGCTCTTATTTCTCGGGCCTGGCTCTATGAAATAGAAAATATTCCAGACTTAAACCTTCTTTATAGTATAAGAAAACTCTTTGAAGTATTCAAACGATCCTAAACTTCTAACAACAAAGCAGAGCGAAATTCTAACCTACAAAGTTTATAGCCTACCTTGAGCGAGGAAAATGGCCGATTTTGAGTCTAATACCCCTTCTTGTCGCAGTGATTTCCCTGCAAATAATCACCGGATTGACCTGTAAATCACTATCTAGAGCTATCATACATAGTTCTATAGAATGATTTATAGATCTTAATTGCCAACTTGTATTTGTACAGATATCACAAGACAAAAATGCATAGCTTGAATCTCTCTATGCTTGAAAAGCCGCGAACTTTTGGTCGATGATTTGCTCTTATTTCTCGGTCCTGGCTCTATGAAATAGAAAATATTCCAGACTTAAACCTTCTTTATAGTACAAGAAAACTCTTTGAAGTATTCAAACGATCCTAAAGTTCTAACAACAAAGCCGAGCGAAATTCTAAACTAGAAAGTTAATAGCCTACCTTGAGCGAGGAAAATGGCCGATTATGAGTCTAATACCCCTTCTTGTCGCAGTGATTCCCTGCAAATAATCACCGGATTGACCTGTAAATCACTATCTAGAGCTAACATACATAGTTCTATAGCATGATTTAGAGATCTCAATTGCCAACTTCTATTTGTGCAGATATCACAGGACAGAAACGCATAGCTTGAACCCCTCTATGCTTGAAAAGCCGCGAACCTTTAGTTGACAATTATCTCTTAATTCTCGGTCCTCCTTCTATGAAATCGAAACAACCGCAGATTTCAAGCTTCTTTATAGTACACGGAAGCTCTCTCCAAGTGTTTGAACGATCCCAAAGTTATAATAAGAATGCCGAACGAATTTCAAAGTACAAAGTTTATAGCCTATCTCGAGCGAGGAAAAAGGCCGATTTTGAGTCTAATACCCCTTCTTGTCGCAGTGATTTCCCTGCAAATAATCACCGGATTGACCTGTAAATCACTATCTAAAGCTATCATACATAGTTCTATAGAATCATTTATAGATCTTAATTGCCAACTTGTATTTGTACAGATATCACAAGACAAAAATGCATAGCTTGAATCTCTCTATGCTTAAAAAGCCGCAAACTTTTGGTCGATGATTTGCTCTTATTTCTCGGGCCTGGCTCTATGAAATAGAAAATATTGCAGACTTAAACCTTCTTTGTAGTACAAGAAAACTCTTTGAAGTATTCAAACGATCCTAAACTTCTAACCACAAAGCCGAGCGAAATTCTAACCTACAAAATTTATAGCCTACCTTGAGCGAGGAAAATGGCCGATTTTGAGTCTAATACCCCTTCTTGTCGCAGTGATTTCCCTGCAAATAATCACCGGATTGACCTGTAAATCACTATCTAGAGCTATCATACATAGTTCTATAGAATGATTTATAGATCTTAATTGCCAACTTGTGTTTGTACAGATATCACAAGAAAAAAATGTATAGCTTGAATCTCTCTATGCTTAAAAAGCCGCGAACTTTTGGTCGATGATTTGCTCTTATTTCTCGGGCCTGGCTTTATGAAATGGAAAAATATTCCAGACTTAAACTTCTTTATAGTACAAGAAAACTCTTTGAAGTATTCAAACGATCCTAAACTTCTAACAACAAAGCCGAGCGAAATTCTAAACTAGAAAATTTATAGCCTACCTTGAGCGAGGAAAATGGCCGATTTTGAGTCTAATACCCCTTCTTGTCGCAGTGATTTCCCTGCAAATAATCACCGGATTGACCTGTAAATCACTATCTAAAGCTAACATACATAGTTCTATAGAATGATTTATAGATCTTAATTGCCAACTTGTATTTGTACAGATATCACAAGACAAAAATGCATAGCTTGAACCTCTCTATGCTTAAAAAGCCGCAAACTTTTGGTCGATGATTTGCTCTTATTTCTCGGGCCTGGCTCTATGAAATAGAAAATATTGCAGACTTAAACCTTCTTTATAGTACAAGAAAACTCTTTGAAGTATTCAAACGATCCTAAAGTTCTAACAACAAAGCCGAGCGAAATTCTCAACTACAAAGTTTATAGCCTACCTTGAGCGAGGAAAATGGCCGATTATGAGTCTAATACCCCTTCTTGTCGCAGTGATTTCCCTGCAAATAATCACCGGATTGACCTGTAAATCACTATCTAGAGCTAACATACATAGTTCTATAGAATGATTTATAGATCTTAATTGCCAACTTGTGTTTGTACAGATATCACAAGACAAAAATGCATAGCTTGAATCTCTCTATGCTTAAAAAGCCGCAAACTTTTGGTCGATGATTTGCTCTTATTTCTCGGGCCTGGCTCTATGAAATAGAAAATATTCCAGACTTAAACCTTCTTTATAGTATAAGAAAACTCTTTGAAGTATTCAAACGATCCTAAACTTCTAACAACAAAGCAGAGCGAAATTCTAACCTACAAAGTTTATAGCCTACCTTGAGCGAGGAAAATGGCCGATTTTGAGTCTAATACCCCTTCTTGTCGCAGTGATTTCCCTGCAAATAATCACCGGATTGACCTGTAAATCACTATCTAGAGCTATCATACATAGTTCTATAGAATGATTTATAGATCTTAATTGCCAACTTGTATTTGTACAGATATCACAAGACAAAAATGCATAGCTTGAATCTCTCTATGCTTAAAAAGCCGCAAACTTTTGGTCGATGATTTGCTCTTATTTCTCGGGCCTGGTTCTATGAAATAGAAAATATTCCAGACTTAAACCTTCTTTATAGTACAAGAAAACTCTTTGAAGTATTCAAACGATCCTAAACTTATAACAACAATGCCGAGCGAAATTCTAAACTACAAAGTTTATAGCCTACCTTGAGCGAGGGAAATGGCCGATTTTGAGTCTAATTCCCCTTCTTGTCGCAGTGATTTCCCTGCAAATAATCACCGGATTGACCTGTAAATCACTATCTAGAGCTATGATATATAGTTCTATAGAATGATTGATAGATCTTAATTGCCAACTTGTGTTTGTACAGATATCACAAGACAAAAATGCATAGCTTGAATCTCTCTATGCTTAAAAAGCCGCAAACTTTTGGTCGATGATTTGCTCTTATTTCTCGGGCCTGGCTCTATGAAATAGAAAATATTCCAGACTTAAACCTTCTTTATAGTACAAGAAAACTCTTTGAAGTATTCATACGATCTTAAACTTCTAACAAAAACAGCCGAGCGAAATTCTAAACTAGAAAGTTTATAGGCTACCTTGAGCGTGGAAAATGGCCGATTATGAGTCTAATACCCCTTCTTGTCGCAGTGACTCCCTGCAAATAATCACCGGATTGACCTGTAAATCACTATCTAGAGGTAACATACATAGTTCTATAGCATGATTTAGAGATCTCAATTGCCAACTTCTATTTGTGCAGATATCACAGGACAGTAACGCATAACTAGAACCCCTCTATGCTTGAAAAGCCGCGAACCTTTAGTTGACAATTATCTTTTAATTCTCGGTCTTCCTTCTATGAAATCGAAACAACCGCAGATTTCAAGCTTCTTTATAGTACACGGAAGCTCTCTCCAAGTGTTTGAACGATCCCAAAGTTATAATAAGAATGCCGAGCGAATTTTAAAGTACAAAGTTTATAGCCTATCTCGAGCGAGGGAAATGGCCGATTTTGAGTCTAATACCCCTTCTTGTCGCAGTGATTTCCCTGCAAATAATCACCGGATTCACTTGTAAATCACTATCTAGAGCTAACATATATAGTTCTATAGAATGATTTATAGATCTTAATTGCCAACTTGTATTTGTACAGATATGACAAGACAAAAATGCATAGCTTGAATCTCTCTATGCTTAAAAAGCCGCAAACTTTTGGTCGATGATTTGCTCTTATTTCTCGGGCCTGGCTCAATCAAATAGAAAATATTGCAGACTTAAATCTTTTTTATAGTACAAGAAAACTCTTTGAAGCATTCAAACGATCCTAAACTTGTAACAACAATGCCGAGCGAAATTCTAAACTACAAAGTTTATAGCCTACCTTGAGCGAGGAAAATGGCCGGTTTTGAGTCTAATACCCCTTCTTGTCGCAGTGATTTCCCTGCAAATAATCACCGGATTGACCTGTAAATCACTATCTAGAGCTATTATACATAGTTCTATAGAATGATTTATAGATCTTAATTGCCAACTTGTGTTTGTACAGATATCACAAGACAAAAATGCATAGCTTGAATCTCTCTATGCTTAAAAAGCCGCAAACTTTTGGTCGATGATTTGCTCTTATTTCTCGGGCCTGGCTCTATGAAATGGAAAATATTGCAGACTTAAACCTTCTTTATAGTACAAGAAAACTCTTTGAAGTTATCAAACGATCCTAAAGTTCCAACAACAAAGCCGAGCGAAATTCTAAACTACAAAGTTTATAGCCTACCTTGAGCGAGGAAAATGGCCGATTTTGAGTCTAATACCCCTTCTTGTCGCAGTGATTTCCCTGCAAATAATCACCGGATTGACCTGTAAATCACTATCTAGAGCTAACATACATAGTTTTATAGAATAATTTATAGATCTTAATTGCCAACTTGTATTTGTACACATATCACAAGACAAAAATGCATAGCTTGAATCTCTCTATGCTTAAAAAGCCGCAAACTTTTGGTCGATGATTTGCTCTTATTTCTCGGGCCTGGCTCTATGAAATAGAAAATATTGCAGACTTAAACCTTCTTTATAGTATAAGAAAACTCTTTGAAGTATTCAAACGATCCTAAACTTCTAACAACAATGCCGAGCGAAATTCTAAACTACAAAGTTTATAGCCTACCTTGAGCGAGGAAAAAGGCCGATTTTGAGTCTAATACCCCTTCTTGTCGCAGTGATTTCCCTGCAAATAATCACCGGATTGACCTGTAAATCACTATCTAGAGCTATCATACATAGTTCTATAGAATGATTTATAGATCTTAATTGCCAACTTGTGTTTGTACAGATATCACAAGACAAAAATGCATAGCTTGAACCTCTCTATGCTTGAAAAGCCGCAAACTTTTGGTCGATGATTTGCTCTTATTTCTCGGGCCTGGCTCTATGAAATAGAAAATATTCCAGACTTAAACCTTCTCTATAGTACAAGAAAATTATTTGAAGTATTCAAACGATCCTAAACTTCTAACAACAAAGCCGAGCGAAATTCTAAACTACAAAGTTTATAGCCTACCTTGAGCGAGGAAAAAGGCCGATTATGAGTCTAATACCCCTTCTTCTCGCAGTGATTTCCCTGCAAATAATCACCGGATTGACCTGTAAATCACTATCTAGAGCTATCATACATAGTTCTATAGAATGATTTATAGATCTTAATTGCCAACTTGTGTTTGTACAGATATCACAAGACAAAAATGCATAGCTTGAACCTCTCTATGCTTGAAAAGCCGGGAATTTTTGGTCGATGATTTGCTCTTATTTCTCGGGCCTGGCTCTATGAAATGGAAAATATTGCAGACTTAAACCTTCTTTATAGTACAAGAAAACTCTTTGAAGTATTCAAACGATCCTAAATTTCTAACAACAAAGCCGAGCGAAATTCTAAGTTAGAAAGTTTATAGCCTACCTTGAGCGAGGAAAATGGCCGATTATGAGTCTAATACCCCTTCTTGTCGCAGTGATTCCCTGCAAATAATCACCGGATTGACCTGTAAATCACTATCTAGAGCTAACATACATAGTTCTATAGCATGATTTAGAGATCTCAATTGCCAACTTCTATTTGTGCAGATATCACAGGACAGAAACGCATAGCTTGAACCCCTCTATGCTTGAAAAGCCGCGAACCTTTAGTTGACAATTATCTCTTAATTCTCGGTCCTCCTTCTATGAAATCGAAACAACCGCAGATTTCAAGCTTCTTTATAGTACACGGAAGCTCTCTCCAAGTGTTTAAACGATCCCAAAGTTATAATAAGAATGCCGAACGAATTTCAAAGTACAAAGTTTATAGCCTATCTCGAGCGAGGAAAATGGCCGATTTTGAGTCTAATACCCCTTCTTGTCGCAGTGATTTCCCTGCAAATAATCACCGGATTGACCTGTAAATCACTATCTAGAGCTATCATACATAGTTCTATAAAATGATTTATAGATCTTAATTGCCAACTTGCATTTGTACAGATATCACAAGAAAAAAATGCATAGCTTGAATCTCTCTATGCTTAAAAAGCCGCAAACTTTTGGTCGATGATTTGCTCTTATTTCTCGGGCCTGGCTCTATGAAATAGAAAATATTGCAGACTTAAACCTTCTTTATAGTACAAGAGAACTCTTTGAAGTATTCAAACGATCCTAAAGTTCTAACAACAAAGCCGAGCGAAATTTTAAACTACAAAGTTTATAGCCTACCTTGAGCGAGGGAAATGGCCGATTTTGAGTCTAATACCCCTTCTTGTCGCAGTGATTTCCCTGCAAATAATCACCGGATTGACCTGTAAATCTCTATCTAGAGCTATCATACATAGTTCTATAGAATGATTTATAGATCATAATTGCCAACTTGTGTTTGTACAGATATCAGAAGACAAAAATGCATAGCTTGAATCTCTCTATGCTTAAAAAGCCGCAAACTTTTGGTCGATGATTTGCTCTTATTTCTCGGGCCTGGCTCTATGAAAAAGAAAATATTCCAGACTTAAACCTTCTTTATAGTACAAGAAAACTCTTTGAAGTATTCAAACGATCCTAAAGTTCTAACAACAAAGCCGAGCGAAATTCTAAACTACAAAGTTTATAGCCTACCTTGAGCGAGGAAAATGGCCGATTATGAGTCTAATACCCCTTCTTGTCGCAGTGATTTCCCTGCAAATAATCACCGGATTGACCTGTAAATCACTATCTAGAGCTATCATACATAGTTCTATAGAATGATTTATAGATCTTAATTGCCAACTTGTATTTGTACAGATATCACAAGACAAAAATGCATAGCTTGAATCTTTCTATGCTTAAAAAGCCGCAAACTTTTGGTCGATGATTTGCTCTTATTTCTCGGGCCTGGCTCTATGAAAAAGAAAATATTCCAGACTTAAACCTTCTTTATAGTAGAAGAAAACCCTTTGAAGTATTCAAACGATCCTAAACTTCTAACAACAATGCCGAGCGAAATTCTAAACTACAAAGTTTATAGCCTACCTTGAGCGAGGGAAATGGCCGATTTTGAGTCTAATTCCCCTTCTTGTCGCAGTGATTTCCCTGCAAATAATCACCGGATTGACCTGTAAATCACTATCTAGAGCTATGATATATAGTTCTATAGAATGATTTATAGATCTTAATTGCCAACTTGTGTTTGTACAGATATCACAAGACAAAAATGCATAGCTTGAATCTCTCTATGCTTAAAAAGCCGCAAACTTTTGGTCGATGATTTGCTCTTATTTCTGGGGCCTGGCTCTATGAAATGGAAAATATTGCAGACTTAAACCTTCTTTATAGTACAAGAAAACTCTTTGAAGTATTCAAACGATCCTAAAGTTCTAACAACAAAGCCGAGCGAATTTCTAAATTACAAAGTTTATAGCCTACCTTGAGCGAGGAAAAAGGCCGATTTTGAGTCTAATACCCCTTCTTGTCGCAGTGATTTCCCTGCAAATAATCACCGGATTCACCTGTAAATCACTATCTAGAGCTAACATACATAGTTCTATAGAATGATTTATAGATCTTAATTGCAAACTTGTATTTGTACAGATATCACAAGACAAAAATGCATAGCTTGAACCTCTCTATGCTTGAAAAGCCGCGAACTTTTGGTCGATGATTTGCTCTTATTTCTCGGGCCTGGCTCTATGAAATAGAAAATATTGTAGACTTAAACCTTCTTTATAGTACAAGAAAACTCTTTGAAGTATTCAAACGATCCTAAACTTCTAACAACAAAGCCGAGCGAAATTCTAAACTACAAAGTTTATAGCCTACCTTGAGCGAGGAAAATGGCCGATTTTGAGTCTAATACCCCTTCTTGTCGCAGTGATTTCCCTGTAAATAGTAATCGGATTGATCTCTAAATCACTATCTAGAGCTGACATATATAGCTCTATAGAATGATTTGTAGATCTTAATTGCCAATTTTTTTTGTGCAGATATCGCAAGACAAAAATGCATAGCTTGAACCTCTCTGTGCTTGAAAAGCCGCGAACTTTTGGTTGACAATTTTCTCTTAATTCTCGGTCCTCGTTCTCTGAAATCGAAACAATCGCAGATTTCAACCTTCTTTATAGTACACGGAAGCTCTCTCCAAGTGTTCAAACGATCCCGAAGTTATAATAAGAATGCCGAGCGAATTTCAAAGTACAAAGTTTATAGGCTACCTTGAGCGAGGAAAATGGCCGATTTTGAGTCTAATACCCCTTCTTGTCGCAGTGATTTCCCTGCAAATAATCACCGGATTGACCTGTAAAGCACTGTGTGGAGCTAACATACATAGTTCTATTGCATGATTTATATATTTCAATTGACAACTTGTATTTGTGCAGATATCAGAAGACAAAAACGCATAGCTTAAGCCCCTCAATGCTTGAAAAGCCGCGAACTTTTGGTCGATATTTTTCTCTTATTTGTCGGGTCTGGTAATCGGCAGAAAACCCTGTGCTATAGGCTTAGTATTTTGTCAAAATCCGGTCATTTTTCGACCATCTCAGAATTGCATGAAACTTTCAGGAAATGTTCCTGAGACTATGCCGACGGTTTTTGCATAGTTTTTGTAAACTTCAATCCCGCGCGTCGTGAGAAATTAGAGCAAATCATCGACTAATTAAAACATCACACCTTTCAAAGTTTTAAGCGGTGTTGCTGCTATATCTGGCCAACGGATGAAGATACATAAAGCAAATGTATTGCAGAAAGTCTTCGTATAGTCCCAGGAAAGTTTCCTAAAAGTTTCAAGAGTTTTCAATTTTTGGCCAAAATCGGCAAAAAATCCTGGGCTATAGCCTTAGTATTTTGTCAAAATCCGGTCATTTTTCGACCATCTGAGAATCGCATGAAACTTTCAGGAAATGCTCCTAGGACTATGCCTACGGTTTTTGCATAGTTTTTGTAAACTTTAATCCCGCGCGTCGTGAGAAATTAGAGCAAATCATCGACTAATTAGTCGCCCCCGCCCCCCCTTTCTGGGTCGATCCCATACTATTCTTAAAGTGCTTTCAAAGCTCTTTAGGGCTATGACTGATCTCAAAGGACTCTTGAAAATAAAGACTTTCTGCTTCCTTGATGGATCTGAAAGTGTCTTTATAAAACTCCTAATCTATCAGATCGTTTGATCGTTGCGGTGTCTGATCTCACTGCAGATATAATGTGTCCTCCAAGGATGTAGCCTGTTTCATCACTCATTTCTGAACCAGTAGGGCATGGCACCAGCGACACTCAGAAACGTCTTGGTGAAGTACTCAATATTGTCAAGAACATTCCATCATACGTAGCTTCAGAGTATATATACATGAAAACTCCCTGCGTTCCAGTTGGTATTTCAGGAATTCACTCTCCGCATCTAATGTTGTGTCACCTAGCCAAGTCTCTGAAGATCAATAAATCCAGTTGGGGTAGTAGTATTGGAGCTTTCACAAGTTGGATTAGTTCTTGGAATGCGTGCATTTAAATGCCCTGTGGTAACTGCTAGGCCAAGTTTCCTGACGCAACCTTCAACAAGTTGCTACTGTACACTGAAGCAAGCTCTTCTTCAAATTCTTGTACAGTTTTGCAACAGGATTTTGTTGCAATTCTTACCATGACCCATGTCAATAAAACCGAAGACGTTCCCAAGTGCGTTAATGTTCCTCAGCGAAATCAAACAAAACACGCGTTCTTACCTTAGTCGAAGAAGTGTAAAGTGATGGTCACACCAGGACAACAAATTGGCAACAGGAGGGCGAGATGCGGCAACACGCCAGGACGACAACCAAACACGCCAGGACGACAACCTAACACGCCAGGCCGACAACCAAACGCGCCAGGACGACAACCAAACACGCCAGGACGACAACCTAACACGCCAGGCCGACAACCAAACGCGCCAGGGCGACAACCAAACACGCCAGGACGACAACCTAACACGCCAGGCCGACAACCAAACGCGCCAGGACGACAACCAAACACGCCAGGACGACAACCAAACACGCCAGGACGACAACCAAACACGCCAGGACGACAACCAAACACGCCAGGACAACAACCAAACACGCCAGGACGACAACCAAACACGCCAGGACGACAACCAAACACGCCAGGACGACAACCAAACACGCCAGGCCGACAACCAAACACGCCAGGACGACAACCAAACACGCCAGGGCGACAACCTAACACGCCAGGACGACAACCAAACACGCCAGGACGACAACCAAACACGCCAGGACGACAACCAAACACGCCAGGACGACAACCAAACACGCCAGGACGACAACCAAACACGCCAGGACGACAACCAAACACGCCAGGACGACAACCAAACACGCCAGGCCGACAACCAAACGCGCCAGGACGACAACCTAACACGCCAGGGCGACAACCAAACACGCCAGGACGACAACCTAACACGCCAGGACGACAACCTAACACGCCAGGGCGACAACCTAACACGCCAGGACGACAACCAAACACGCCAGGACGACAACCTAACACGCCAGGACGACAACCTAACACGCCAGGGCGACAACCTAACACGCCAGGACGACAACCAAACACGCCAGGACGACAACCAAACACGCCAGGACGACAACCAAACACGCCAGGACGACAACCAAACACGCCAGGACGACAACCAAACACGCCAGGACGACAACCAAACACGCCAGGACGACAACCAAACACGCCAGGACGACAACCAAACACGCCAGGACGACAACCAAACACGCCAGGACGACAACCAAACACGCCAGGACGACAACCAAACACGCCAGGACGACAACCAAACACGCCAGGCCGACAACCAAACGCGCCAGGACGACAACCTAACACGCCAGGGCGACAACCAAACACGCCAGGACGACAACCAAACACGCCAGGACGACAACCTAACACGCCAGGACGACAACCTAACACGCCAGGGCGACAACCAAACACGCCAGGGCGACAACCAAACCCGCCGGGGCGACAACCAAACACGCCAGGACGACAACCAAACACGCCAGGACGACAACCAAACGCGCCAGGACGACAACCTAACACGCCAGGACAACAACCAAACACGCCAGGCCGACAACCAAACGCGCCAGGACGACAGCCTAACACGCCAGGGCGACAACCAAACACGCCAGGGCGACAACCAAACACGCCAGGGCGACAACCAAACCCGCCGGGGCGAGAACCTAACACGCCAGGGCGACAACCAAACGCGCCAGGACGACAACCTAACACGCCAGGCCGACAACCAAACACGCCAGGACGACAACCAAACGCGCCAGGACGACAACCTAACACGCCAGGCCGACAACCAAACGCGCCAGGACGACAACCTAACACGCCAGGGCGACAACCAAACACGCCAGGGCGACAACCAAACCCGCCGGGGCGACAACCTAACACGCCAGGACGACAACCAAACATGGCAGCCGAACAACCTAATACGCCAGTGTGTATATCTTACAAAGCCAAGGTGATATCCTACGCGACTACGAACCCCTAACGCAAAGACGACAAACAGACACGCCAGGGCGACAACCCCCCGCGGCTACCTAACACGCCTTAAGACGGCAGGCAGGCACGAAATGGGGGCGGTAGGCAGCAAGACGACGGTCGCAGCAAAACGGCAGGCGATCGAGACGGCAGGCAGTCACAGCACGACAGAAGGTGATCCGCAGCAAGACGTGCCATTCTTGCCCGAAGAAAGACGGCTTAAAGGTCGCCGGAAGGCAGCAGGTTATCGGTGCAAGAAGGCAGGCGGTCGCAGCAAGACGGAAGGTGGTCGCAGCAAGACGGCAGGCGGTCGCAGCAAGACGGCAGGCGGTCCCGGCAAGACGGCAGGCGGTCGCGGCAAGACGGAGGGCGGTCGCAGCAAGACGGGAGGCGGTCGCGGCAACATCAAAGGTGGTTACATGAAGGCTCCACAACCTTCACTGCTTCCTGCTTGTTCCTGACGAAAGGAGAAACACCCTATTTATGACATTGGTCGTGCTAAGAATGCCAACAAAATCCCAGTTGCAGAATGGCCTTTACAAGAACTTGAGAAAGAGCTGCCTCAGTGCACGTCGGAAACTTGTTGAAAGTCCTGTCAAGCAACTTGGCCTAGAGTAATTTTGTAACCAAGTCTCTTTTCCTGTAAGGATTGGACAGAGCTCAACAAAATTCACCAAGGAGCAGACTCGTTGTCTGACCTCTAGCACATCTTTGAAATGCACACGATGCTACGCCAAAGCAACCACCCCTACGAGACAGCCACCCTTTCACTGATAATGAAGACGGAAGGTGGTCACGTCAAGACGAAAGGTGGTCACGGTAAGACGGAAGGCGGTTACATGAAGGCTCCACAACCTTTTTCACTGCACATCTTTGAAATGCACACGATGCTACGCCAAAGCTACCACCCCTACAGTAAGACAGCCACCGTTTCACTGATGATGCAGGAAACACACGCGAGACTTGACCACTCAACTTGACTTGACCTCTTCCTGACCACCATCACCCTACTTGAAGAACTACATCCTGGAATAAGTACGCCAACTGAGGGACCCAACTGCCAACTGCGGGTGCAGGACCTATTAAATTAAAAAGAGGCCATATTTGTCTTGGAGCACCCTTGCGTATTCGAGTCCTGTAATACATGTGCTTTCCTCTAGAAGTTTCCTACTGCCTTGGACAAACAATCATTCAAGGACCCAGCCGGCATCATAGGCATTTATTTTGCTGCAAATTTCATCAGATTGTATCTAGCCACTGCCACAGCACGTTTGAACCGGTAAGCAAGGTACCTCTTTCCGTAAGTAATGGACACAACACAACCACTTCACCAATGAGCAGACTCTCATGTCTGATCTCCACTTAGATGTCATGCCAAAATCACCTCAAGGAGCACACCACAGGGTGCAAGCCCTTTGCATCCAACATGCACAAAATATGTGACTCAATTCCAACTATGATTATCTCCCCCAATCCTCTCCCCAACATATTTTGACATTAAATCAGTTTTCAATTAAAAGAGCATCAGTTTCCACTGGCCAAGAACAGTGCTACAAGCCAAGTTTCAATAATATGTTATCTACCTATTTAGGAAGTTTTGGAGGGAATTTTGTAATATTTTGGGAATATTTCAGAAAAGTGCTCTCTCATAAAGAGAGACTGACCCTGATCAACCGCTGTGAAGGTTCTAACAAATGGTCATATCAAAGATCTTCCAATAAATGCCCCACTCTCCTAAATGCCCACCCCCCCCCTCTCGTTGGCCAAAATTTTAAATATGTACCCCTCCCATCTACAAAATGTGTTGTTTTTGCACTGATGGTAAATTAGCACCATTGAAAAATCAAAATCGATGTTTCATGCTTTTAAGTATGTCGCTATTATAGAACTATACGAACTACTTTGTTGTTCATAAGCAAATGTTATGCATTGCAAAAATAAATTACTGGGAAACATTTAATAAGCACCTCCCCTTGCTCCCCCTTCAAATAAGCACTGTCTCCTAACCTAAATTTTCTGAGGCCCAGGATGCTTGCAGTATGACAGAACAGTACAAAATCAAAAACACTTTACTTATCTTTCTAATTCTGGTGTTTTGCTTCTTTGAGCCATTTTTCATTTAGAAGTTGTGCCTCAGTGAGAACTGAAAAAAAAAAGAAGAGTGTTGCACATTAACTTCCGGCAGAAGGCCAGAGTACACAACTTGCGCTACGCTATACATTTGTGGCAGTGGTGAATGTTAAACTTTGTTGATTTGAAAGAAAGTAATTCAAAAGGATTCTCTTTGGGGTATATGCAATCCACTATCAGATTATATCCAGAGGAATGAAATCTGCTGGGAAAGTCACCTCGAGGAACATCACAGCATGCGAGCCCTTTGTGTCCGACATGCTGACATGCACATAATGTACAGACTGTATGACTCAATTCCAAGTGACAGGAAGTACTTCACTTATCTTTAAGAATTCCTAGTAATTATTAATTATCATTGACAAGGAGCAAGGTATAGTTTGCCAAAATATGCTGATAGACAAATATATATTTTCAAATAAACAAAACTTTGATTTTATTATTAATAAAAACACATTGATAATAATAATACTGTAATTAGTTTCCCAACACATCAACAGTTTAATAATATAATAATAAAGCAACGAAGGAAGAACATAACTATACTCACCACCCACATTCTGGAGCGAAACTATTCACGTGTCAAACTGTGCAACCTGTTTTATGGTGCACGTCCTTGTTTAACAGCGAAATGTTATCCTTCCTATCTGCTGATAAACCGACTTTCTCCACAATTCCACGAACCCGGAGCTTCTTGACCAGGACTGCAGAGAAAGACCCCATACGTGTGAAATGTTTCCGCAGAACTCACTAACAAGTTATGTTGTTGACATTATAGTCTACATGTTACAATGTAAGTCTACATGTTACAATGTAAGTCTTAACACAAGAGGTCAGACGAGAAGGGCACGTGCTTTTGTAACGTTTTCCCTCGGGGAAAACAGCACAACTTTTGCAAAATAGTTACCTTTGGACCAGTCGTATAATATTGATGGCTGGGTATATAAGAAAGCTCAATGGCATTTCGGCAGACATTGAAAACTAACAGTGGCACGTAACCGTTTTCCGTCCTTTTAACCATCCGTTTTGCGGAGAAGCCTGGGTACGAGAGAATCGGGTTGTAGTCGGTTGGTTCCGTGTAATTATCGATTTCGTAGTGTTCTTTGTTCGTTTCACTAAGGCAAATATGCCAGTCGATGCACCAAAATTGCGGAAAAGGAAAAGAAAGGTATGACTACTATCATAATGCCTTTGCCTGTAAAGTGCTGGAAGTTGATTGCGTTTTATTTCCTGTCAGAAGTGCGACAAGCAACAAGCTTATTGATGTTCACAGAAATATAAATATTGTTGCCAATTCTCAATTTTTTTTTTGATGCGCTATTTAAGATCGATCGCATTTCCTTTCTGTAGGCAAAAGACGAGGAAGAAGGAGCATCTAAAGAAGAGAACGAAGTGGGGAAATATTTAAGATGGAACTGCCCCAACAAGACGTCTACCATGATGGGCCAGAAAGTCGAGTACTTTATTGGTCAGTCCTGCCTCAACAGTCCGACAATATTTTAGCCTCTTTGATGAACAAGAAGTGATAAGTCCATCTCTTCATTGATCTTGTATAAATGCCACGATAAAAGATTTTAAAATCACTATGAATTTGTATATACCGTAGCGCGATCGCTTCATTAAAGATTAGCTAAAAAAAATTGGTTAGATGCCACAAAGTAAGTGGCAAAGCCTTAACCACGTGTTGTAAGTTGAAAGTCCGAAGACTTTTCTCGTCCTTATCGAGGGAGATGCTAACCTTCTCTCGGCTCATACAACACGTCTTGTATTTGGTATTGTTCTTCTATTTATTCACTGGGAAAACAATTTTTTATTCCTTATGGGATGTTACTTTACAATGGAAACATGAGAAGATTGTTATACTGATGTTTCAACACCGTTAATTATGGGACTTGAAGTGCTCAATGATACAAATTTGGTTCCATGATTAACTTGATTAGAGTGTCTCTCACCCAGACTGGGGTTGAGGGTAAAGAACTTGACTACATTTCATATACATTTTTAAATAGTGGTAGTTTTTAGCCAAATTTAAGCGGTTAAAATCGTTTTTTTGTATTAGCCAGCCAGGCGTGAGTTTTCAACCCGCAGGCGTGAGGGTTGGCAGGTATAGATTCTTTTCCCTGTAAATTGTGGTTTGTTCTGCTCAGACAAATTAATGTACAAGAACAAACTATAATACATGGAATAGGACTCTTTTATTGATGTATAGATTTTATACTTACAGGATCTAAGGCAGTGGAGTGTTTGTTGGACTCTAAATGGGCATCAGGAAAAGGCAGTACAGATGTTTTATTCACAAACAGAGGTTCTGTGGAGGCATATTTGGACCGGTAGGTGGATGTTTTAGTGACAACAGTTGATGTACCAAATCCATCTCTGTTAAACATAATATGGTTTCTCTGTTGCAGTTTGCTTTCTCTGGGATTCTTTAATCGAGTAACCCGAATCAAGAAAAGGAAGAAGGATGAAGACAAAGACAAAGAGAATGGCAAAGAAGATGTAGAGGACAAGAAATTGAAGAAGAAGAAAGAAAAAAAGGTACTACAATGTAATAACCACCGATATACAGTAGATTGTGCTGAAAGTTTTCAGTCCAAGCATATTTTGCTGGATTACAAAATGGGAGATTTGGGTTAAGTGTGATTCGAAGGTTATATTATTGTTTTGACTTGACACCAACATATTATCAATATTATTGATCTAACATCCTGACAATTATTGCTAAATGTGAATGATGACACTCACTGTAACCATAGTAACCTAGTTAACAGAAGTTTTCTTGTGACACATAACCAGGATGAAGAAACCAAGGCAGAAGAAAACAAAGTAAGATCCAAAGTAAACCAGCTAGTCTACCTTGTTAAGTGATTTCTACTCTTCACCTGCATGTATCACTTGTTAACCCTGACCCTGTAATCCCCACTAATTAATATCCAAGCTAAAAATTAAGATTCTGCCAACCTGTCCTGGACACTACAAGTACTGGTAGTGTTAGGAGAACTGTAGTTCCATACACTGAACTATGTTGATCCAGCTAACTGGACATTGTATAGACTCAGACATCTTCTTTGGGCCACAAAAGTGTATTGCAAAGAGTCCCATTGTTGTCCCAGAAAGGTTTCCTGACAGTTTCAAGAGTTTTAAGTTTTTGCACAAAACCGGCCATTTTTGGCAAGAAGCATGGACTATAGCCTTAGCATTTTTCAAAAATTGGCCATTTTTGGCCTAATCTCAGAATCGCACGAAACTTTCAGGAAATGTTCCTGGGAGTATAGCAAAGGTTTTGAAATGATAATACATTGTGATATTTGTGTATGCCGAAGCCCTTGAACGAAAGGCTACTTTTGGTGTTTTTGTTCTATATTGAGTTAGGTATCGAATTGTTGAAATGTTACTCCTGAAAAAACATGTTTTATTCATTGTCATAACCCGAATATGAATATGAATACCGCTCGGAAAGAAGATATGCCACTTAAAATAGATTTGAGCAGCCTCCGAGAGAAAAGCAGGCAAGATTTGTATACTGTAGAAAATTATATTCTGCCAATTTTGCTTTGATTTGAGAGGAATTTAGGCTGCTTTGAGGTTTACAGAGCAATTATTTTGACTCACTCTGTGCAACTGAAGCTCATTAAATATGACTGAGTGCAGCATGGTGTGATTCCTGTGGTGATCAATATTCACCCTAGTCTCCTATGTGTGACAATCCAGTGAGACCTTATTAACCCCTGCCAATCCCTATTTAGAGCAGTAAACACATTTTAGGTACCTATCTTTTTTTATTATTGACTGTAAGTACTTATGCAAAATATCTACTGATCTCACCTGAGTGTGTTCAAACCAATCTCTTTCTTCTTGTTCTTCTTTGTAGACAGCTGAAGTTTCTGCTGAGACAGAAGGCAAGAAAAAACGAAAGGTAGCTTTTTGTTATTAACTTGTGGTACTGTGGAATGGTTTATTTTCAAAACACCCTTACTCTCTCCTGAAGGTGAAAGTCAAGCTAGAGATGCATGAAGAGCAGATTTTTATTGATGGTGATGAGGTAAGGGAGTGATTATACTTATTCTGATTTTGTCATGAAAAAGTGTTTTTAAATTTTTATCTTGTTTTGTGTACATTTCACTAACACATTATACTGCATTCACTTCTAAATGAAAACAACACAAGAAAAACAAGTTACATATCGTGTAGTTGGAGGGAATAAATGTGTTTTACTGGAATATATACTGTGCATAAAATTAACATGAAACTATCCTCAATAGTGAGGATATCAATGGCATCATTTCCTGTTTTTGCATGGTTGTTCGTGCATTTTCTTGTTAAACACTTGTGTCTATAATTATAATAAAAACAATTACCCTGCGGCTTGAATATATGGATCACACAGCGCTTGTTCATAAAATATTTTTTTACCACTGGAAAATAAAATATTCATATATTTGCACCACCATGTAATATCCTCTTTACATTTAGGAAGCAGTTTTGTGGTAATAGATCTGCATTGCATTTATTCCTCTCAGGCCTACGTTTGGATATTTGACCCGATTCATCCAAGGACCTTTATCTTGGGGGTCTTGGTTGGTAAGCATGAACATTAAATTTTAGTCTTGTTGTTTTGTCCAGCTTTTGTCAGTTCTGGGTGCATATAAACACTGTGATATGCATGTTTACCTTGTGATAGCATTTTTGTGTGTCTGTTCTCTAATCCCCTATTTTCTGTTTAGTCATAGGTGCTATTGCCATTTGCTTGTTTCCCCTGTGGCCACATAATGTGCGTGAATATGTATGGTACATCAGTGTGACCTTGGCAGCTTTTCTTGGGGTCATTCTGGTGCTGGCTGTTTGTAAGTATCCCAAGTGGATCTTGATTGACAGGTTTTCTAGAGTTGCACTACGTACATGTTTAGTCCTTGTGTAATTTTTCAAGGAGTTGAGGTGGGAGAGACAGGTAGTGGGAACAATATTTTCACAGTGGATTTTACTGATGTACAAAATATTGACCAGAACTAGTAGGCTTCAGGGGTGGAGGGTGCATTTATATAATATCATAGTAGATGGGGTGGGGTAGGGAAATGCTTCATAGCAGTTTCCATTATTTGACACATTTGATGCCAGGGAAGACTCAAAAACTGTTCTGTCTTAGGGTTGATTGAGTAAACACCATGATCACTTTCCTTACCTTTAGTGCGTTACATCATCTTTGCTATCATCTGGGGCATGACGATGGGCAGACATCACTTCTGGCTCCTGCCAAACTTGACTGAAGAATGTGGCTTCCTTGAATCCTTTAAGCCTTTGTACACCTATGAATACCGACCAGCTAGCCAAACTGAAGGGGAGAAAGAAAAACCAGATGAGAAGGATGAGAAAGAGAACGGGAATGGAACTGGAGAGGAGAGAGATGACAGCAGCGAGGGTAAAGAGGTGGATGGAGAGAAGGAATCATGGGTCAAGTTGACAGAAGAGGAAGTGGAAACTGCACGACACGAGGCAGGAGTCACGTGCTGACTAAACTGGGACAGTGTGGAGTATTTTTTGGAACTTTATGTAAATACTTTGCAACCCTTAATCAGCCGTCCTTTCTCTCAAGAAATTGAAATGTAATCAAGTAAATTATAGTCCCGTTTACTGTGTTCTTGTTTTTCCTCCTTTGAATGACAGGTGACATGACAGATCCACATATTAATTTTAGCATTCCTGATAGCCCCAACCCACCCCCCCCCCCCCCCCCCGACAAGCAATATGCCTCAAGTAAAGAGATGTACGTCAAGTAAACAAACATATAAGCACAGGAGATGTACGTTAAGTAAAATATATCGACGCGCATGCATCAAACTAAGTGAAAACAAGCCAAAGCAAGCTAAAGCACAAGAGAAATGTGTCAAGTGAAAACGAGGAGGGGGAAGAGGGGTTACTCCACATAAAAGAATGTGCCCTTGAAAATCACCATCCAAATTCAGACGAAAATGTGCTATATTAGACCCTTGGTATTCCAGATCCTGTATCCCCTTTTTCAGGCCTGTATACCAATTTGTACCCCATTTCATACTAAATACCAAATTTCAAAGAAACAAGATCTATACCATATTTATTCCAGCAACGGGGAGAGAGAATTCGGCCCCCAAGCCATGTTGGACTATTTACCCGCCAAATAACCGTAAGTTTTCCCAGAGTATAAAAAGTAATTACGTCAGAACCGAATAAGGCGGCACCTTGAAGGTCGTGCGCACTGAGTGGAGTGCTTGAGCCCCATGCCGCCACACACTTGGACAGCGGCTGTGCTGCACATGCGCCACGGTGCCAGGATGTAGGGTTTATATTTCGCTTTGAATTGGTCGGAAACGAGTGTCAATCACATACGATAATATAACGACGAGCAAAATAAATTCAAAACGAACGAGACTCTGATGGAAACACGAGAACAAGACGATAGTTTGTTTTAGATTTCCATGACTCATTTTATGAACTATGATTAATGGAGATGAAATACTCAACGCTTTAAAAGCCTGTATACCTCGACGGGTTTGTAATTTTCACCACTGTGAGATGTGCGAATAATTGTGCGAGTTGACATCGATAAAGCGACAGCGGAGGTTGATGGAAGCACATTTTATGTAAATAGACAGACTGCAGCAGGTGTCGCTCTCGCAAAATAATTAATTGATTTCTCTGCTAATGTTGGTGGGTGTTTTCTTTCTCCTTTTTTCCCCCTCCTTTTATGAGTTGTGATTTTCCCGTGCTTTCTCTGTTTATGTGGTCAACTACAGCCCGCTACAAGGCATTGCCCCATCTTGTTTGCGGCACACATATGTGTTTCAAGAGATCATAGAGTTATTTGAAGGTGAGCTTTTGCATAATTTTAAACCGACGCTAGTACTGAATTTGAATAATTCAATTATCTTTCAAACAGAGAGTGCGTGAAACTCTTGTATAGTTAAGAAGCCAGCTTCTCGTCTCAGTCGCCGCCATATTTCGCTTTTTGTGAGCAACTTGCACGTTATCCGGGCAAGACATGTTACATTCTTGTTTTTGACAGCTAGGAATGTGCTATTTAAAAATGGTGAGTTGTTTTGGGGTATTCTGATGTGGTGACTCTTTGAAAGGCGGTTGAACATTTTTATTTATGTCGACACAAGCTTCGAAAGACGAACTCAAGGTCTGAAGTTGGTACATTAATATTTGTTCAGGTTCAGCGTGACACCAACAGCGCCTTTGACGACGGTCAACCCAAGGAAGACGTATCGAATGGATATTTTTTCTGAAATCTACTGTTGGCGAGCGAATAATTCCTGTATAACAAACACGTCGACAGACAAAAAGTAGTTGAAAAACTATGGACTTCACCGCAAAAATCGGGGGATTCTTTCGAAGCATTATTAACCCCGAAGGCGAAGAAGCGGCAGACGAAAAACGCTCACCTGATGAAAATGGGTAAGCTGGTAAAAACTGCGACTATAATTACTGAACTATTGTTAGCGCAGGATTTTTTTGGGTAATTGTGTTGCTTTAAACTGGTTGGTCATTCGACTCGGAGAGGCATAGAAAGCACTTATAAGAAGTGACAAGTGCTGACTTTCTACCACAGTAAGCAAAAGTCATAGCGCGGCCAAACTATGTGCACGCGAGATAGACAGCGCTCTGAATATTAATAATTCAGAAATGAGTCAGCTCAGTTTGATCTTGTGTCGTTTGGATTTCACTGGCGACAGGCCAGCGTGGTGTGAGTTTATCTGACAGCAATCCACTACAGCTTCTCTCAGTAAATCTACTGTCAGTGCATCATAATTAAGATGAGAAAGTAGCGTTCTCGTTTCAAGTCGCTGCCACCCTGTTTTGAAGTGAAATAATTTTGCCGCTTCATCCAACACGTCTTGGCCGAAAGAAATGAACGAAGTTCGGCGTTTGACAAACATAAATATGTAATAGCGCATATGGACTTGATGGCTTTCGAAGCAAATAACATTTAATAGTTAAAACAAATGTTTTAGTGCGGGAATATTTTATGAGGACATCTGCGTGGAAGGAGCCAGTCATCCCTGAGCAACGAACAAAATGGCCGCCAAAAATGGTTTGGATGATGAAAGAGATGATACTGACCGGCATATACCATTTGTTAATGATGCGTAATTGAGAGCAACGCGGCTATGAACAAAATGCCTTTTCAATCTTTTATGACCTCATTTCCATTACTCCGCTGTTGTCTGCTCTACAGGTCTCGACTCGGAAACCAAGCAGCGATTGAGGAAGACGAATTCGGCGACGAAAGAGATGGTGACTTTATAGAAGAGGATTGTGAAGAAAATGCTTCTCCCTTTCTGTCGCGAAAACGAGATGGTTCCCTTCAGCACCCAGGGAGAAAACAAGAAATTCTCACGACAGCCGCACAGCCCGCCAGCATCCCAACTCAATTTCAACGAAGATACACTTTAGCTACGCCTAGTTTTGGAGGGCTTAGTTCTTCTTTACCAAATGGAAAAAGTCTGGCCGCTTTTGCAAACCGCACTAAAGCTTTAGCGTTGGAAACGAGTAGTACTGTTTCTGACGACGAAGCGATTCGCCCAAACGCAGCGAGAAAAGAGTCTTCAGTGAGCTCCCCATCGCCTGTGCGGCACAGAAGTGATACTCCACGCAGTTTTCAGGGAGCACCAGTCTCACGTGGCTTCTCCAGCTCTAGTTCAGTGTCGGACTGGACTGGTGCAATGGACAGTGTACGAGGTGTGGGCAGACTCACTGTGGTTCTCGATTTTACGGTGCATACAGGCAAGCTTTCAATAACCATGTCGAAAATCGAGTTTCCTCCGTACCAGCATCGGGACTTGGCTCTTCTGGAAATCAGTGTTATGCTTCTTCCGCGAAAGGGTCAAAGTTTCCGGGCCAAGCACAAAGATTTCAACGAACCTGTGGCCATTTACTTGTATCCGAAAGACAAAGTGCATGAAATGTCTTTGAGGTTTCGTCTGTATGAGCAGGGAACGGTTGCGAACAAGCATCTTCTTGGCGAGGGAAACTTGCGTCTAAAATCCGTCAACTTACACTCAGAAATGGTGAGGCAGACTGTGGACTTGCAGCCTCCTGGTTCCTATGTCCCGTATGTTCCAGAAGTGGCATCTGGAGCTATCATGTATGAAGGGGAGCTGGCTATTTCTGAAGAGGACAGACCCGAGATTTTACTCTCACTGGAGTACCGACGACTCACGGGCAAGCTGCTGCTCGAAGTCATAAAGACAAGAAAGTTAGGAATGCTGACAGATTCCAAGGCGCGGGAAATGTACGTCGATGTGAAGCTTATAGGAAATGATGGAGCAATGATGAGCAAAGGCAAAACAACTCCCAGAAGGCACATGGTGGACCCGGAGTACAACGAAATGTTTCTGTTTCAGTTACCCGAACAAGAGCTTAACTCCGTCACCGTCTTGATTACCGTCAAGAGTATCTCAAAGAAACTGGGACGCAAAGTCAAAATTGGACGAGTAGCCCTGGGACAACACTACAGCAGCGAGGAGGAACTGCGCCACTGGTACGAAATGACGCGCTCAAAGGAAAAGTCTATTGTGCGCTGGCACAGGATTTACGAGATTGACTGAGAAAGACGGAAGATGTCTGTCCGGTGTCAAGGAAGTACCGTCAATTCTTATTATTGGATGGAGCAGAAAGTTATTCATCAATAGAATGCCCGGCCCCTCTACGCTGGGTACTGGATACAAGACTCTTAAAAAACATAAGTGATTTCGCAAAACCCAGTGCGTATGCACTCGATATTTTGTACTACATAGACTGAGCGTCTTGTCTGGCGATTTACTGTTATATTTTACTATCATGGTTTTCGTGTGAGTGACTTGGTGTTTTTAGTCTTATTGTTTTATTTTACTGTTATGATTTGCGTGTGAGTGACTTGGTGTTTTTAGTCTTATTAATTGTTTTACCCGACTGTCATTATTCTATGAACTTCGTTAAAATATTAAAAACTAATTCAAATTTGGAGAAAGAGGGAGCGATAAACGCTTGTCATTTAAAATGTTTACATTTCGGGGTGAAAATGCCAGAATTTTCGTCAGAAAAGTAAGCTTTTAAATGTGCCGTCTGGTGCTTAGTCGACGATAACTATTGGACTACGCGTTAATTGTGATGGTCTCTAACTTTCTGATAACAAATTGTTCTTCTTAAAATAGATTGTCTAAGTTGAAGTACGTGTAGTCAATTTCACACCTTTAGTGTTTATCCTTGAGTAAAATCAAGCTATTCACAAACTAATAAGAAAAGTCCAGTGATTAAATATTGATTATGCTCGAACTTTCTCCACCTGTTTTTGTTTAGTTATTCACAATAAAATTTTAACACATAATCAATTATTATGTGCAGCACAGCTTGACGCTCATCAGGTTTTCTTTGATGACAAGCTAGGAAACTTGGAAATGTTTCTTCATTAGCTAATCCCCGAAGTCTCGTTTGATCATGACTATAATTCCTGATCAGTTTATTCGCTAATAAGAGTAAAATTTGGATGCGTCGATTGTTTCATTGAGTCCGTTTTACTCGGTAACCATGCTACATTCATTTTAGTAAACGCGGATCGGTCATGTGAAGGATCGGGCGCACAGAACTGCCGATCCTGGTGAATATGATGTGACAAAGAACTGCGCGCCAAAACATAATGACTACAAAAATAAATTTGCACCAGCTATACGCACAGAAATAAACAAAGCGCGGCTGCAAATCACTGAATACAGCGAGGTTTCTCTTGCCGCGGAGTTTCTTTTCGTCACATTTTTTTTGTTTATAGTCTGTAAATCTCGTAGGTTAGTGATGTAGTATGAGGGTAGAATGATTCTTGGTATGGTCTTATATAGGCAGTCGAAACATCAGCAAATAACAACCTTCCCGATGACCGACTGTCACCCACTATCCTGGCGGCACAACAAACCTTCAGTTCAAACTCAGGCTGGGTTCAAACCATTTCACCATGTTTATTGTAATGCATCAAAAATACCTGAACCATTAACATTGCAATGTAGCTATAAAAGTTGCCTGATTCTATTTCACGCTCACAAACCCAACGACAACGATGAAATATTTCTAACAACATCATTTCTTATTGGTAACAAGCTAAGCAGAGTTGTCTAAGTGTAAAATATCCTTCTACTTGAAACATGAACATTCACTATTAAACATACATAAAAAGAAGTAAAAAATGATGCCGGACTCAAGTAGTACAACAATGTCTGACATACAGAAAAGTAAAAATATATATATCCCAAACACGCCGGAGCTGTTGTCACCAGAAGATGTAAATGCTTTGCGCGCTTAGTGCTGCGCAGCCAGATAACAGCTCATAAAAGAACATGAACGTCTTGTTAACAAAATTGGCAAATATAAATGTCACCCGAGCTGTATTCACTTGAAAAGGCTGTGCCAGCGCATGACGAGAGAGCCTGGGTTCTGTATGGCGGCGTCCCAATGGTCCTGTTGTTCGTGGCTACTCGACTGTCGTCCAATGCACACTTCCCCAATCTTCTCCTTCCTTCCGCGACCATCTGGGTTCGCTATGAGTGACGTGACAAGTGTCACACCATGCAGTCGGTCTGCCGTGACGCGGAACATGAACATCTCGTTAAACTCTGTGTCAATGACGTGACGCTTAGTGTTGGTGTTGCAGATTCTTTGAACGCGGTTCTTGTCGTCCAGGAATTTCACCTCCACGGCAAGGTCTTGTGGCTTGGATTTGGTCAGGAGGCCGATGTTCCTGGTCTTGATCACTTCTACGATCAGCTTTCTTGTCAAAGCGCGGTATTCAATAGAGAACAGCATTTCGGGCTTGCGTTCATCAGCGTTACCCCCCTCCTGGTGACCAGGGACATCTCCAATGTAGCGCCCATCGATGGCGTAAGTGTCCGGGGGAGACATATTGAGCGCAAGCACTAGGTCCTCGGGGCCCAGCTTGAGGTTTGCCAGACTCACTACCCCCTGGCCGATCATGTACTTTTTAGACATGGCCTTGTGGTCATACAAGCGGAACCGCAGTGCCATCTTGGGAATGTCTTTCTTGTTGCCAAGTGCAATCTGAAAAGGCTGGTCGAACTTGCGGGCCCGAGTGCGGAAGCTGTGCTGTCGTATGGGCAGCAGCATGCAGCTCACCTCCAAATCAGAAAGCTTCCACTCCTGAAACGGCGGGAACTCTACGCTGGAGATCTTGACGGTCAGTTTGTTCTGTTCTGCGGGAAGTGAAAGCTTCAAGTTGAGTCTACCTCCAACACTGATGTCCTTCTTGGAAGCGCCGCCACCTTCCTCCAGCTGAACGCTGCCCGGAGCGATCAAACTTGTGTCTTCCTGTTTAACGGTCTCCACGTCACTTGCGTTGGTAGCGGCCGTAACTTCTGAAGCTTCCGACGCTGTTTCATCAGTGCCATTCTGTGGTGACTTGTACTCGAGTTCTTGAACACCCACAGCTTCTCCCTCAGGTAGAGGTTCTTTCGCTTCTCCTGACTCTTGTTTGGTTTTCGTCTGTTCATCTCCACTTGCTGGTTTCTTGGGCCTTGACTGGCCTCTATAACAACAGCGAAAGATAGAAAACACAGACAAAGACATTGTTGCGTTTATCTTTCACAATTCGACTCTCTTTCACAAGCGAACAATGGATCACTGGAAGATTTGAAGTTTCTTGCTGGGATCAAGTACGTTCAGCGGTTCTTGGCTGGCAGAAAGTTTGTTAAACTTTTTAGAACAAGACACAGATGCTGAACCAAGGACCGTTTGAGAACAAACAAAATGTCCTCACCGCATATATTTCTAAATTTGAATTGCTAATGTTTGCCGATCAAGCTCAGGTTTTGTTTGAACTCACTGACCTGTTGTCGCCCAGGCCCAAGGGAATCCATTTTAACTTTTGCGGCACGCGGTTCTTTTATTGTAGTATGAAAAAATTTATAAATACTAAAAACGAAATATTTTCATCATCTTCGTAAAGTAAGAGTATTGGCATTATTTTAGCCGTTGGAAGAGAGAAGTTTTAACTCTTTTAAAGATTTGAAGCTTGATGAGGTAATCAAATATGCATGATAATGAAGGGATCGTTGAAGCATGAAGTGAAAAGCCAAGAGACAGACCCGGAGGGGTGGGGGGTTACTCCTTAAAATATTTGGGTGGGAGTATGCCGCCCGGACTGAAAACCCTTACACTATTTCAGACCAAAATGTGCAATTTTCGACCCTATTTCAGACCAAAACGAGCGGTTTTCGACCGTTTTCTGACCAAGATTGTCGACCCATATTCAGACCAAAATTTGCAATTTTCGACCAAATATCAAAATCTCCTACCCTATTCCAGACCAAAGGCTCAAAATCGATACCCTGTCTTAGACTAAAATGCTGAAAATGGTACCCTTTGGGGCGGCACATACCTTTATGACTTATATATGGGAGTACTCCCCCCCCCCCCCCCCCGGCTGTCAGAAGAGCATAGCATTGCTAAAGTTTTTTTCCCGAGGCCCTAAGCTTCCACCACAACCCGTCCCTCTATTTCCCCCCGTCACTACGTTTGTAAAGGCCCCGCTGCGCTGTTTACATAACAAATGTACCAGGCGTATACGTGATCGGTGTAGGCCTACGAGCCTGGGAACAAAGATGACCAAACCGTACCAGGCCCCGTGAACTCATTTGTCGTTCTACAGCACGCGCTTTTAAACCACTGCGTATCCGTGTACCAACTTTATATAATGCATCAAAAATTTAGGCGGAGTTCACTGCGTAGCCACTTCATCTAATGCTCAAAAACCGTAGGGCATGACTAGGGGGCTTAAAAAAAAACGGGGTATCCTGTAGTTATTCCCTTTACTGTCCAATCCAGCAGCTTTTACACGTGGATACTGAAAAATGTGCAAAAACAAAATATCTCCTCTGTGTCCGGGAATAGTGTTCCGCCGGAATTCAATAACTCCTATAATGTTAATGCAATTTAGAGTAACCACGTTCAGTCGTTTAAGTTAGGGTTAGCGGGCTCTCCACCATCATTGTCAAACACTGAGCTAGAATGCTGCATAAATTAAAGATTTTTACAGTGCTAAGTCTAAGCATGTGCAATCCGTTACGCAAGAGGTCTCAATTCCTCTGGAATATTTTACTTGGGCGGGGCAGGCACAAGTCGTGTTAGTACTGCGAGGCTGTGGTCTCTGTTGGATAATAACTGTTTGATGGTTTATCCACTGAAGAGCAGCAACAACTGCAGCTGTTTCTGGGAGGAGACACTGTATACAGAACAACTCCTGCAAGTGCCAGCTCTGTGAGGCGAAAGCAAGTCTGAAAAACATACCAGGCCCAAGGCTCTGGTTTGGGTGCATCCGGCGACATCAGATACTTGACCGAGTCTACCAGGGCGTATATTTCAAGTGATAACATCAAGACACAGCACAAACCGGTGGTCAGGGTTATGACAAACACTTTCTTACTGGCTTTAGGGGCAGTGCTTCCCTTTTCTAAAGACTCGATTGCCCGCTGACCATGCCTCTGTTTCATGTTCAACTCTTCTATCGCTTTTCTGTTTTTCTTGGCTTCAAAAATAACCTTGGTTCCACTGTAGATGATTCTTAGTCCAGTAACCAGAGTCATTAACAAAAAATACACGATGCAAAGTAGATAAAGAAAGGAACTCTTCCTTACAAAGGTTGTGGTTATATCCACTAATACCACAATCCCAAAGTGCACTGCGACGACCGACACAAGAAACTTCACATTTCCAAGCTTTGAATATGCGATTTGAGAGCTTTTCAACGACTCTGTGAATGCTATTTGGATCAGTGCAAAAGCTGACGTCAAGCACGGGAAACCAACGCCAAACAGAAGTCTGACTGCAGCGAGCGGTATATTCTGAACATTGGCCTTCAGTTCGTAGGGAAAAAGAAATAAAAACAACGCACGAGTCAGGCCCAGCGTCAAGATCAGCAAATAGACTGCGAACGACAGGTTTCTCGCAACTTTTTGCCTCTTAACTCTGGCAGATTTTATGAGTGCGACCAGCGAGTAAAGGGCGAGCAGCATAAAGAGACCGCTGAAAGTTATCCAATGCAGGCTCCATCCCCAGCGCCAGGCCTTTCTCGCTTCTACCCAGTCGGGAGCTGGTTCTGAATTTGGATTTGGTTCGTCCATTGTGCCTCGTCACTGAAGAAATTACTATTTTTCTCGGTTTAGAAGTGATGGATCTTCAGCCTCGCGCAGTTCCTCGTCACTGAGTACTGCCGTTTATCTCCAATTCACAAATGCGGCAAAACCACTGTAAAATGTTCTATCCTTTCACGGACGAATGGTCCTCAATCTGTCTGTAAGCACTTTCACCCTAAATCGGTCTAAATAGTCTTGCTTAACTGTATCTTGCCAGCAAACCAACATTGAGAACGCCGAAAAACGACAGGGCACCACGACGACTTTCTTTCCTGTCGCTTGTGCCTTGACGAAATGTCTGTCCGTCGAACAGGAAGGCCGACTCAAATGATTCTTTGCAATTAGTAACTTAGTCGCCAAACTTCTGAACCAATATCGGAGGCCACGGCTCTTCTGCCAAGTTGCGAGTGATAAACAACCAATTGCGCGTAACACTTCAAAAATTTGCTGAGTCACAGCAAGTAATTAAATGCGGTGACCGCCCACAACCGGTATGACGAGGGTTTTCAAGCGTATTTCCTGTTCCGTACGTATGTATTTCTAGTAGCCAAGCCCTTAACTTTACTCCAAAAAAGGAATTACTGACCTGTGATTTGGTTTGGCCGGCACAGATGACAGTTCCAGCCATGTGACTGCAATTAGAATGACGCAGACGGGACGCGCCTCGCAAAGTTCATTGTGCAAATTCAAAAATATTTAAATTTAAATTTAAAAATCCCTTTCAAAATACTCCGTTCTTCGGATTTTTCTATTGCACGAAGGAAGCAAGTATAAAGAAAAGTAAGTAGCTTGAATTAATTTGTTCTCGACTCATTCTTAGTACGTATCACTG
Source organism: Plumapathes pennacea (assembly GCA_964036295.1). Lineage (NCBI taxonomy): Eukaryota > Metazoa > Cnidaria > Anthozoa > Antipatharia > Myriopathidae > Plumapathes > Plumapathes pennacea. Next base: position 17,245,933 of record OZ038470.1, on the reverse strand, counting down.
CACATGCACAAAGACACGACAACACAAAAATAGCCACCAAATACGATACGAGGACTAAAGGCCAAAATACAAAGAATGTGCGCTTTTAGCATTGAGTCATAATTTATATTGTTTGACTTCTGGTCACGGGCGGGGCGTCAACACGCACATAAAGCGTGGGAAAGAAAACTGTGTGACGCGTGCTGTTAAAACAGCAGTCAAAGATAAAAGACGAACTAACCAAAACTACATTAAAAACACACGCGTAAAAATATATTGAATATCACGACACCAGAACACACAAAGAAATGCTGGCGATTCGCTATAACTACTCTATGAGTTTGAAATATATTATCTGTAAAAATTCCTGAGTAAAACATTGTCCGCTAATCAAGCGAAGCCAAAACAACTATCGATTGCCTGGCAGCCCTTGTTCAGTGGTCACCTCTTTCCTTCTCCGTTGTACAAAACACGGAAAGCGCGCAGCTCTTGCAACGGAAACACTTGCCGCTTTTTCTTCGTCTTCTCAAAAATCTCAATTACAAGTTCTGTTGAGAATAGAAATGTCGAGTTTTAACAGAACTCCAACAAGGCTGCGTTTGTATTGAACAAAAATGTCCACCATACCCCACCCATCCCTCCTCCTTAGTGTGATTACAAAAAAATGTATAAATAGTTGACACTGATTTGTTCTCCTTATAAATGTAGACACACGTCACACAACACGTATTTACTCACTCAGAGTCTCGTGCACAATATCGGGAATCCGGTCCATCAACACTTGACAGTTTGTGTGCAGCGCAGGGTTCACGTTAATCTCGAGAAGCCAAACCTGAAACAGACAAAACGATGCGTTACCACTGCGCGTCACACACGAGCAGAAAAACTACTTTAAGAAAATAACAGTCCTCTGGCATAAGTTAAATGATCTGATCTATCAAAAACGCAGCAATTTGCGCAGCTACTCCCTGAAAACTAATAGCAATATTAACATCTTTTTTCCTGTAAAACTTTTTATATCAACTCGCGCGTCAGTTGTTAAAAAGAGCCTTAGGTAATGCTTTTAATTCTTGGTTAACGGAGTTCTCTGAAGATAGCATTAGTTGTTTGCAGTAAATGTTTATCTAGTTTTTAACTGCGTCGGCGGGGACGTATAATGAATCGACACGGGTCGATGTGTGAAAACTGGACGCCGTTTTGATATGTTCGAAGAGACGTTTCGAGTGTTAGCCCTTAGTCGGAGCAATACTTACTTTATTTATTATTATTACAATTATATAAAAGATAAGATAAAAGAGTAATACTGTTACAATATAACTCTAAAACACAATATAATCCTATAAAAAGAGGAAAAAGCAGCCTCAGGGGGTAAGCAATGTTACAAGGCATAATCCCCTTAAATATTATATTTATCTTAGTCGAGTTAGGTTTTAAAATTCGTGACTGTCACTTTTTCTACGTCAGTGATTCAGCTTTGGGGCCCTGCATGTCAGATGTTCAGGGACTGTTAACAAATAACTCGTTTTTGCATCACATGACCAGGTTACATAACTGTTTGTGTGTCATGTGTTGACTCATATTATTACCGGTACTGGTCGTGCTTGAGAATAGAATATCCACAAGTACAATACTGTTGTCATCAATCTACCCCTCCCTCCCCCACCCCACGCCCCTGGGGACAGAATACTGTACCTTGAAGTTTTCATCAACCATGAAATCAAAACCCAGCAAATCAAAGTATCCCATTCTTCGATGCAGCTTCTGGCGAACGCTCTCAAAGCACACCAACATTATTTGCTGCATCCGTTTCTACGAGAAAACCAAACTGTCAAAGAAACTACACTTTACATATAAAGCAAGCGGCACCAATAAAACAAGCCCAACCGAATGACAGACAGACAGACAGATAAAAGGGGCCAAGGCAGAGAGAAGTGTAGGAACAGAAACATGGTAAACATGACATGGACCAAATCATGGAACACAGAAAAGGAAGAAAGAAAAGAGACAAAGTAGGAGAACTAAACGGCCTGCAAGAAGTGTTGCTCACCTCAAACGTGTTGTTGACCCAGTTTTCTTGTAGCTCTTTGTGACGACGCACATTCTCGTCGATGTAAGTCTGAAGTCTCTCAAAGCTCCAAACAGTTTCTTCCTTCAACGATGAATACAGTGGGTGCATCTTCTGAACGTACTAAAATAATAATAATAATAATAATAATAATATTAATAATATTAATAATAATAATAATAATAATAATAATAATAATAATAATAATAATAATAATAATATAATAAAATATAAATAAGAATAAACACGTAAGTTAACAATAAGTCCATGAACTGGTGCCCTCTCTGAAAACCTTTCCTTCCCTTTCCCGCCGAATTTTGGACGTCGCTTGTCACATGACTGTCAGTGCTTACCTGATTGGTCAAGTGTGCATGGAGGCCCTGCGCGCCGTCGCTGGTGTAAGGCGTGTACGGTACACAAGACAGGCGCACGTAACCAGGGTGGTACAACACGATGTAGGGACGAGTGCTGGCAATCAACATGTAAGCGCGCACGTCGAATTTGCAACCATTCAGCAGCAAAGGGTTAGATATGTACCTGATGAATAACAAACAAACAAAAAAATAAAGCACCTCTTAGCGGGAAAGGATTAGCTATGTACCTGATGACTGGAGGAGGATACAGTATTCCGTTAATGGGGGTTCGAGTGGGAGTTGGTAATTTGTTGAGAGGTACTTTTGAGCTAAAGTATACATTCAGATCGGTATTTTTTACATTAATGAGTGAGCCAAAGAGAAGTTTCACTGAACCCCCGAATCCCCCCTTTCCCCAGGATCGCCACAGGCAAACGAATAATGAAAGCAGCCAGTCAGAAACAAATGATTAGGCGGTGAAACACGAATATAATACAAAATGTCTGACAAATAACTACGCGAGATACTACACGAGTTACCATAAAAACAAAATACCTCTGAACACACTGCGCAAGTGCCATGATTGTGTGGTTAGGCATGCGCATTACAAATCAATACCTTTGTATGATCCGGCCCTGTGGAGGCCGTGAGATGTGCCGTCGTCTGATGGGAACCTGAGGAGACTCCAAGTTCATGCCCAGCTTGTCGATCAGCTGTTGTTTATTATTGACAAGATAGATCCCCTTGCCTTGATTGAGACCAGTCGGCTTACAGATCCATACCTCTCCATCTGAAGGAAACCAGAACACGTTCAGTTAGAGAATTTTCTATTGCATAAAAAAAAAACTGTTAAAACGTGGTTTTCCTTCGTAAGCATTTGTTGGTGAGCACTGATAATGTCAGATCCTTACTCTCACCTTTGTAAATCTGTTGTACGAACTTTGTCTTCTCTGCAGTGTTTCCCAGTCTGTAGCTTTCTGGAAAGAAGTCGATCAGCGCAATCCGTGCCCTGCAGCGCAACAAAGTTTACGCCAACGTTTACTCCATTTATGGCCATAAGCGGGTAAAAATGCACAAAGTGACTACGAGTCGAGCAGCTAACGCACAACAAGGCAGCCGCCTTACTTTGAAGAAGTCTTTTCCATGACTCGGTCATGCTCCTGTAAGCTACTAAGAAGTCCCATCTTGGTAGTCAGCAGTCCGATGTTCGAAATATGGTTCACCAGCTGCGATCCTGAAATAACATAAGAAAAAAAGACTTGTCAGCAACCTTTACGCGACTTCACGTTGACACCAAATTACTTTGACACAAAAGTTCCATGCACAATAAGACGCACGATAAATCCAGGGTCAAGAAAAGTCACAGTTGACAGCACACAGGTCATGTATATTTTTCATTACAAGTAATTTCATCAGTAATATAAAAATTGCACCACTCACCTTCCCTGAATGTGTTGTAGTTTATGTGACTTTTGCACTCGACCCATTTCAGTGAAAACGACTCATCATACTTGTCCTCAGTTCTCTTCCAACCCAAGGACAACAGAGTTTCCTCTATCCTGGTGAAAAATGAAAAACAATAATTAACAAAAGGAATGTGTCAAAACAGATCCACTAATGCTCGATTCTAGCTCGTATTTTTTGTTATCAATAGCCAGTCCCCGACATATGTGTTTTATTGCATCTGGGCCCAAGTGGAAAATTGAATAACCTGACCATATCTAAACTAAACACTGGTGCAGACGACTCTACGGATGGTATTTAGTTTGGGGGCAGCACAATAAAGAGCAAAACAAGTGATTATGTTTATATTAATACGCCTGCACTTTAGGGGAAAAATGGAAACAGTGATAATAATGTTCAAACGGAAAGGTCTGGGGCCAGGATATTGAATGGAAATCACAAACACAACAACCGTCATACTTACATCCAGTTTCCATTTGCACCTCCAAGGAAGAAGGTTGGTTGGTGAGTGCCTGTCGTCACTGCAGGAGCCTTGACACGAGTTGGTCGAGGAGATCTGTCCTTTCTCTTGTCACTGTTGTCGTGTTGTCCATTACTTGAACACCTCCCTGACCTACTGTGAGAACCTGCAGAAGGATTGTCAAAATAAACAGTAAGATGCGACCACGTTACCGACCACATTACCGACCACACACCGACGCCTACCGACCACGTTACTGACCACACACCGGTCGACCACGTTGCCGACCATATCAACGACCACATACCGATCACGTTACCGACCACATACCGACAGTTGAACTTGTTCACAATTACCGAGACACTTACTTAATAGAGCACAGACAAATAATAACACGTCCAGTTTTTCCGAACAATGCACACAAGTAAAGGCACCGAAATAATAAACACTATTAATTTATACTATTAACACTATTATTTATATCAGATGCTAAGTGATACAACCCTAGAGTAGACAGAAAGAAAGCTTCTCTTTATTACCTCTCCCTTGAACAGGTTTGGAAGGTGATGCTGCAATTGTTGACTTTGCTCCTCTTGAATCATTACTATTGGGACACTGCACCGCACACGCCTTCCACTTACTCTTATAATGCTCCACACATTCCAAAAACTTAGAGTTGGAGAATGAACAGTGAGCAGCGGCTGGAGTGAAAGGCTGCACAGGGACACACAGCTCTGAGGAAGGAAGTTGGCTGCCCGATGGGATGGGGAGCCCTGTATTAACGTTTTCAATGCACCGTTCCTGGACCACACTTTCTTCCTTGTTCATCTCACCGTAAGTATAACTTTGATTCTTGTCAACTACACAGAGTTCAACCTTTGGAACGTCCATAGCTTCGTCAGCCAGAACATTTGGAATGTTTATATTCACTTTTGATGCTCCTTCATTTACAGTGCTGTCTCCACTACTGACAGAGTTGTCTTTGAAAACTGTAGGACTTTCTTCCTCTGAACTCACGATCCTATCTTCATAAATCACAGTATCAACTGCTTTGTCCATAATCTTGGCTTCATAATGCATATTGACTTTTTCAAAATCCCCAGTCTTGTAGTTTACAGTGAAATCGTCTTCATAATGTGCAGTGTCCTCTTCACCTGTTGCAGCTTTGTCTTCATAATTCACAGTGTCGTCTCCATAACCAAGAGTTTTGGCATCATCCTTCAAAGACTCTTCTTTATAGCTCACGGTGCCCTCTTCGTAATTCACAGTGTCCTTTTCATCGTCAGATGACTGATTTTTACTGATAGAGACACTTTTAAGATATAGACACCCAGCCTCTTCTTCATTTACTGCAGTCTCTCCGTCGTGTTTGGCTGGCCGATCTTCATAGACCGCATTCTTTCCTTCACCTTTGGTGAGCTCACGATCATTTACTGCAGTTTCTTCTTCGTGTTTGGCTGGCCAATCTTCACTTAGTTCAGTCTCTCCGTCGTGTTTGGCTGGCCAATCTTCACTTAGTTCAGTCTCTCCGTCGTGTTTGGCTGGCCAATCTTCACTTAGTTCAGTCTCTCCGTCGTGTTTGGCTGGCCGATCTTCATAGACCGCAGTCTTTCCTTCACCTTTGGTGAGCTCACGATCATTTACTGCAGTTTCTTCTTCGTGTTTGGCTGGCCAATCTTCACTTAGTTCAGTCTCTCCGTCGTGTATGGCTGGCCGATCTTCATTAGTCGCAGTCTCTCCATCGTGTTTGGCTCGCCAATTTTCGTTAAACGCAGTCTCTTCCTCCTGTTTGGCTCGCCAATCTTCATGTACTGCAGTCTCCACTTCGTATTTAGCTGGTCGATCTTCATTAAACTCAGTCTCTCCTTCATCTCCGACCAACTCATCATCATGCTTTGCGGTAACTTCTTCGTGTTTGGCTGCCCGATCTACATTAAACGCAGTCTCTCCTTCATCTCCGATCAGCTTATCATCATGCTTTGCTGTCCCTTCTTCGTGTTTGGCTGCCTGATCTACATTAAACGCAGTCTCTCCTTTATTTCTGACCAGCTCATCATCATACTTTGCAGTCCCCTCTTTGTGTCTGGCTGGACAATCTTCATCAAACGCAGTCTCTCCTTTATCTTTGGTCAGCTCACCATCACTTAACGCAGTCGCTTCCTCATGTTCTACTGGCCAATCTTCATCAACTTCGTTTTGGGCTGTCTGATCTTCTTGACCCTCGGCTGGCTGATCCTGACTGTATGTATCTCCTTCAATTAAGAGTGCAAACACAGATTTCTGTCCTGGCATGAATTTAGACCTCCTCCAGGTGTGTTGTAGGCAGTAGCTTTTGCACATTCCTGTTAACCAAGTGTCTATGGATCTGAAGTGGTACTGCATGTTGTGGTAACTCTTGGCCTCAAATTTGTATGAATCATGAACTTGAACCCTGTATGTACACAACAGGCAAATCACAGATATGTAAAGTTACTATCCGCAGACAAACAATGGCTTTTTTCTCTTGAAGTTAGACAATAAACTTCTTTGCAATAAAAATTATCAGTGGTTTTCAGGTGACTGTTGAAATGTTGTGTGATTGATTTGTTATACACTTTTGGATAATGTTCCAGTATCGAATAAAATAAGTTTGGCAGCTTCAGGAACACAGGCAAAATATAATTCCTTCCTGCAAATCATCAACTTCAGTTGAACCATACACTTCTTGTGCTGCAGTTGTTTCTTGCAGCATGTATTGAAAGTGCATTTCTCCGCTTATAAAAATATTGGTAATGATAAGTATCTCAAAGTGTGTTTCTTTAACTTTGAAGTAATATTTATACAACTGTACAAAGCAAAAATCAGAGTAGTTTTAATAGTACAAACTTGATGTGTTTATCTCATTCATGATAATGTTGTCATTAGTTATGGCCCTTTTCTTGTTGGTGGCTACTGTTGCTTATTTTTCCTGGAGTCTATTGCTGTTTGAATAACTAAACATATTTATAGCTACTTTTATTTTTTAGTAACACTTACACCCCTTTCTGCCATCTTGCTCCAATCGTCTTCTCTTTGTCTCCAAGCCAGATCTCAACATGGACCATGTCGTGTCTCTGTGCCTTTGCTGAAACACAGAATATTAAGGATTAAAAATATTATAAATTTATATAATAAATTTATATAAAATATAAGTTTAAAAAAGGGGTTGCCTGCAAGTAATGGAGATTGATTCACATTGCAGTGGCATGAACAAGCTGTGAGCTTTATAGAAGAAAAACACATAGGAAAGGATCAATGCTAATCCCAAAAACTTCATATAATTAACAAACATGCAAGGGATATAAGAGAAAATAAATAAATAAATAAATATTAAATAAATAAATATATGAATGAATAAATAAATAAATAAATAAATAAATAACATACAAAGGATAAGAAAAGAAAAGAATTTCTGAACAGGTTCAACTGCTGTAAATAAGAGCTGAGTTTAGTAAGGAGAATTTTGAGGTTCAAAAGATCATACCTCATCTGTTTGATGTAAAAAAGAGCCATTTTTAAACATAAATCCATACCAATCAAATGCCTCTCCTTACAGACACCTATAATATCATGTACAACTCTATAAAATATGGACAGTTCTCCTCGTCCTGTCAAAGCACAAAGTGCTTGAAGCTGCAACTGCTCAAAGCAACTTACATTTTGGATTGAAATATGTTCCTGAGATAAAAACAAGATCCCCTGGTTTCATGTCCTCTTCTTTATCAATGACAATAGGAAGAACATCATACTGAAATGTAAAAAAAAAAAAAAAAAAAAAAAAAAAATAGAGAAAGGATTGTCAGGCAATGAAGCTTGATAAGTTAAACTCTCAAAATCCAGCTGTGTAAAGTGAAGGGAAGTATTGTAATCCCTGCACCCTGGAGCAATCAGCACTATCAATGGTTTGGTTTTGTTTTATTAGGTCTGCTAGTTTTTTGTTTGTCTTGCAATGCAATGTTTACCTTCACATATTTCAATCATTTTTGCCTGCCCCAATAAAAAAAACAGCCTGGTGTAGATTGCCCTTTTACCATTCATTGTAAGCTATAAGTCTATCCTTTGAGAGGTGCAAATAAAAATGTTGCTGCTATTGTTGCTACAAGTAGAGTTTTTGGAGTCACTTACCAAGTATGCTTGATTCCATGGCCCAATCACAAAGCCAAAATCCTCCTTGAGATCTCGGAGAACTTGACGTACAAGACCACAACAGTCCAAGAATAATGGGGAGTCATAAAAGGCCGCTACATGAGTCAGAAGCAAAGTTTCAGTTAGGAGACAATAGAACATGTTATCACTGAGGTAGGGTTACTTTTATCATGACCTCAAGGGTTATTATCAATAACCTTGATTATTTTCAGTGATCATCCTTTCTAGCACTGTGTTAAATTGTAGTCCAACACACACCATATTTACAATATAACTTACTTCCTGGCTCATGGTAGCGTTTTGCATATGGAACACCAAAGTATAATTTAGCTTGTTCAACAAACTTCTGTCTCAGCTTGGACATTTGTTGAGGGTTACTTCTTGACTCTATGGCTTTCTTTTCCATATCTTTGGCCTGCTGTATCTCTTTCTGTGCAACAACAACAACAAAAAAACAAACAGACAAAGACAAAAAACAAACAAACAAAAAAAAAAAGAAAAAAAAAAGCATATTAAGACTTGTAGTTTGTTCACCCTCCCAAGGTCTGGTGTCTGACTAGCATATGGTACATAATGGGTGCTTATAGATTAAAATCACACACAAGCACACATGCACATTTTGTACTAATATCATACAGTGGGACTGAGAAGGCAAAATCAGGGACATTCATAGGCATGCCACAGGATTTGTTGACTTTAGTTGCAAAAACTTAGCCTGAGACAGGAAGATAAGATCACTTTTGCATCTTCCTAAAAGGATCCCAGGTGATAGATATTGATTATGGGTAGGGGTAATTAGGGGGGGAGGGGGGGGGGGGTGTTCTGTCATTGTGAGAATGCCTGGGAGCACACTAGGGCCACCATTACCTCCCCCCTTCCCCACCACACCTGGAGGGTGCTAATAAGTGTATATAAAAGCTGCTGCTGTGTCTGGTTGATGTTTCAATACAGTGTTAGAAGGCCGTGTTACTCTTGCTGAGGGGGGACTATGGCCTTTAAATTTTGGAACTAGCTGCTTTATAATATATCAATCTACGCAATTTTGCTTCGCACAGAAATCCTAAAGTCATATAAAGAAGAATTAAATAAACGATCAGTTTGTAATTTTACCAAACACAAAACACAACTTCTTTTGCATAAATTATGGACTCGGACAACCCAATGTGTTTTAAAACCTCACTCATTCAGAAAGCAGTTTCAGCAGAATTATTGATCTATCTGACATCTAACTTCATTGTACAGATGTCATTCCCTGTACATACATACCTGCCGCTTTTGTCTGAACTTCAGAAATGCGTCTTGCAGGTTCACTGCCGGGACCTGTTCGTCTTTCTTTGCTTCATCTGGGAACGAGATTTCCATCGCTAACGGACGGCTACGGCCACCGCATTGATGTGTTCGATCCCCAGCATCCATCGTTCTCTCTTTTAACGGAGTTCGTGTCATGACCAACGATCACGTTCTTGGCCGACTCAATTTGTCCGGTCGTCTAAGCAACGTGACAAAACCACCCCCTCCCCTCCCTGCTGGATTGGACGCTTTTGTGTCACATTGATAAAAGTCGATGCAAGCAACTGAAATAATTTTAAAAATTTCAGACATCTGACCGTTGATGCCCCAAGCGAAAGAGGTCAAAAGCAACTCAAAACCGTCAGGTCCAAAAATATAAAAACAAAAAATACTAATGTTGAGCCCAGCAGCCATATGGCATGCGGTCTCGCAGTATTAGTTACCTTCGTCTGATTGGTTGATTCCCACATTTTAAATTTTGAATTTTGAATCGTCGCACAGTTGAACGGAACGCCACGTTGTGTGAAGATCGAACGTTTTCCATACAGAACTTTGTTTGCTTTCGAAGATTTTCTGCAAATATGGGAGCACAAGAGAGTAAACGATGGGTTGAAATTCCGGCCGAGACACCAGAGCTTCAAGACAAACGAATTGGTAAACTAAAACAAGTACAAGATCCTCGCTCACCTGGGACAGCACCGAGGACTCCCATACAGCTTCAAGAATACGATGAATCACCACAAAATAGAGAACTCAAGATAGACATCCCAGATCCAAGATCCCCAGCCCCTTTGATAGATCGCACTCCAATCGTTGTCGAGGTACGCAGAAACTCGAAGACAAGCAGAAATGCAAGTACAGCAGTTGAGAGAGTCGAGCTTCCAGAGCAAGAGGACAGCAAAATCCCACAAGCAATGCCAGAAACGACGTCTTCCGCAGCAGCTTTGAATAAGAAAGATCAAGCAAGGCTTCTTAAGCAAACTGTAAGCCCCGGAGACTTTAGAAGACAGCGCAGAGCTTCTCGACGCCAATCGGTTCCACAGAAGCTGTTCACAGACAAGGTCGCACCGATTCCACGCTCGCCATTGACACAGCGAAACAGCATCGACCTCGGAGAAGCCGAGCTCAAGAAGAACAAGACGGTGAACAAGAAAAACGGAGCACACTATACTAAACTGGGCTCTGGCAAGGAAAATCCCGCAATGAATGCGGTATTCTGATTAGCTAAATAACACAAAAAAACAGTTATAATAGATGTCTTAGGTATGAAGTTTGGACAACGGGCTATTAGGATAATATTGTATCAAGTAAAAATGTAAACGACTCCAGTAGCAGGCCCATTCTGACTGATGTACACTGTTCACTGAACCAGAAAATTTTAATTTTATGAACATTGACTTTGGACGAAACAAGATTTCAAGGAGTTGTGTAGTAGATTGGTACTTTTTTTTTTTTTTTTTTTTTGCATGTAACATCCAGGGTTGGTCAGAGCTAATGCGATATATTATGTTATTATAATTGGATAATACTTGTGCGATTCTGTATATATAAAAGAAAAGACAATGTAGCTAAAATAAATATTAATATCTGCTATTTCTTTCTCGAGTATGGAAACTTCATGCTTCATTTGCAAAATGGAAATCCCCATAAAAATATCTCACAATATTATGTGTAGTCAATGAATTTATCAGTAACAACCAATGTCAACTGCACTAACAGAGTTTTTCAACTACTCGGAAAATTTAAAAACAAAATCAACTACAGTAGAACCCCTCTATCTCAAACTTGGTTATTTCGAACTCCCCGATATCTCCAACAGAATCTAATTTCCCCTCGGAAATGAACTTGGTAGAACCCTGCTACCTCGATCCCCCACTATCTCAAACTAATTCTTGGGGGTTCTACTGTACAAAGTATTCAACAAGCACAATTTTGATGAAAATTAACTACAAATAAGTTGTGTAAAATAATGTTCAGTGTATGCCTCTCCTTGTGTTGGAGAGTTCGATGCATTTCAGTGTTTGAGAGCATTCGTCCAGGATGAAAATGCTGGCCAACATAAGTCAAACAATACACTAACCAAAATCAAACCTAAAACTGTTATCAGATGTGATAAACTTGCTTGACTGGCTTGTGCTTGAGTCCTGCGATACCTTGAAAGAGAAGTGTACCACAGAATCAGAGGCAGACTTAGAAAGGAGGGTATAATACATTGACAATATGCAAACTTTTGCAAGCACTGAATTGTTCAAGTTATCAAACTTGGGGGGGGGGGGGGGTGACTCCCATATAAAAAAGGGCAGGGATGCTTGTTATACTGCTTAGGGGTCAAAATTATAGTTTTGGTACCACTTAGGGTGCTCAACACCAAACTCTGGCATTTTTATGTGACGTGGTACCGTTTAGGGGTTGGGTGTCAGTCAAATAAACTCTTGTTTGAAACCTACAAGGGAGAAAGTGATTGATGATGTCATCTTTATAGCATTTAAATTCCCTTGAAACTTTAAATTCTTGGTATGCTTTTATTGGTGCCTTTTAGGGGTCAAAGTAAGCTTGAGCCATGCAGTATCTCAGTGATAATTTAAAGTAATTTGCCTCACCTCACACTCAGTGGAGTTCTGGTGCATGCTGTAACAGGTTCTAAGAAATATACTTTTCTGCTCTGTTGGCTTCACAGCTGAGAGGGCAGGATCTATTGCAGGCTCTGAAATTTAACATTTTAGAAAAAAACAAAAATGTTGTGTCATACCATAATTACATTGTGAGTCTACTGTGATCCCTGATTTATCTTTGTAGCCAGCTGGCCTGGTACTGACACAAAATCCACAAAAATGCGCTGGCAGTGCATGGTGCCCTATTACTATATATATCATAAAATAATCATAATAACAAAAACACCAAAAGTCCTTTTACTTTGTTGTTTTCTCTGTACATCCTCATGCATCTTGCTTCTGTAATCCCCAAGCACAGAAAACATGATCTGTCTTTTTCTTGGCTGAAACAAAAGACAAACTCTGGTCACACATTTCTTAATTAGTGACCACAGATTGTAAATCGTAAACAACCAGCTCTAGTTATGACCACCTCTGTGAAACCCAGTTTGAATTGTCATTCAGACACTGTAATATAGCTCTCATAAAGCGACCCCAACCACGTTTGGGAATTACCAAATTGGTCTTTTCTTTTGTTTTAAGCTCTCATAAGCGACCACTCAAAAGGTCTGACTCATATTAGTCAACACTTTACTGTAAGTGAACACTACTTAATTGCATTTACAGTGATAACAAAGTATGACATAATGCACTAATGGTTCATTTGATAAGATCCTGATTAAAGGCTGCATTCATTAAAAACCAGGAAGGGAAGGAGGAAATTTGGTCTCTTCCTTAGAACAATAGAAAATTATACATCCACCCCACTTGCCTGCTAGGAAAAAAAATGAATAGCTGCCAAAACTGAAATCCGGACCAGAAAGAAATATTAGAAGAAGAAATATTGTATACTGGTACACCCCTGGGCAATGTGAAAAGTGGCTCACTGTAACTTACCAGAGGTGTCTTGACAGATTTTAAACTTTTGATCAAGTGCACAGTCTGGTTTCCTGTAGAATGTTAGAGCAGCAAACATTAAAGGAATGGGAAAGTGAGCACTTATGATTAATATAAATTCTAATTCTAGCAACTGGCTTTGGCTGATCGTTTGATATGTTCAATGTCAGTGATTAATCAAAACAGAGTATTATCATAAAAATGCAGCATTGTTTTGATTTTCTACCTTGTTTCTTATCTGGTTTCTGAGTCATCAGTCTGAGCTCCATTTTCTCAATACACCAGGCCAACTCCTGCTGAAACCTCTCTTCTGGAGACTGCAGTGAATTTTGATTTCATTAAATTGTTGGTATTTATTATTTATTTCTAATATCAAAATTACTGGGGTTTAAAACAAGGTTCTTAACAACCCTGGCCAAATGGCAGACATGCCAACTCTCCCACTTTACATGACAGTCTCCACATTGCATGGGCATCCCCAGGGGTAGTACTCCCATATATAAGCCATATAGGTATGTGCTGCCCCAAAGGATATCATTATTTTTCAAGCATTTTTAGTCTAAAGTAGGGTATAAATTTTGCCTTTTTGTCTGAAATAGGGTATCAATTTTTTCTTTTTAGTCTAGTGATAGGATAGGTATAATTTTATCGGAAATGTGCCGCCACAGATATTGCACAGCAAATGGAAGAAAACACAGGGTGGAAACCGTTGCAAAAGAAAAAAGTTTCTGGAAAAAGGTCTGAAATAGGGTATACATTTTGGGTCTGAAATAGGGTATACGTCTTTGGAATCAGGTCTGAAATGGGTATAGAAAATCAGATATTTTGGTCTGAAATAGGGTTTTCAGGACTGAGCGGCACACCTACCCAAAATTATGATGAGTACTCCCCCCCACCCCCTGGGGTCATTTCCTGAGCTGAAGTTCTTCAGCTCTACTCATCCCAGGGGCATTCCCTTTGACTTAGTATGACCCCTGGCCAAATCTCGACATATACAGCAACCGACATTGCAGCTTTTTACAACAACCGCATTAAGTCTACTACGTGGATATTTCTACTAAGCTTGGTTTTGTACAGAAACGTACAGTCCAGCATACCTGGTCAGCTTTTGTTTGCTGTGCATCCTCCTGTGCGTCAGTGTTTTCTAATTCCTGTAACGTACAAAATCGGGCACTTTTTGGTTGGAAGTATCATGTTCGCAGAAATTTTCGCGCGACACAAAAAAAAGTTTGAGATATTAATGACCTGTGATTATAATAGATGCAAAGTTAAGGCGTTTATTTTTAGAGCCATACTTTATTGTGCTGTACATACCTTTTGTTTCTGCTGCTTTTTACGTTTCGCAGCCTCTTTCTTCCTTTTATTTTTCTTCTGTTTTGATGTGAGTTCTTTCTGCCCTTGTTCCACTTCGTCCGCCATCTTAAAAATCACAGTAGCCAATCAAATTCGGACCAAAATAGGCCAATCAAATAGAACAATTTTTAAACCAATCAGAACCTGCCTTGTATCGCGTGACGTGCGGGAATGCAAGTTGTTTGTTTTCATTTTCAAAACATTGCGCCAAAATGGCCTCTTTCTCTCTCAGAGTGGACTTTTCTGTGCGATACCTCACTGAAAACTCTGAACAAAATGGGGAATGTGAGGACTGTGGAGCTTCAGTACCGGAGTGGTGTTTAAATCAGTGCCAGTACGGTTTTTGTGGGAAGTTCTTCTGTGACCCATGTGGATTTGGTTGCAGACGCTGTGATCCAGAAGACCCTCGCTCGATCTTGTTGTGTGCAAATCACGCCAGCATCGCACGTCCGAGTTGTAGGGGCTGCAAGAAACGCTTCTGTGATCTCTGTACTGACGTGCCTTTCAGTAAGGTGAGAGATCAGTTACCTGTGCTCCGCTGATACCTAAAAATGTTTTATCCTTTAATTATAGCCGCGAGTGCGGTTTTTGATGTAATTAGATTGTACACTCGAAATCCATACAAGAAACTAGTGTATTACTTCTCATTTTTTTAAACTTTCCAATTAAGGATTAATGGTCTCTGGACAATTTCTATATAGATCTCTGTTTTAGATATCATATTTCATTTGTCTAAGGCTTATGCTTGTTTGCTCTTGCTCCAGTGTGAATGCTGCTACAGTCATTATTGTAGCGAATGTCAAAAGCAGAAAAATATGGTGATCGACAAACAAGGCACTTGTGATCAATGCAACACACAAAACCTGCACAGTTTACAGCAGATATGTAGAGTAGTGATCCGAAAAGTGTTGCAAAACGCTCACAACAAAACAAGAAGCAAGCAAAACAGTTCCGGAGACATAGACAAGAATGTACAGAGTCTACCACTTCCCTTGCTAATGAAGAACTATGTTTGCTATCAATGATTAGTGAAATGACATGGGACCTCAACACTGTGCTAGCAAAAGACAACCAACAAAAGTTTAATTTTAAAACTATTTAAAAAGTGTTTTAATTATTTATCATTCAATATCATTTACAATACAAATATTCATATAGCAATATACGAGTGTCCACTGACACATTTATGAAAAATATTTCTATACATTTAACAATTAAAAATGAACAACTTGTAAATATTACAAAATATTAAAATGCCCATGTTACTGTTTACTAAAAGTAGTCAGAAATGAATCAGCACCATGCAACTAAAAATCATTTTAGATTTGTGCTACAAATGAAAAGAGCATAGAAACATAGAGATAAACAACAACACAACAATTAAATTAATCCAGAATAAAAAAAAAAAACATATATGAGAAATATTCAGAGGATTTACTTTTTTGCTGCCAAATTAATTGATGTTTCAATGCATCATACAATTTTTTATGCTCCTTCTATTTCTGGCACAAAAAGTGGTACATTTGAAGTCACACCATAATATTAAACAACAAACTTAATTATCATTGTCCTTCTGGATGTGCAGCTTCCAACTTTTCTAAACATAGCTCCATGAATTCCTCAGTCAAGTTGAATCTTGTGATCATACCAACCAGCTGAAAAAAAAAAAAAAACTTTAAAAGTCATATTTGTTATCACAACATGGAGCAGTCTTGAGTTTTGCCATTATGATTTTTTTTTTCATTTTGGCAGTTTATATTTTCAATATTTAATAGCAGTTTCATGATACTGCAGTTGTACCATACCTGGCCTTTCTTGTTCACCACCACCAGATGTCGCAGACCCATTGTCCTGAACAAGTTGAACACCAGGGGTACAGGGGCAGAGGGCGATATCATGTAAGGACACTGGTTCATATATGGTGTGACGTCCTTAGGGTGAAAGGATGTTGACAGTCAGCTAAAATCATAATGACTTATAAACAGGAAGACCAATCCGGTTTGGAGGGCTATAGTGACGATAATGCTGACATCACTTATTGTTATGCCAACCAGAGATCTATTGACTGTTAAAAAAATAGTTCTTTTGTTTCACAGTTGGCAAAATTAATACAAAAACAAACAATGATTATCACAATTATGTCTCGAGGGGTTCTGCCACAGACAAATGGAATGACAAGCTAGGGTCAAGGGGAGACACATATGCACTCATTATTTACCCACCATAATCTTATCATAATCTCTCGGACTGCAGTGAAGGTCATGAATGTCAGGAAACCGTGGATAATCCTCTGTCATTCCTGTGAAGTCAACTGCATGAGTTTCACTCTCCTGGGATGACAAGATAACAAAACAGTCAGTTAATTGCATTCAAGAAGAACAGGCCCAGGGAAGGAGAAGCATGGAATCTGTGAAAGATCAATTCATATTTCAGGAAGGCATCAATGTATTCAGTATATCCAGCTCCTCCAAAACATCTAAATTCAAAGATCTGCCCTCACAAAAAAAAAAAAAAAAAGAAAAAAAAAAAAAAAGTTCCACCCTAGAAAAACTGGCACTTTTAATGTCAATGTGGTATTACCTCACCTATGTCATGATGACAAAAAATTTGCCAAGAGAGATGAGTATTGTACCTGGTTTTGATGGTAGAATATCTTCTTCTTAAGCAAAGTTACAAGCTGCGAACGCAGGATAATTCCATGGAAAGTCAAGGTCTGAGTTTGTTCCTCTGTGAGCATTGTGTGAGCAAGTTGAGAATGTTGCCTAACAAGAGACCCTGAAAGAATAATGGTAATATGACTAGATATCAAAGGATGCAAGTTTTAAACAATGTGTGTGCATTAGCTTGGTTTGACTACAAGCTGAAGACTAACCATCACAATGTGCCCCTTTGCTGAGTTCTCCTGTGTTGGTAACTGGCGATAATAAGGGGGCTGATGCAGGAAAAATAGCAGCAAAGTCAGGGTTAGGTTGTCTGTAACTGTTGGATAAACTGTCATGTTGAAAGCACTCTTCATCCAGTAATGAGCTACTTCTAGTTTTTTGTTCGCTTGTAAGGTGTGATAAGGTAGTCTTGCGGGCATACTGCTCATTGGTAGATGCAGGGTTGCCTTCATAGTCCACATCTGAGCTTGGTTTCAGTTGGTCTCTGTCAACAGTGACAACTGGGAATGCATTGTGGGCTGTTGTTTTTAAAATACCCACAATAGAGTGGACTCTAGTGTGAGGATAGATGTATGACAAACAGGATTCCATGATATCAGAGGCATGCAACCTGCAAAAATCAAATCATTGATACATGAATAATTCAATGAACTAATGTAAACTCTAACTGAACTATACTTA
Organism: Plumapathes pennacea; assembly: GCA_964036295.1. Lineage (NCBI taxonomy): Eukaryota > Metazoa > Cnidaria > Anthozoa > Antipatharia > Myriopathidae > Plumapathes > Plumapathes pennacea. The sequence continues at coordinate 17,227,913 of OZ038470.1, read as the reverse complement.
AGACAGACACCTCTCTAAATTAGACAGTTGGAGCTTGTTCCAAAGGTGTCTGTCATTGAAGGAGTTAACTGTGCTTACTTGTAGAATTTTTCTGGTACTGCCCACTCCAACAGAGGAATTCTTTTCAGTTTGATGTGAATGTCATACAAACCTTCATTGAACAAGTCACCAGAAAACTTGGCAACCTGTGAAATGATGAAAATTGCTCAGGTGAGACAAACATTAAACCCATACCTCTCTCATCAGAGATGTATCATACAGTTTGTAGAACTTGGCTTTAAATAAATGTAATTACTTTGCAAGCAGAACCTCCTGCAAAACAGATGGTGCTGGAAACAAGTTTGACATTCCTTGTTGGCAGTGTATAGGCCTAATATTCCTGGTGTTTCCAGTATGGGAGCTTGAAGGAGGTTCTGCTCACATAATACTCTGACAAAAATGACGATGTTTACCATAACATAGTACATACCATGAGGGTGATCATTAGTGGCAGTCCGTAGCTGATCTCATTGGTTGATTCTATCAAGATAACAGTCAGGCTGATTGTCATGCGCACCACGCCTCCAAGAAATGATGCTGCACCAATCAGAGCAAATGTGCCATGATAGGTTTTCTGGTAGCCAACCTTCCTACAAGAAACAAAGGTTCACAATACCATTTGGACTTTCTTATCTATATTTTAATTTTGCAGCAGCCACGGAATAACACTGAAGAAGGACCAAAATAATGGACCGGTAATGTCAGAAAAGTATTCAGAAACTAAAGTATGTGATTAAGGTCTTAATTTGCCAGTGTTTAACTGGGTCAACAGGGATATAAATTACAGTCAGGCAACAGGCCAAGGTCCCAGCTGTTTGCCATTCTGGATCAGCTTTTCGATCTCAAGTTGTTCAATAACTCACTTCTAAAACTTCATAACACTAAACTTGCTTAATAGCCGGTGCAGGTTTGACTGGGTTAAATTGAAACAACTTTTATCGCCTTGATAATATCAACCAAGTGTTCCAACCTTCAATCTCTTTATTCAGTATAAGTTTGCTTTGTAAAGGATAGTTTTCCTTTGTAATGGTTTTTTTTTTTTTTTTTTTTTTTTTTTTTTTTTAATTGAAACCCCTACTTGCTGACCTGAAAATGCACAAAACTGCTGTTTGAAGAGCTCCAAATTTCAGAATTTTCAAAGGGGGGCAATTGCCCCCAGACCCCCCTAGAGGTTCTGGTCTAATGGTGCTTGACTGCCGTGGATCCCTGATAATACCTTTAGGCCGTCTGTCACAATTTATTATTAAATTACGTACACCCTGATAGAATAATAATTGATCATCACAATATTGATAGACATGTGATATGATAAAATAACCTTCCAACAGAAACAAGCAGTGCCAAACCTGAGGACTGCTCCAACAAAGCGCCCATATGCTGCTCCACACAATAGACATGGCACAAAAAGGCCACTAGGAATACTGGCACCATAAGTCCAACAGGCAAGAAAATAGAAGCAAATGAAAAAGATCCACAACGAAGATAAGCTGAACCCATCTGTCAAGCAAAATAATAAACATTTACAATATTAGAGAATAACTCATGTCCACTGTCAATATTTTAACTATAAACACACTTTCGTAAGTTAATGATTATCTTTATTGACCTTTGGAAGATGTCACAGTCTTCTTGCACAATGTAATCAGTGACCTTAGTTGCTCAGTCCTCAGTCCTCCAATAATTCAGTTAGATTCTCTCTCTAACTTGTTTTGCTGGTGCTGTTTTGTGCAACTGGAAGTTCACATTCAGGTACTTTACAATATCACACTATACATTGACTTCAATAAGAACAACTTGTGCTTACCATCCCAGTGGAACAGCTGTCTAATGGCACTTTCCTGGTTATTAAAAAACAGGGTTGCCATGTCGTTGTACTGCCCAACTTCACAAAAGTATTGTTTTGTGTTGTTTAACAGCTCTTGACTGACATCCTAAAATAAACATGGTAAAGTTACACATGCATTATGTTAAAATAGTACATTCACTAAAAATGTCTGAGAAACAAACAAACAGACAGACAGTAATACCTTTGGTAATGTTTTACAGTTTCCAAGGTAAATAGGACAGAAAAATGCCAGGCATGAGGTGCCAAGTGCAACCAGAACTGCTTCTAATACTCTGCAAAGGAAGGGAAGGCAATGCTGTGATCTTGCCAAAAATCACCCTTGGAGACCAAGGGGCAGATAGTGAAAAATGTCAAACTAATAATTTAATAATAACATATTGATACTTTCATGAATATAAATGTCCCTCATCATGGGGTCAAGATCAAGGTTTTGTACCTGTAGAAAAAAGTCCCACATACCTCACAACCTTGTGTCTCTTCTGCACATGGAAGATTCGGTAGACTGTAAGGTGTTTATTGAGTGCATTGAACCAAGCCCCCAACAGCCCTCCAACAAGACCCATGCCAATAAAAATAAGCAAATCACCAATGGTCCACAGATCACAGCTCTTGCCATCATTCTTATCACACTGCATAACAACAAACAGTTTTGTCAGGCATTACATGCTTCAGCAAAATACAGAATTATCTATGTTTTGTCTGAAGTGACACACAATCACATTTTTTGTTGTCAACTCTGCAAATCCTAATGATAAACCCCACCTCAAGCATTGGATGTCAAAGCATTTCCTAAAAATAAAAACCAAAAGGAACAAACACCCAGCTATGCAGTAAACTGTTCTGTTTTGTACTGTACAAAAAACATACTTTAAAAACTCCAAAGTTGAGCAGCCCTGGCTGGTAGAAGGTACCCCAGCCTGATCCAGTGATGCCAGACAGAAGGAAATTCAAGGTAAATGTTGATGCCATGGAACAAAAAAACTGTAAGAAAGGGTGTGACAGAATTATTGTGGTTATGGAAGTTAGATTTTAACCCTAAATGACTCAGTCTGCATGTATCAATCAATCAATCAGTCAATCAATTCATTTATTTCTGAAATTCAAAATCAATTTATTTATTTATTTCTTCTATTAATAGTGGACCCCTCTTACAAATGAATATAAATTATAAACATTTAAATAAGTATTACCTAGCTGGCACAATAATCTAATTTTGTAAGAGGCTAGTAAAAGTGGCTGGTCTTTCAACTCACACTTCTCCATGTCAGGGCCTGATTCCAGAATGAACTCCCTTCCTCTAAACTGAAAAGCACTCCACCAATAGGAGCTCCAAAGGCAGCTGAAGGGCAACAAAAACAATAAAAAACTGGTAGCTGGAACTCAGTTTCTGTTTTATGTACACCACAAGCACAGAATTACTTTAAAATGTTTTATTTTATTGTCCCTGTTATGCTATGTTGCCTTGGAGATAAGGGTATAGAGGCACCTGTACATTTGGTGTAAGGGAAACTACTCACTCTTACTGACCCACTGCTTTCCCTGATACATTAGAGTTAAGGGTGAAGAGGTGTACATTTGTAATATTTGTGGGTGATACCATTGATACAATGCATGAGTTTATTATATTATTGTACCCGCTACTCCGGCAGCAGCACCTCCTGAAACAAAGTCTCTCTTGTCCCTGAAATACAAAACAATGTTTTAAGCCAAGAACTAGCCAGACAACACGAAAGGTTACAGATACAACAACTTCTTGACGGCAATGCATACACAATTTTACACAGAGTGCAGACATGATAATGAGTAAACTGTTCATTTCAAAGCTTACCTATCTGTTCTGAAATATGGAAAGTTGAACTTGATTTTCTTAAAAGCAATGCTCTGAAACTAGAACAAAGAAATAGATTGTTTGATTCTGAATGTGAGACTCATTTCAGCTTGGGTGTTGTTGTGGAAATTTAGTTTTACTGTAAGCAATCAGAGTCATAATGACTGAGTCATAATACTGAAGTACAAAATATAATTTAACAATTCAATAGTGTTATACAAACCTGTGGCACTCCTGCTCCAATAATAGCTCCACTGTGAATCATTGGACCTTCCTTTCCCACAAATAAACCTAGATATAAAAAATGAAACTTGGGTTGGATCAAACTGCATTTCAAAAACTTTTCCAGAATAGAATAAGCAAGATTTCTCTGCATTACACACGCCAGCTCTGATTGATAATGAATATCTTTCTGTGCATTAATTTGTGTTGCACTGTATTACCTCCTGCAACACTGAAGAGCACACCAACAGCTTTACAAATGAGCGTCTTCAGACGTACCACATGTGGAACCTGCCAAGTGCAGTAAGTACATAGTATCAGTTTGTGGCCGAGTGTGATGATGGACAAAGCAGTCAAAACCTATTCAATTGCCAAAAGAAAAGCTGATCAATCTTGTTGTTTTGACTTGGGACAACTTGGATTGGGTGACCAAACAGTGACACACTTTGGCCGGGTTGATTTGGATGCAAAATTGAGTGTGACCAAAATCAACGTGTCAACCCAATTGGATTTAATGATACCCAAGTTATACCTGCTAACTTTTTTCAAGTCAAAAGCGTGAGATTTTTATCCTGGAAGTACCAGAATGTGTGAAAACGACCCAGCCATCTCCAAAGATGTCTACAGATTCCCAAAGACATTCTGAAGATTTGCAAAGTTTCAGTTCGGCAAACACAACCTCGCCACCAGTGCATCAGAGATTTTGACCCACATTGGTAGGTATACAAGTTGAACTGAAGTTGACAACTTGGTTAACAAGGTCAACATAGGAGTCCATTTGGCCAGAGCTAAACAGAATATGTCTAGTTCTACACTGTACTTTAATTCCATTGAGATAACATTTAATTTCAGGTATGCCACTTCCAGCTGCAATGGGCTGAGAGAGAGGAGAGAAAAACATAACATAGAATGGGTAAGCATATCATAGATATGTGAAGTGACCCCCGGGGGGGTATCATTTTCAGTGTCTTAAACAGGGTATCAAATTTTACATTTTCGTGTCTTAAACAGCGTTATTTTCTGAAGATTTTCTCCTCTTCCCCTCCCCCTCAATCACATTATTGCTCTCGTCATTTTCGCATGATTTCTTCATATGTTCCAGTGGAAACATGTGCAATGCAGGCTAACTTATCTAAACTTAGTCTTGAACAGGATATCAAATTAGAGCACTTTGTCTTAGACAGGGTAGCAAAATTTCCATTTTTGTGTCTTGAATAGGGTCAGGGTTTTATAGAGTCAGCGGAACACCCCTACCCAAATTCCTATTGAGTACCCCCCCAGGGAAGTGACGACACACAATCATACTGTACAAAGCACTAGAGAACTAGGGAGCACTAAAGACAAAAACCAAAGGAAAAATAAACCTATTTCTTTCCGCATCCTTAAGCTAAGAATACATTAATTACCTCCATTGATGTGAGAATACCAGCAATCAAAGTAAAACCAAGATTAAACAGCAAAAGAATGACCAGTGAAACAGCTAGGCACCCTTGAGGTGTACACTTTGTCAAAGCTGAACTTGATTGTCAAGGAAATTGAACTAGCCTTTGTATTATGTAAAAAAAATAAGCTGCTGCTTGTACTTCAGGTGAAGGATACAGTCATCCAGGACACTGAACTTCCAATCTGTTAGCAATTTTATAAAGTAGTCAATAAAAACTGCAACCTGTTGGAGTTAGAACAGATTAAAATTAGCTACAGTAAAACCATACACCAGGTATATATGAAACTCATACCACTCTGAACATTGGACAACAGAACCAGAGAGGGGAGGGAGAGGGGAGCTGAGACACAATCATGGAGATTTAAGCAATATGGTTCAGTGAAAGAGAAAGGGAAATAAACAACATCTGCTCTGGGCTTGAGATTTAGTTAATTATGTTTCACAAGTAAATAAGTCACGTACCAAGCCAGTTAGAGCACCAATGATAAAGGTTACAAACCACCGCATAATATTATGGCCACGAAGGGACTGCAAGTTGACAGGAAAGTGGACCACCAGCCATTATTAACAGTATATTTCCATATATTTTTTAACCAAATTCTGAAAAAACACTTGGAGAAATGTGTGTGCAATGTGGAAGTTGCAATCTGACAACAATGAGCTGGTGAGAGCTACAGTACAAATTATCATATGAACCACTGTGACAGTCTATAAAAACATTGACACTGAAAACTTGCCATGGAAGATTTCGACTCCAGCATCTCTGAGAAAGGCTTATTGTAGCAAACATCATAGTCCAAACTCTAAAAACCAAAAGATGATAAACTGCACTCAGAACATGGCATAAAATAATATGTCAGTGAAACTCAGCACCTTGCACCTAATATTTCTACCTGTCTGATAGATTAAATTCCTGTTAATGGATTATTTGTACAGTGCAATGTACGCTATAGCTTGTAGTTAGTGTGCTGAAATTAACCTAAAACAACTCTTACAAGTGAAGATCAGGGCACTTTTTTACCTCATAGTCCTTACGTGGTAGCTCCCTCGAGGGACGTTGGGCAATTTGCGCCCCTTCGCTACTGCTGTCCGCCTGCATTTTACACGGGACAAACCTGAACGGCCTTGTACGCCAATACCACGGAACAGACAAGCTAAATTACTTTCAAATCCCCGAGAAACCCTCGCTATTTCCTTGTCACCACTTTCGCTGTTCACGCGCAAAAGTACTCGATGTAAGGCGTAATCCGGCAATGCAAAATATTTTCTAAGTAGGGGAGGGAGCGAAGAAGTCGAGTCACGGCTGCCGAGACTGGACTGGAAACTAGTTCCGCAGTGAACAAGAAAGGAAAACTCGATCGGCAAGGTCTTTGTGTTTGTACTTTGTTTTCTATTCGCGATCACTCCCTGCCGATCTCCTCTTCGTATCACTTCTGCCAGCGGTAAAATCATGAATGAGCGGACGTTGAGGTACAGTATGCTAGCCGTTAGGAAAACTTTTATCCTTATATTTTTAAAGAAATTTTGTTGACGTCTTCGACAACGCGAAACACAGCTGTTTTCATCGAATCGATCGCGACATAGCTGTTTTCATCGAATCGATCGCGACATGAAGATACGGTTTTACTTTATGAACGCTGCATCTGTTCTTCGCACTTTCTAATTTGTCTACAGAAAGTGCCATTTGATCCACTCTCGCTTAATATTCCCATGCGAGTACGAACCGAATAACGTGTTCGCACCGATTGTTATTTACCATATTCAGTCATCATACACGTTTTGCTTACTAGTTCATATTTCCTCAAGTTATTATGTACCTGTCACATAATCGATGTCGTAAGATTTCTCATAATCATCAGACGTCTACTTTCTTGTGCTGCAGATAATCGCCATACAGCAAGTACTCACAGAATGGCAGACAAGGGAGATCCACAAGCTGGCTGCAGTGCGGCACCCACCCAACCAACAACTGTTCATGTAGTGTCGAAATTCCAGCCCGACTCTCAGCATTCGTCTACAAGAAAGAAGCCAGAGGTATAGATTTCTTGAAGTAGTACCCCATGCTGCATACAAATGTTGATCATTTATTCCAAAGAAAGCCAGTATAAATAACTGTTGTTTTTACATCACCTGCTCCCCAGATTGAATACTACTTACTCTTGTATTATATGGCAGTAGAGGTTGGGGGGGGGGGGGGAGGGGAAGTCTGGAAGAGGTGGGAGAATAGAATAGGGTTTTTAGTGGCAGGTGGAAACCAGGAGTAAAGAGTATGGGAAGTGGGAACTTTGGACCCCTTTACCTACCTTAAAGCAGTTGAGACACTTTCTGTTTTTTTGTATACTGGTAGTTTAATTGCAGCTTCATATTCCATTTTGTGTTCAGAGTGTGGCGGTGACACCAATAGTGAGGCTAAATCCCTCTGCTGTTCGGCAGCAAAGGCAAGAAAGGGTGTACAGCATGATGAAAGGTCTACAGCAGAGGCATCTGGCCACCATGATGCCAGCAGAAATTAGCAGTAAGGAGAACTCTGATCTAAATGAAGCCCAAAGCATCTGCCGCATCTGTCATTCTGTTGGTGATGAGCCGTTGGTCACACCATGTCGTTGCTCTGGTTCAGCTAAACATGTCCATGCGTCCTGTCTGGTGACTTGGTTTAAAAAGGCTGTGAAGAATACCTGTGAACTGTGTCGCTGTAGAGTGGCAATCAAAAAGAGAGGCAAGCCATTTGGAGAGGTATGTGTTTGCTTAAACTATTTCCCCCATTTCTGGTGACCATTGCAATCTTTGCTCCATGCTCTCTCTCTTTCCACACCCCACAACACGATGCTTTGCTATCTTTACAAACCAGCCATAATTTAATTATGGAGAACACTATATATTGTTTTAAAATAATCTTCATTGTCTTAAATAGCTCTCAAGTCTGGCTTCACACTAAATAATTCTGTCATTCATGAGTGTTATGTATTGTTTTATCTTGGGTATTATTTTGTGGATCAGACTACAGGGGCCAATTCAATAAACATTTACACTTGTATTTTACAAGTTGGACCATTATCCAAAGACCACTAAACGGATTCTACTCTAGAAAAGTCTGTACAATATTACAGATACAGGTCCCCAGTGTACAACCACAACAGTATTTGGCCATTGTATTGGATTAAAGTGTGTTTCAGCATATGGATAGCCTGCAATGCAGGTGTTCCGGTTCATTTTCTGGTAAAATTCGTTTGGAGTGGGATAGGGGCGAGGGGACGCCTGCCGCCAAGGTCTGTTATTTTGACAAACACCTTGAATTAGTCACGCTTACGTTAACATCTCACCTGTCAAAATAAACCAATCAGAACAACGTGTCTTTTTTTAGATTCAATGTCGGAATGTCGGAAAACCGAAATGCTAGTGAAATTTGTAGACTGTGAATCAAATTTGGGAACATTTTTGAACCCGGGAAACAAAGCTATCTTTCTTCGGAAAACCTTTTCAAGCTTTTAAACAGAAGAGATTGTCGGGTAGTTATTCTCGCTGATCTTTGCCATACTGTTAACGCGTGTGCAACCCTTGTGTGAGACTCGTCCATGACCACCAAATGAATGGCTTGTGTTTTCTTCAGTGAGTCTCAAAATGCTTTGGCACCCACAGCTTCGGCCGATGCAAACACCAAGTCAGGAGTCTCGGGCATTTCCTCAAGCATGTCCAGGCTTTCGAGGGAGACTGCTTTCAGTCCAATTGATTGAGCCTCTGCCAACTGGTCTTCTATGATGCTTTGGAGAGGGCAAACGACAAGGACACAACCAGGCAGTGAAGCGCCATCAAACGATTTTACCATCGCAAATACCTGGAACACTAAGCTTTTACCGAAGACTGTTGGAAGTACTGCCAGCACATCTCTGCTAGCAAGAAGGCTCCTGTTCTTCCTTCAAACACAAAGGCTTCGAAGATGAAACTTCGGAAATTGCTTTGCTCAAGAGAGAATCATCTTTCACAGTCGCCATGTTTATTTCAAGAGTACAAGTCTGTTTTCTATCGGGGTGAAATTTTGATTGATATGTTGATTGACATGTTGGATTCAGCCAATCAGTATTTTACTTTCAGAATCTGAACGTGAATACTCAAATCATAGAGAGGCGGTTGCAGGCCCTAGTATACACCTCGCCCCAGACTCTGACGCGGCCACAAATCCTTGCCCTACATTCCGACGTGGCCATAAAATGATTCAACGTTCTAACTGCTTGTGAAAAACAAACCCTAGGGCCTGTTTTGCAAGCTAGCATATGGAGAAAATGGTCCAACTTGTTAAATACACTTGTAAATGCTTTATTGAATTGGCCCCAGGTTACATCTCTGTTCTAATCTTGAGTTACCTGTTTTTCATTTTTGTTCTGTTAGTGGCGTCGCCCTGAAGATAAGCCGATACCTCTCATCTGGTTCCTGGTTTTTCTGGTTGGACTTTTCCTCAATGTCTTCTCCATAGCGGTGAATGCATCTGAACTTTGTTCTTCAACAGCTTGTGTCATATTTTATGTGGTAAATGGGTTTGGTGTTGTTTTGGATGCTGCCTTCTTGTATTTTTGGTGGACTAAATGTTTGTTTTACTGGAAGAAGTGGTGTGCTCTCAATCAAGAATGGTCAATCATAAACACTGCAAACCAGACTCCAAACCATCGTCAAAACCAGGAAGAGCGAAGCAGTGCACGAACTTTACAAATCCCACACATTGTGTAAAAATTATGGAACATACTTTACTGCACTGCCCAATGATCCAAGCTGAGAATACTAATATTAGAACCAATTAAAGGGCTAATGCTCCAAATGTACTCAGCTCAAATTTCTCCACGGCATCCAGTTTTTGTAGATCCACTCTTAGGGACTAGTCATTATTTATGCTGGGGGGGGGGGATAAATTTTTACACACTGATTACTGGAGCTGTCTAGGGGGGCCAGGGAAATTTTGAAGTCTTTGCTTTCTGAAAATATGACATTACCTGTATTTTGAGTCCAATTAGTAGCCAATTATTTGGTTTGTACTACCCGGCTATTTCTCTGATTTAACTAATAAAAACGCCCCCCTTCCCCTGGCATAAATAATGACTGGTCCCTTAGTTGATTCATCAGACAATTTTTTTCCTGTCAACCTTTGCTCACTTACCCCGCTCAGACAAGCTGATTTAATTATCAATGAAAATATTCTTATTAACACATATAGTCCTCTAATAGTATTTTGGTTTGGGAGAATAATGTACCATGAGTACAGTAGATTTCTTGTGTTCTAATGTTCTACAATATCTAATGATATAATTCCAATTCTGTTCACATAAATACGCACTAATATTAGTAGCAAAACTAAATATATATATATATATATATTTATTAAATTAGTAAGAAATGATCGAAAAATGGTTTAGATTGTGAAGTTCCATAATATCTTGTTCTTGTTTCTATTGTTCTTCCTTTATGTTCATTTCAAGTATGAAACAGCAATAAAGGTCTTGTTGGGTCACTGGTCTGGTTATTCTGATTGATATAAACCTCTGGTAAAAAGGGTTAGAAATTTTGGCCAAAATCAGCAAAAAAACCCTGGCCTATACCTTTCGTATTTTGGTGAAAATCCAGTCATTTCTCGACCATCTCAGAATCGCATGAAACTTTCAGGAAAGGTTCCTGGGACTATGACGACGGTTTTTGCATAGGTTTTGTAAACTTTAAGTCCACGTGTCGTGAGAAATTAAAAAAAATTATTGACTAAATAAAACATCACACCTTTCAAAGTTTTGAGCGGTTTTGCTGCTATATCTCGCCAACGGATGAAGATACATAAATCAAATGTAACGCAGAATGTCTTGTAGTAGTCCCAGGAAGGTTTCCTACAACTTTGAAGAGTTTTCAATTTTTGGCCAAAATCGGCATCGGCACCTTTAGTATTTTGGTGAAAATCCGGTCATTTCTCGACCATCTCAGAATCGCATGAAACTTTCAGGAAAGGTTCCTGGGACCATGCCGACGGTTTTTGCATAGGTTTTGTAAACTTTAAGTCCACGTGTCGTGAGAAATTAAAAAAAATTATCGACTAAATAAAACATCACACCTTTCAAAGTTTTTAAGCGGTTTTGCTGCTATATCTAGCCAACGGATGATGATACGTAAAGCAAATATATTGCAGAAGGTCTTCTTATAGTCCTAGGAAGGTTTCCTAAAAGTTTCAAGAATCTTCAATTTTTGGCCAAAATCGGCAAAAAACCTTGGGCTGTAGCCTTGGTATTTGTGAAAATCCGGTCATTTTTCGACCAGCTCAGAATCGCATGAAACTATCAGGAAAGGTTCCTGGGACTATGCCGACGGTTTTTATATAGTTGTTGTAAACTTGAAGCCCACGTGACGTGAAAAATTAAAGAAAATCGTTGACTAATTGAAACGTCGCACGTTTCAAAGTTTTTAAGCGGTTTTGCTGCTATATCTCGCCAACGGATGAAGATACGTAAAGCAAATGTATTGCAGAAGGTCTTCCTATAGTCCCAGGCAGGTTTCCTAGAAGTTTCAAGAATCTTCAATTTTTGGCCAAAATCAGCAAAATCCCTCGGCTATACCCTTAGTATTTTGGTGAAAATCCGGTCATTTTCCGACCATCTCAGAATCGCATGAAACTTTCAAGAAATGTTCCTGGGACTATGCCGACGGATTTTATATAGTTGTTGTAAACTTGAAGGCCACGCGTCGTGAAAACTTAAAGAAAATCGTTGACTAATTGAAACGTCACACCTTTCAAAGTTTTTATGCGGTTTTGCTGCTATATCTCGTCAACGAATGAAGATACAAAAGGGAAATGTATTGCAGAAAGTCTTCTTATTGTCCTAGCAAGGTTTCCCAAAAGTTTCAAGAGTTTTCAATTTTTGGCCAAAATCGGCAAAAAACCTTCGGCTGTAGCCTTGGTATTTGTGAAAATCCGGTCATTTTTGGACCAGCTCAGAATCGCATGAAACCTTCAGGAAATGTTCCTGGGACTATGCCGACGGTTTTTATATAGTTGTTGTAAACTTGAAGGCCACGCGTCGTGAAAACTTAAAGAAAATCGTTGACTAATTGAAACGCCACACCTTTCAAAGTTTTTATGCGGTTTTGCTGCTATATCTCGTCAACGAATGAAGATACAAAAGGGAAATGTATTGCAGAAAGTCTTCTTATTGTCCTAGCAAGGTTTCCCAAAAGTTTCAAGAGTTTTCAATTTTTGGCCAAAATCGGCAAAAAACCTTCGGCTGTAGCCTTGGTATTTGTGAAAATCCGGTCATTTTTCGACCATCTCAGAATCGCATGAAACCTTGAGGAAATGTTCCTGCGACTATGCCGACGGATTTTATATAGTTGTTGCAAACTTGAAGGTCATGCGTCATGAAAAATTAAAAAAAATCGTTGACTAATTGAAACGTCACACCTTTCAAAGTTTTTATGCAGTTTTGCTGCTATATCTCGCCAACGGAGGAAGATACGTAAAGGAAATGTATCGCAGAAGGTCTTGGTATAGTCCTAGGAAGGTTTCCTAAAAGTTTCAAGAATCTTCAATTTTCGGCCAAAACCGGCAAAAACCCTCGGCTATACCCTTAGTGTTTTGGTGAAAATCCGGTCATTTCTCGACCACCTCAGAATCGCATGAAACTTTCAGGAAAAGTTCCTGGGACTATGCCGACGGTTTTGATATAGTTGTTGTAAACTTGAAGCCCACGTGACGTGAAAAATTAAAGAAAATCGTTGACTAATTGAAACGTCACACCTTTCAAAGTTTTTAAGCGGTTTTGCTTCTATATTTCGCCAACGGATGAAGATACGTAAAGCAAATGTATTGCAGAAGGTCTTCCTATAGTCCCAGGCAGGTTTCCTAAAAGTTTCAAGAATCTTCAATTTTTTGGCCAAAATCGGCAAAATCCCTCGGCTATACCCTTAGTATTTTGGTGAAAATCCGGTCATTTTCCGACCATCTGAGAATCGCATGAAACTTTCAAGAAATGTTCCTGGGACTATGCCGACGGATTTTATATAGTTGTTGTAAACTTGAAGGCCACGCGTCGTGAAAACTTAAAGAAAATCGTTGACTAATTGAAACGTCACACCTTTCAAAGTTTTTATGCGGTTTTGCTGCTATATCTCGCCAACGAATGAAGATACAAAAGGGAAATGTATCGCAGAAAGTCTTCTTATTGTCCTAGGAAGGTTTCCTAAAAGTTTCAAGAATCTTCAATTTTTGGCCAAAATCGGCAAAAACCCTCGGTTATACCCTTAGTATTTTGGTGAAAATCCGGTCATTTTTCGACCACCTCAGAATCGCATGAAACTTTCAGGAAAAGTTCCTGGGACTATGCCGACGGTTTTTATATAGTTGTTGTAAACTTGAAGCCCACGTGACGTGAAAAATTTAAGAAAATCGTTGACTAATTGAAACGTCACACCTTTCAAAGTTTTTATGCGGTTTTGCTGCTATATCTCGCCAACGAATGAAGATACAAAAGGGAAATGTATCGCAGAAAGTCTTCTTATTGTCCTAGGAAGGTTTCCTAAAAGTTTCAAGAATCTTCAATTTTTGGCCAAAATCGGCAAAATCCCTCGGCTATACCCTTAGTATTTTGGTGAAAATCCGGTCATTTTTCGACCACCTCAGAATCGCATGAAACTTTCAGGAAAAGTTCCTGGGACTATGCCGACGGTTTTTATATAGTTGTTGTAAACTTGAAGCCCACGTGACGTGAAAAATTTAAGAAAATCGTTGACTAATTGAAACGTCACACCTTTCAAAGTTTTTAAGCGGTTTTGCTGCTATATCTCGCCAACGAATGAAGATACAAAAGGGAAATGTATCGCAGAAAGTCTTCTTATAGTCCCAGGCAGGTTTCCTAAAAGTTTCAAGAATCTTCAATTTTTGGCCAAAATCGGCAAAATCCCTCGGCTATACCCTTAGTATTTTGGCGAAAATCCTGTCATTTTCCGACCACCTCAGAATCGCATGAAACTTTCAGGAAAAGTTCCTGCGACTATGCCGACGGTTTTTATATAGTTGTTGTAAACTTGAAGCCCACGTGACGTGAAAAATTAAAGAAAATCGTTGACTAATTGAAACGTCACACCTTTCAAAGTTTTTAAGCGGTTTTGCTGCTATATCTCGCCAACGAATAAAGATACAAAAGGGAAATGTATTGCAGAAAGTCTTCTTATTGTCCTAGGAAGGTTTCCCAAAAGTATCAAGAGTTTTCAATTTTTGGCCAAAATCGGCAAAAAACCTTGGGCTGTAGCCTTGGTATTTGTGAAAATCCGGTCATTTTTGGACCAGCTCAGAATCGCATGAAACCTTCAGGAAATGTTCCTGGGACTATGCCGACGGTTTTTATATATTTGTTGCAAACTTGAAGCCCACGTGACGTGAAAAATTAAAAAAAATCGTTTACTAATTGAAACGTCACACCTTTCAAAGTTTTTATGCGGTTTTGCTGCTATATCTCGCCAACGGAGGAAGATACGTAAAGCAAATGTATTGCAGAAGGTTTTGGTATAGTCCTAGGAAGGTTTCCTAAAAGTTTCAAGAATCTTGAATTTTCGGCCAAAACCGGCAAAAACCCTCGGCTATACCCTTAGTATTTTGGTGAAAATCGGGTCATTTTTCGACCATTTCAGATTCTCATGAAACGTTCAGGAAATGTTCCGGGGACTATGCCGACGGTTTTTATATAGTTGTTGTAAACTTGAAGGCCACGCCTCGGGAAAAATTAAACAAAAACGTTGACTAATTGAAACGGCACACCTTTCAAAGTTTTTAAGCGGTTTTGCTGCTATATCTCGCCAACGGAAGAAGATACGTAAAGCAAATGTATTGCAGAAGGTCTTGCTATAGTCCCAGGAAGGTTTCCTAAAAGTTTCAAGAATCTTCAATTTTTGGCCAAAATCGACAAAAAACCTTGGGCTGTAGCCTTGGTATTTGTGAAAATCCGGTCATTTTTCGACCATCTCAGAATCGCATGAAACGTTCGGGAAATGTTCCGGGGACTATGCCAACGGTTTTTATATAGTTGTTGTAAACTTGAAGGGCACGCGTGGGGAAAAATTAAACAAAAACGTTGACTAATTGAAACGTCACACCTTTCAAAGTTTTTAAGCGGTTTTCTTGCTATATCTCGTCAACGAATGATGATATAACAGGGAAATGTATTGCATTAAGTTTTCTTATTGTCCTAGGAAGGTTTCCTAAAAGTTTCAAGAGTTTTCAATTTTTGGCCAAAATCGGCAAAAAAAACCTTGGGCTGTGGCCTTGGTATTTGTGAAAATCGGGTCATTTTTCGACCATCTCAGATTCGCATGAAACGTTCAGGAAATGTTCCGGGGACTATGCCGACGGTTTTTATATAGTTGTTGTAAACTTGAAGGCCACGCCTGGGGAAAAATTATAGAAAATCGTTGACTAATTGAAACGGCACACCTTTCAAAGTTTTTAAGCGGTTTTTCTTCTATATCTCGTCAACGAATGAAGATACAAAAGGGAAATGTATTGCAGAAAGTCTTCTTATTGTCCTAGCAAGGTTTCCCAAAAGTTTCAAGAGTTTTCAATTTTTGACCAAAATCGGCAAAAAACCTTGGGCAATAGCCTAAGTATTTTGTGGAAATCCGGTCATTTTTCGACCACCTCAGAATCGCATGAAACTATCAGGAAAGGTTCCTGGGACTATGCTGACGTTTATTATATAGCTTTTGTAAACTTGAAGCCCACGCGTCGTGAAAAATTAAAGAAAATCATCGACTAATTGAAACGTCACACGTTTCAAAGTTTTTATGCGGTTTTGCTGCTATATCTCGCCAACGGAGGAAGATACGTAAAGCAAATGTATCGCAGAAGGTCTTGCTATAGTCCTAGGAAGGTTTCCTAAAAGTTTCAAGAATCTTCAATTTTTGGCCAAAATCGGCAAAAACCCTCGGCTATACCCTTAGTATTTTGTGGAAATCCGGTCATTTCTCGACCACCTCAGAATCGCATGAAACTTTCAGGAAAGGTTCCTGGGACTATGCTCACGGTTTTTATATAGTTGTAGTAAAGTTGAAGGCCATGCGTCGTGAAAACTTAAAGAAAATCGTTGACTAATTGAAACGTCACACCTTTCAAAGTTTTTATGCGGTTTTGCTGCTATATCTCGTCAACGAATGAAGATACAAAAGGGAAATGTATTGCAGAAAGTCTTCTTATTGTCCTAGGAAGGTTTCCCAAAAGTTTCAAGAGTTTTCAATTTTTGGCCAAAATCGGCAAAAAACCTTGGGCTTTAGCCTTGGTATTTGTGAAAATCCGGTCATTTTTGGACCAGCTCAGAATCGCATGAAACCTTCAGGAAATGTTCCTGGGACTATGCCGACGGATTTTATATAGTTGTTGTAAACTTGAAGCCCACGCGTCGTGAAAACTTAAAGAAAATCGTTGACTAATTGAAACGTCACACCTTTCAAAGTTTTTATGCAGTTTTGCTCCTATATCTCGCCAACGGAGGAAGATACGTAAAGCAAATGTATTACAGAAGGTCTTGGTATAGTCCTAGGAAGGTTTCCTAAAAGTTTCAAGAATCTTCAATTTTCGGCCAAAACCGGCAAAAACCCTCGGCTATACCCTTAGTATTTTGGTGAAAATCCGGTAATTTTTCGACCATCTCAGAATCGCATGAAACTTTCAGGAAAAGTTCCTGGGACTATGCCGACGGTTTTTATATAGTTGTTGTAAACTTGAAGCCCACGTGACGTGAAAAATTAAAGAAAATCGTTGACTAATTGAAACGTCACACCTTTCAAAGTTTTTAAGCGGTTTTGCTGCTATATCTCGCCAACGAATGAAGATACAAAAGGGAAATGTATCGCAGAAAGTCTTCTTATTGTCCTAGGAAGGTTTCCTAAAAGTTTCAAGAATCTTCAATTTTTGGCCAAAATCGGCAAAATCCCTCGGCTATACCCTTAGTATTTTGGTGAAAATCCTGTCATTTTTCGACCACCTCAGAATCGCATGAAACTTTCAGGAAAAGTTCCTGGGACTATGCCGACGGTTTTTATATAGTTGTTGTAAACTTGAAGCCCACGTGACGTGAAAAATTAAAGAAAATCGTTGACTAATTGAAACGTCACACCTTTCAAAGTTTTTATGCGGTTTTGCTGCTATATCTCGCCAACGAATGAAGATACAAAAGGGAAATGTATCGCAGAAAGTCTTCTTATTGTCCTAGGAAGGTTTCCTAAAAGTTTCAAGAATCTTCAATTTTTGGCCAAAATCGGCAAAATCCCTCGGCTATACCCTTAGTATTTTGGTGAAAATCCTGTCATTTTTCGACCACCTCAGAATCGCATGAAACTTTCAGGAAAAGTTCCTGGGACTATGCCGACGGTTTTTATATAGTTGTTGTAAACTTGAAGCCCACGTGACGTGAAAAATTAAAGAAAATCGTTGACTAATTGAAACGTCACACCTTTCAAAGTTTTTATGCGGTTTTGCTGCTATATCTCGCCAACGAATGAAGATACAAAAGGGAAATGTATTGCAGAAAGTCTTCTTATTGTCCTAGGAAGGTTTCCTAAAAGTTTCAAGAATCTTCAATTTTTGGCCAAAATCGGCAAAATCCCTCGGCTATACCCTGAGCATTTTGGTGAAAATCCGGTCATTTTTCGACCACCTCAGAATCGCATGAAACTTTCAGGAAAAGTTCCTGCGATTATGCCGACGGTTTTTATATAGTTGTTGTAAACTTGAAGCCCACGTGACGTGAAAAATTAAAGAAAATCGTTGACTAATTGAAACGTCACATCTTTCAAAGTTTTTAAGCGGTTTTGCTGCTATATCTCGCCAACGAATGAAGATAGAAAAGGGAAATGTATCGCAGAAAGTCTTCTTATAGTCCCAGGCAGGTTTCCTAAAAGTTTCAAGAATCTTCAATTTTTGGCCAAAATCGGCAAAATACCTCGGCTATACCCTTAGTATTTTGGTGAAAATCCTGTCATTTTTCGACCACCTCAGAATCGCATGAAACTTTCAGGAAAAGTTCCTGGGACTATGCCGACGGTTTTTATATAGTTGTTGTAAACTTGAAGCCCACGTGACGTGAAAAATTAAAGAAAATCGTTGACTAATTGAAACGTCACACCTTTCAAAGTTTTTATGCGGTTTTGCTGCTATATCTCGCCAACGAATGAAGATACAAAAGGGAAATGTATTGCAGAAAGTCTTCTTATTGTCCTAGGAAGGTTTCCTAAAAGTTTCAAGAATCTTCAATTTTTGGCCAAAATCGGCAAAATCCCTCGGCTATACCCTTAGTATTTTGGTGAAAATCCTGTCATTTTTCGACCACCTCAGAATCGCATGAAACTTTCAGGAAAAGTTCCTGGGACTATGCCGACGGTTTTTATATAGTTGTTGTAAACTTGAAGCCCACGTGACGTGAAAAATTAAAGAAAATCGTTGACTAATTGAAACGTCACACCTTTCAAAGTTTTTATGCGGTTTTGCTGCTATATCTCGCCAACGAATGAAGATACAAAAGGGAAATGTATTGCAGAAAGTCTTCTTATTGTCCTAGGAAGGTTTCCTAAAAGTTTCAAGAATCTTCAATTTTTGGCCAAAATCGGCAAAATCCCTCGGCTATACCCTTAGTATTTTGGTGAAAATCCGGTCATTTTTCGACCACCTCAGAATCGCATGAAACTTTCAGGAAAAGTTCCTGCGATTATGCCGACGGTTTTTATATAGTTGTTGTAAACTTGAAGCCCACGTCACGTGAAAAATCAAAGAAAATCGTTGACTAATTGAAACGTCGCACGTTTGAAAGTTTTTAAGCGGTTTTGCTGCTATATCTCGCCAACGGATGAAGATACGTAAAGCAAATGTATTGCAGAAGGTCTTCCTATAGTCCCAGGTAGGTTTCCTAAAAGTTTCAAGAATCTTCAATTTTTTGGCCAAAATCGGCAAAAACCCTCGGCTATACCCTTAGTATTTTGGTGAAAATCCGGTCATTTTCCGACCATCTGAGAATCGCATGAAACTTTCAAGAAATGTTCCTGGGACTATGCCGACGGTTTTTATATAGTTGTTGTAAACTTGAAGACCACGCGTCGTGAAAAATTAAAGAAAATCGTTGACTAATTGAAACGTCACACCTTTCAAAGTTTTTATGCGGTTTTGCTGCTATATCTCGTCAACGAATGAAGATACAAAAGGGAAATGTATTGCAGAAAGTCTTCTTATTGTCCCAGGAAGGTTTTCCAAAAGTATCAAGAGTTTTCAATTTTTGGCCAAAATCGGCAAAAAACCTTGGGCTGTAGCCTTGGTATTTGTAAAAATTCGGTCATTTTTCGACCAGCTCAGAATCGCATGAAACCTTCAGGAAATGTTCCTGCGACTGTGCCGACGGATTTGATATAGTTGTTGGAAACTTGAAGGTCATGCGTCATGAAAAATTAAAGAAAATCGTCGACTAATTGAAACGTCACACCTTTCAAAGTTTTTATGCAGTTTTGCTGCTATATCTCGCCAACGGAAGAAGATACGTAAAGGAAATGTATCGCAGAAGGTCTTGGTATAGTCCTAGGAAGGTTTCCTAAAAGTTTCAAGAATCTTCAATTTTCGGCCAAAACCGGCAAAAACCCTCGGCTATACCCTTAGTATTTTGGTGAAAATCCGGTCATTTTTCGACCACTTCAGAATCGCATGAAACTTTCAGGAAAAGTTCCTGGGACTATGCCGACGGTTTTTATATAGTTGTTGTAAACTTGAAGGCGACGTGACGTGAAAAATTAAAGAAAATCGTTGACTAATTGAAACGTCACACCTTTCAAAGTTTCTATGCGGTTTTGCTGCTATATCTCGCCAACGAATGAAGATACAAAAGGGAAATGTATTGCAGAAAGTCTTCTTATTGTCCTAGGAAGGTTTCCTAAAAGTTTCAAGAATCTTCAATTTTTGGCCAAAATCGGCAAAATCCCTCGGCTATACCCTTAGTATTTTGGTGAAAATCCTGTCATTTTTCGACCACCTCAGAATCGCATGAAACTTTCAGGAAAAGTTTCAGCGATTATGCCGACGGTTTTTGTATAGTTGTTGTAAACTTGAAGCCCACGTGACGTGAAAAATTTAAGAAAATCGTTGACTAATTGAAACGTCACACCTTTCAAAGTTTTTATGCAGTTTTGCTGCTATATCTCGCCAACGGAGGAAGATACGTAAAGCAAATGTATTACAGAAGGTCTTGCTATAGTCCCAGGAAGGTTTCCTAAAAGTTTCAAGAATCTTCAATTTTTGGCCAAAATCGGCAAAAACCCTCGGCTATACCCTTAGTATTTTGGTGAAAATCCGGTCATTTTTCGACCATCTCAGAATCGCATGAAACTTTCAGGAAAAGTTCCTGCGACTATGCGGACGGTTTTTATATAGTTATTGTACACTTGAAGGCCACGCGTCGTGAAAAATTAAAGAAAATCGTTGACTAATTGAAACGTCACACCTTTCAAAGTTTTTATGCGGTTTT
This sequence comes from Plumapathes pennacea, assembly GCA_964036295.1. Lineage (NCBI taxonomy): Eukaryota > Metazoa > Cnidaria > Anthozoa > Antipatharia > Myriopathidae > Plumapathes > Plumapathes pennacea. The sequence goes on along the minus strand of OZ038470.1, from coordinate 17,207,028 downwards.
GCTGCTATATGTCGTCAACGAATGAAGATACAAAAGCGAAATGTATTGCAGAAAGTCTTCTTATTGTCCTAGGAACGTTTCCTAAAAGTTTCAAGGGTTTTCAATTTTTGGCCAAAATCGGCAAAAAACCTTGGGCTGTAGCCGTGGTATTTGTGAAAATCGGGTCATTTTTCGACCATTTCAGAATCGCATGAAACTTTCAGGAAAAGTTCCTGCGACTATGCCGACGGATTTTATATAGTTGTTGCAAACTTGAAGGTCATGCGTCATGAAAAATTAAAGAAAATCGTTTACTAATTGAAACGTCACACCTTTCAAAGTTTTTATGCGCTTTGCTGCTATATCTCGCCAACGGAGGAAGATACGTAAAGCTAATGTATTGCAGAAGGTCTTGGTATAGTCCTAGGAAGGTTTCCTAAAAGGTTGAAGAATCTTCAATTTTCGGCCAAAATCGGCAAAAACCCTCGGCTATACCCTTAGTATTTTGGTGAAAATCCGGTCATTTCTCGACCACCTCAGAATCGCATGAAACTTTCAGGAAAAGTTTCTGCGACTATGCCGACGGTTTTTATATAGTTGTTGTAAACTTGAAGCCCACGTGACGTGAAAAATTTAAGAAAATCGTTGACTAATTGAAACGTCACACGTTTCATAGTATTTAAGCAGTTTTTCTGCTATATCTCGCCAACGGATGAAGATACGTAAAGCAAATGTATTGCAGAAGGTCTTCCTATAGTCCCAGGAAGGTTTCCTAAAAGTTTCAAGAATCTTCAATTTTTGGCCAAAATCGGCAAAATCCCTCGGCTATACCCTTAGTATTTTGGTGAAAATCCGGTCATTTTTCGACCATCTCAGAATCGCATGAAACTTTCAGGAAATGTTCCTGGGACTATGCCGACGGTTTTTATATAGTTGTTGTAAACTTGAAGGCCACGCGTCGTGAAAAATTAAAGAAAATCGTTGACTAATTGAACGTCACACCTTTCAAAGTTTTTATGCGGTTTTGCTGCTATATCTCGTCAACGAATGAAGATACAAAAGGGAAATGTATTGCAGAAAGTCTTCTTATTGTCCTAGGAAGGTTTCCTAAAAGTTTCAAGAATCTTCAATTTTTGGCCAAAATCGGCAAAATCCCTCGGCTATACCCTTAGTATTTTGGTGAAAATCCTGTCATTTTTCGACCACCTCAGAATCGCATGAAACTTTCAGGAAAAGTTTCAGCGATTATGCCGACGGTTTTTGTATAGTTGTTGTAAACTTGAAGCCCACGTGACGTGAAAAATTTAAGAAAATCGTTGACTAATTGAAACGTCACACCTTTCAAAGTTTTTATGCAGTTTTGCTGCTATATCTCGCCAACGGAGGAAGATACGTAAAGCAAATGTATTACAGAAGGTCTTGCTATAGTCCCAGGAAGGTTTCCTAAAAGTTTCAAGAATCTTCAATTTTTGGCCAAAATCGGCAAAAACCCTCGGCTATACCCTTAGTATTTTGGTGAAAATCCGGTCATTTTTCTACCATCTCAGAATCGCATGAAACTTTCAGGAAAAGTTCCTGCGACTATGCGGACGGTTTTTATATAGTTATTGTACACTTGAAGGCCACGCGTCGTGAAAAATTAAAGAAAATCGTTGACTAATTGAAACGTCACACCTTTCAAAGTTTTTATGCGGTTTTGCTGCTATATGTCGTCAACGAATGAAGATACAAAAGCGAAATGTATTGCAGAAAGTCTTCTTATTGTCCTAGGAACGTTTCCTAAAAGTTTCAAGGGTTTTCAATTTTTGGCCAAAATCGGCAAAAAACCTTGGGCTGTAGCCGTGGTATTTGTGAAAATCGGGTCATTTTTCGACCATTTCAGAATCGCATGAAACTTTCAGGAAAAGTTCCTGCGACTATGCCGACGGATTTTATATAGTTGTTGCAAACTTGAAGGTCATGCGTCATGAAAAATTAAAGAAAATCGTTTACTAATTGAAACGTCACACCTTTCAAAGTTTTTATGCGCTTTGCTGCTATATCTCGCCAACGGAGGAAGATACGTAAAGCTAATGTATTGCAGAAGGTCTTGGTATAGTCCTAGGAAGGTTTCCTAAAAGGTTGAAGAATCTTCAATTTTCGGCCAAAATCGGCAAAAACCCTCGGCTATACCCTTAGTATTTTGGTGAAAATCCGGTCATTTCTCGACCACCTCAGAATCGCATGAAACTTTCAGGAAAAGTTTCTGCGACTATGCCGACGGTTTTTATATAGTTGTTGTAAACTTGAAGCCCACGTGACGTGAAAAATTTAAGAAAATCGTTGACTAATTGAAACGTCACACGTTTCATAGTATTTAAGCAGTTTTTCTGCTATATCTCGCCAACGGATGAAGATACGTAAAGCAAATGTATTGCAGAAGGTCTTCCTATAGTCCCAGGAAGGTTTCCTAAAAGTTTCAAGAATCTTCAATTTTTGGCCAAAATCGGCAAAATCCCTCGGCTATACCCTTAGTATTTTGGTGAAAATCCGGTCATTTTTCGACCATCTCAGAATCGCATGAAACTTTCAGGAAATGTTCCTGGGACTATGCCGACGGTTTTTATATAGTTGTTGTAAACTTGAAGGCCACGCGTCGTGAAAAATTAAAGAAAATCGTTGACTAATTGAACGTCACACCTTTCAAAGTTTTTATGCGGTTTTGCTGCTATATCTCGTCAACGAATGAAGATACAAAAGGGAAATGTATTGCAGAAAGTCTTCTTATTGTCCTAGCAAGGTTTCCCAAAAGTTTCAAGAGTTTTGAATTTTTGGCCAAAATCGGCAAAAAACCTTGGGCTATAGCCTAAGTATTTTGTGGAAATCCGGTCATTTTTCGACCATCTCAGAATCGCATGAAACCTTCAGGAAATGTTCCTGGGACTATGCCGACGGTTTTTATATAGTTGTTGTAAACTTGAAGGCTACGCGTCGTGAAAACTTAAAGAAAATCGTTGACTAATTGAAACGTCACACCTTTCAAAGTTTTTATGCGGTTTTCCTGCTATATGTCGTCAACGAATGAAGACATAAAAGGGAAATGTATTGCAGAAAGTCTTCTTATTGTCCTAGGAAGGTTTCCCAAAAGTTTCAAGAGTTTTCAATTTTTGGCCAAAATCGGCAAAAAACCTTGGGTATAGCCTAAGTATTTTGTGGAAATCCGGTCATTTCTCGACCACCTCAGAATCGCATGAAACTATCAGGAAAGGTTCCTGGGACTATGCTGACGGTTTTTATATAGCTTTTGTAAACTTGAAGCCCACGCGTCGTGAAAAATTAAAGAAAATCATCGACTAATTGAAACGTCACACCTTTTAAAGTTTTTAAGCGGTTTTGCTGCTATATCTCGCCAACGGAGGAAGATACGTAAAGCAAATGTATTGCAGAAGGTCTTGCTATAGTCCTAGGAAGGTTTCCTAAAAGTTTCAAGAATCTTCAATTTTTGGCCAAAATCGGCAAAAACCCTCGGCTATACCCTTAGTATTTTGGTGAAAATCCGGTCATTTTTCGACCATCTCAGAATCGCATGAAACCTTCAGGAAATGTTCCTGGGACTATGCCCACGGTTTTTATATAGTTGTTGTAAACTTGATGGCCACGCGTCGTGAAAATTTAAAGGAAATCGTTGCCTAATTGAAACGTCACACCTTTCAAAGTTTTTATGCGGTTTTCTTTCTATAGCTCGTCAACGAATGAAGATACAAAAGGGAAATGTATTGCAGAAAGTCTTCTTATTGTCCTAGGAAGGTTTCCCAAAAGTTTCAAGACTTTTCAATTTTTGGCCAAAATCGGCAAAAAACCTTGGGCTGCAGCCTAAGTATTTTGTAGAAATCCGGTCATTTTTCGACCACCTCAGAATCGCATGAAACTATCAGGAAAGGTTCCTGGGACTATCCTGACGGTTTTTATATAGCTTTTGTAAACTTGAAGCCCATGCGTCGTGAAAAATTAAAGAAAATCATCGACTAATTGAAACGTCACACCTTTCAAAGTTTTTAAGCGGTTTTGCTGCTATATCTCGCCAACGGAGGAAGATACGTAAAGCAAATATATCGCAGAAGGTCTTGCTATAGTCCTAGGAAGGTTTCCTAAAAGTTTCAAGAATCTTCAATTTTTGGCCAAAATCGGCAAAATCTATCGGCTATACCCTTAGTATTTTGGTGAAAATCCGGTCATTTTTCGACCATCTCAGAATCGCATGAAACCTTCAGGAAATGTTCCTGGGACTATGCCGACGGTTTTTATATAGTTGTTGTAAACTTGAAGGCCACGCATCGTGAAAACTTAAAGAAAATCGTTGACTAATTGAAACGTCACACCTTTCAAAGTTTTTAAGCGGTTTTCCTGCTATAGCTCGTCAACGAATGAAGATACAAAAGGGAAATGTATTGCAGAAAGTCTTCTTATTGTCCTAGGAAGGTTTCCCAAAAGTTTCAAGAGTTTTGAATTTTTGGCCAAAATCGGCAAAAAAAACCCCTGGGCCCTGTTTTTCAAAGCACGATTAGGCTAATCCTGGATTAGGTCTAAACTTTCTTGCCATTTTTTAGCCTGAAAACTTGAAAGTTTCGTCCACAACGACTTTCTTGATAACGTTTTAAGCTGGAAAAAGCTTTCTAATCCATCTTCGAACAAAACCCTGCAGTTTATTGGGAGAGAGGTCGAGAGAAAGAATTTCGTTAATGCTGGACTAGCTTAATCGCCTTTCTAATAACCGGCCCTGGGTATAGCCTTAGTATTTTGTGAAAATTCGGTAATTTTTCGACCATCTGAGAATCGCATGAAACTTTCAGGAAATGTTCCTGGGAGTTTGCCGACGGTTTTTGTACAGTTTTTGCAAACGTTAAGCCCACGCGTCGTGAAAAAGTAAAGAAAATCATCGAGTAATTGAAAGGTCACACCTTTCAAAGGTTTAAGCGGTTTTTCTGCTATATCTCGCCAACGGATGAAGATACATAAAGTAAATGTATCCCAGAAAGTCTTCTTATAGTCCTAGGCAGGTTTCTTAAAAGTTTGAAGAGTTCAATTTTTGGCAAAAAACCAAAAAACCCTGGGCTATAGACTTAGTATTTTGTGAAAATCCGGTCATTTTTCGACCACCTGAGAGTCGTATAAAACTTTCAGAAAATGTTCCTGGGACTATGCCGATGGTTTTTGCATAGTTTTTGTAAACTTTAAGCCTGCGCATCGCGAGGAATTAAAGAAAATAATCGAGCAAATAAAACATCACTATATCTCGCCAACGGATGAAGATACATAAAGCAAATGTATTGCAGAAAGTCTTCTTATAGTCCCGGGAAGGTTTCTTAAAAGTTTGAAGAGTTTTCAATTTTTGGCCAAAATCGGCAAAAAACCCTGGGTTATAGCCTTATTATTTCGTACGGAAAAGAAAAAAAATCGCAAAAAGGCGATGGAAACCAAAACAACATTCAACAATAAATAAACAATCAAGGCAGCGTGGCCGCTGTAAGGTCGCCCATATTTGTTATACTACTTGATTGGGATTAATTTTTTGCGCGAAAGTAAGAGAAATCTGAGGAACCTTGTACCCAGACCCTCCAATGTGGAAAAAAACTCGAAGGCTGGGAGGACGTTTTAAGAATTGGATCGCTAGTTGAACCCGTCAAGGGTAATCTAGTTTTAAATAGATCTCTGTAGTGCTAAGACGACCGGGAAAAGTACCAACGGCCAGAAATGGCGAGCTTTCTAGAACGATGAAGTTACAGGTACCCAGTTGATTTGGCGTTGCCAGTGAGCTCGCGGCGTGAGTTGCGTGTAGACCAGAATATACTAAAATGGACAGAAGGGACAAGAGTGGAACTCTCAAGAGAAACTTCAGTTTCTCACCAGAAAAATATGATGTACAGTATAGAGAACTTGGCTTTTGACGCCTTGCTCAAATGAAACCTGACTAAACTATAAATTATCATTACAACACTCACACACTTGCTTCTTGAAGGTTGAGCGACTCTGCATTTTGAGCTTAGGAGCAAAAGTGTCAGCCGGCAAAAGTTGAGTAATGCGTGACATCTTTTTATGCACAATCGATTCTAATCAGAGGCCACGATTAATCCAGCCTTCGCTTCAATACTTATCTATTCCTTTTATTAACTGAATGCGTTTTTTCTCTCAGGCTTTAGAGTATTCGTGCTTTGTAACAAATACAAAACTGAAAGCCCGCGGGACTGAAAGCGAGGAATGAATGAAACACGATACTGTACTTGTTTACAATATTTTGCGATTTTGTTCACAGCGTGTTCAGTCCATTTGTGACTGCAAACTCGATGCACAAGGCTATTTTGGTGTATTGTTCATTTCTAGTACACATTGACCATTGCGAAACAAAAGCTACTTCGAATGGAAGAAACATTTCAGCAGGTAATATATGGTAAGCAGAAGCATTTTGTTAGGCAACAAAAGTCATGTACAATGTAAAGCATAAATCGCTATTGTTTTACGGCTAAAGCTCATCGCGTAGCTTTGGTTTCCGTTTTCGGCCTGTTATCTTCCCAGAAGTATTTCGTGTCGCCACAGAAAGTTTCGTCGGGACTAAATAATTAGCGGCGACAGAATTATTTGCAATCGCGTAGCCAACCTCGTTCCCAGGCTCTTTTATCTCCCGGGCCCCGTCCCCGAAGAAAGACCCTGGTTCAGGCTGGTCACGTGTCGGCCAGAATCTGGCCGGTTGCAAAAGAGGAAACCAAGGGAGGGGCCGTTAAGTCGGAAATTTACTTTACTTTGTCTACTGGGGAAAGAAAAATTTGGATATAAAAATTTAACACCTCCCATGTAGTTTACGCTGCGTCTAAACAACAAGTCAAGTTGTTGCAGGCCTTATAGTTCTGTGGGAGACCACTGCAAAAACTTATGCGGAAAACTGAGCACTTCTCGAAACAGCGAAAGAGTTTTACAGCAGCTCGTTGCCACAGAGCGAAGGTTTGTCGCATTTAATTTGCAGACCATGTGAAAGACGCCTCGACAACTTTAGAGCTTTCAAAAAGGTAATTTCGAGAGTCAAGGCTCCTTCGGAAGGGTGAAAAGATGCATTTAAACACGAAGGTGCGCTATAAAAGGCTGTTGGCCGCCTCTTTCGACATCAAATTCGCATAATGTTTGTTGAATCGCACGTGCGTCCACAGCGTTCAGAAGTCGCTCTGTCCATGAAATTTCTCTGCAGCAGGCTAAAAGTATACCTAAATTAAACACATACGGGCAACTGTAATGTGGAGTCCTGGACGGAAGGGTTTGAAACAAAATTTTTCTCTTGGCTGCCAAAATACATTTTGAATTTCGCGGTGCAATGCGACGCATGGCTGCTCACCAAGCATATTTAATTTTTTACTTTGAAGATTATTCTTGGATTTTACTCAAATTGCACTCAAAATGAATGTTTATGTGATGGCAAAATTGGTGAGGCAACATTATCTTGTTTTGCGTGGTATTCAAGTACAAGGAAAAACAAAATTTGGACATTTTTGGCTTTTTACTAATTAGGAGCTGTTGTCTCGGTCGCTGTTGATTGACAAGTGGCTCTGCGCTTCCCTGGGAAGCGCCCTTTTATAGGAAAAAAAACGTGGCTGATTTGTGTCGTTTGTGCTAGCCTCGTTTTGATTTGACAAACGCACAGCACGACAAATTTCTTTGACAGGGGGACCCCTCCCAACGGATTATCTTTGTGAGCAAGGCACGTGACCAGCCTGAACTAGGGCCTTTCTTCGGGGGCGGGGGCCGGGAGATGAAAGAGCCTGGGAACGAGGTTGTCGCGTAGCGGTATCCATCACTATCGAATCCACGAAATTTCCGCGGTGAACTTAAGAACGCAAGCCAAATCCAGTTTATCCGTACATGTTCCACAGAACCAAACGGTGTTGAGTTTTGAGCATAATTGTCTTGCTGTGTCAACCTCGATATGCGTTACAGCTGTAGAAGCACCTTCGTTACAAAAGAGCGGCACAATGGCTGCATTTCATGATCACGGCATAATAGTCATGCAGTTTCATAATCTTCGTTCGACCGAACATTCTCGCTCAATTGCGGTATGCTTCGTAATCACAGTACAGTGAGTGCCCTACCACTGTAGGAACACTCTGGCTCAATGAACAATCGACAAGCTTCAAATGCTTGACCACCATGATAAATAAATCAGGACAAGTTAACACGTTCGTCACGTCCAATTTTGGAATGCCCAAATTTGGATAGAACACAAAGAACACATCTTTATATGGATTTCCATTGTGGACGCAGAGTGAATGGGGGACAACTCAATCCCTTAAAGGTCGCCTCTCCACTTCGTGGAGTGGGCGACCTTAAAAACTACCGTGCAATGTCAATCCGAGTTAAACATTTCAACTGTTCGAGCATACGCTTTGGCCTTTCAAATAAATTGCAGGAAACTTTGACGCAAAAAACAACAACAGCAACAACAACAAAAAACACGCACTCTTTGACAAGTGATTAAGGACTAGAAATGGCGTACCTTCAAGTTTGAAGTAGAAGTCCGGTAAACCTTCGGCTCTCCAATGTTCTTCCAACAAAAGAGAAAACGTCCTCATTAAACGAAAATTTCACCAGCGCGAAATGTTCAGTTGACAAATATTTTATGATTCACTTGGCATCTCGAGCCGTTTGTTTTAAACTCAACAGGACGATCTGAAGAAACAGGAAGTGAGGCGTGGGTCTCTCGTTATTCGAGAACAGGAAACAGTTGAGGTTTATGCAGAGCGGTCTTGCGTCTGGCGGTGATCCGTATTTGCATTTTTAGTTAATCTTTTTTTCGGAATATCAAATAAACCACGTTTCTCTGAGACTGGAGCTGAAAAAGTTAGCGCGCGCTTGCTGCAACTTCCGTGTCTACAGCCTCTTGTGTCCAGTTCTCAGTTCAGTGAAGCATTTTCCAGTTCTTTCTGGCTCTCTCGCTCTCGTAGTAATTGCTCTATGTGTGTGTGTCTGCGTCTACCTAGTCATGCTTTTTTATCTACATTCTTTGCTTTCACTGGATTAATTAATAAATGAAAACCATAAGCGATCTTTGTCGCATTTCGGCCCCAAATTGTTTAGTAGTCGCACACTTAGTCATCTAAGTGTCATAATGGTTACATGTCTGCACCGTAAACAGTGAGATATGAACAGAACCCTGCAAATGTCAAACATTAACTGCCTTTCTATTTGAATGAGAACAGCTATGTAGGAAGCTACAATATATAACTTGATTACATTGCTTTTGCTTTGTTGTTGTTGTTGTTGTTGTTGTTGTTGTAGTAGTTTGAGTGGTGCATTACATGATAGAAGACAACAGTGAAAGCTCGGCGTCGACTACCTGTTTTTAAAAGCAGAATTACCTGTGAACACAATGCACTATGTTGCTTGGAAAACATTTGTTCTTTCACAATGAACAATTTGTCGCGTGTATGAATAAACACAAAAACATTATATCACAAATTAAAATGACCTTTCAGGATCATTCCCTCGAATTCGAATCCTTTTAAACCTTATTAAGAGGCCAATTTTCTTGAAGTCTCCATTAAAAAATCGAAGCATGCATACTTTGATTTATAAACTGTTTAGTGACTTACAAGTTATAGTTTAATGACTGCGCCGAATGTTTAATCAAGTGATTCAATGACTAGTTTTATGCGAATAATTTATAGTTGCTGAAACATGTTTATTTCCCAGATCAAATCCTTTTGAATGAGTTATTTTTATTGCCATGATTTTTGGCACTTCGGTCAGCAGCTGCTGTACCATTATTCCAATCACATCATTTCAGCTGGTGAAACTCCTGATTATCGCTCATTTTCCGCCGAATAGTGTGTTTGGCCAAGCACTATCTCTCAACAGAAGCAACCCGTTCTTTTTTTTTTTCGGATGATCTTCTCGCCTTTCGCTTTACTTTATTCCGAACTCTCGTGCTGACAGAACAAGGCTTTGCATCGATGATGTCACGCTATTGTTGTTTGACACAAACCGCATGTCCTTTGTACCTTTTGAGTAAAATTTAGTTTGATGCCAGCAAGATGTTAGCGAAAAAAATAATTTAGCTGGCTATTAGATTGTCGTGTTTAAGAGGCGTTCGGAACAAATGCTACTTGCTGCAGCAGTCGCAGATTATGCGTGGTCTCTCGAACCCACTTCCGTTGTCTATTATCCGTCCGGATGGCTGCTCCCTTGGGAACAATTTAAGTGACAACGAGACGATATACCGCATTTTATTTCAGATCATCGTGCGATAAACGTCGTGTGTACGTGCGTGTCGCAGGATCGTCCTCGAAGTTTGACCAAATAGCATCACACAGGGTATGTAACTTGTTACTCGATTCTGAAAGACTTAATTTTACTATAAAAAGCTCGCTTTAGTTCAAGGGCTAAGTACTTGGCGGCCTCACAGAGCGATATTCACTTCATCTTAATATTCGAGCGGCAGTGGATTTACAGACGCACTGTGTTCCGCTCCTATGATGCATCTACGAACACGATTTTCACTGACCGTTAAGTCGATCGAGGGGATATTTACTTTGAAACTATCAGCACGAGCGGAGAATAAGGCAAATCCAGAATAAAACCGAACTGCTCATCGGTCTGATTATTCGTCTGTTTTGTAATGATAGCCACGGCTGTACTTTGCGGAATGCGTCCAGGAGTATTCTATATTTTATGTCTCATAACGTTGCAATACCTTTAGCAGTAAAAGTTTGATCGTGGAGTGAAAATGCATCATAACGCTTGATGAATGTTTAATTAGCTGCGTTAGCCGGCGTGTTTGTAATTTATTCCCTGTCTATTTTTGGTTGCTTGAATTAATAGTTTTCGATGCTAAGTAACTATCGTTCTCCTAGGGTAAAATTAACTGGAAAGATAGCTTACAACAGTTTTTATTTATTTTTTCCTCTACTCATTTGCTGCTGCACTGAAAGCAAAGATCGCGCTAAAATCAAGGCAAATTTGGACTTATCTTTTAATCAGATATATTGCGGGTCACGGCCAGGCTCAAACCAAAATATTTGATCTGAATATGCGGCAATAAAAGCAACAGAGGAAACGAGCTGTTTTGTGTTCTCTTTTTTCTTTTCTCTGCAAAAATGCTTGATGGGTGCATGTTGGAGAAATACTGAATCGATCTTCTACAAGATTGTCGCATCAGTTATTGAAGGATAAACAATGGGTGACACGTATGGACTTAACCGCAAACATTCTAAGCTTAAGCATTAATACGGACGTTGAACACACTGCGTTCCTTGTTGGACCATCTCTTTGCTTTCTTGCTGCATAAAACAATCCCACTGACTCTTTGTGATATTGTTTATATAGAAAAAAAAACATGAAATGTCGACATGTTTTGAAGTCTGCCGACTTTATATCAGATTATCTGCCATAATATTACCAGATCGCCCGACACAAAACATTATTCGACTATAAATGCGCCCATCCCACAGCATATGAAAAGCTGTTCAGCAATCGCTTATAACTCTGGACAAACAGGCCCATTTTGGATATTACCGAATGGCTTCTAGACGTCAAAAATGAGGCAGAAAACGACTTTCTTGCTGCTTTCGCGAACAAAAGTGCAAATTTCTTCATAAGTATCAGTATCTTTAAAAACATCGTTGCATCTACCGACTTTGTCTATATATCGTGAATGCACGTCGCTTTCAATCACCTTTAAAAAATACTTCAGAATTGATTTCTCTAAACAAAACGTATTCAACAAAAGGAGTTATCGTCATACAGCGAGGAAGCGAATAAAATGGAGGTAGTAGTTCATGTTGTTTTGTAAATAGCAATGAGGTGTATAATAAAATGCTTCTGTTTTCAACCCCTGTAGAGTGGCGAACAATTTGACGCTGAGTTGCGGAGTCCCCTTTTGTCTAAAAAAAAATCCAGTTCACTGTAAATTGTAAAATTCTTGTCGATATTTTACACATAGCTAGCCTGTGCTACTGTCATGTTTGAGGGATTGTGTTTTTTCGTTCGACTCGCTTCGCTGCTATTTTTCCGCAAAGCAAAGCGAAGTCTGCAAGTTGCAAAGAAACCGAAGCGGTTATCATTTACTCGTCTTGAGGAGAAATGCTGCTAAACTACAACCTGAACTTATTTGTTCGGCGATGATGTGAAGTGTTAAAATGTGATTGACAGAGAAAAAGTGTTTACAAAGTGAAGCGATGATCAGTTGTCAGTGAACAATTACACCGCACAAGCCACTGGACAATACGAGGGCGGAACAACCAATATTTCGAGCGATTGTTCGTGTCTCGCCGCGATTCGACTCTACTTTGCGCTGAGCGAGCCTGGCGATCGGAGAAAACAGCTCTGCGTGTGTTTGATCAATGTACAGGGTCGAGTTGTAAGCGAAAGTAATCTGGGGCGCCGTGACATGTACTTAACTTTTCAATCAAAATAATCTCGCAGGTGTCATGACATATTTCACACATTTACAACAGCGCTCGGCCAATCAGCGCGCGCCTGTTTTCCGTGCTCGGCACCTCATGCTGGCTCGTCAATCACATTTCCACAAAGGAGCCATCTGTTCGGACACTTCTTCACCTCTTTACCTCTCCTTCGCTCTTCCAAACGGTCAGATCTTGCGGTTTGAGAGTAGTGCATACGGACGAAATATTGCTGCTGTCGTTTGAGAGGTCTAAAGGACTCATTGACCGATTCTCGCTTGGAATTTGTGTTTGGCCGCATCACCGTCTCGGCGATCGATCTTTCGCCTAAACAACACTCGGCAAGCACAGTCGAGTCTGCAGCTTACTTTGCTAGAAGTTCGTATCGCTGTAAGGGTAAGTTTCCCTTTTCTAATAACTGCGTGATCGAGGTAGCGAGTATTTCAATTGATGATCGGCAGTCGGCGGTTCAATATTCTACAATCTTCGTTGGACAATCTTTATATGCAGTCGAACGGTTGAAGTGTAATCGCTTTTGTAATAACAAACTTTCAGTTCTCAGATCTTAATGTTGCAAGTTCACAGACCAAGATCATTCATAACGTTTCTCTGTGACGAAGAACGTTTGCAATATTTGACGTTTGAAGTTCAAACTGTCGGGGAAATATCTCGAAGTCATTGTGTTGGTTGTTGTTTGTGTTTTGTTTTCTTAGCTATTGCTTTCTCAAACACGTTTCCTGAGTTTACGTAAATCATATTGAAAAGAATATGCAGTTCATATGAAAAGTGAAAGTGTTTTTGATCAATCATTGCTGGGAATGAGTGTTTCTGTATCAAATTGACCGGGAAACGGGTTGGTATGCTGGCTAGTATCTGTTCCTCTAATCATATCAAACAATAGATTTTACACCATGACACGAAAACTTCGGCAAAACATCGCAGTGAATTATGGCTCTCGTGGATGAATAATTTGGATTTGATAGCGGTTCAAGACTTCGTATTTATTTTCGATTTTGAATTTTTAGCAACTGCGACTAGTATTGGTTTGCAAGCCGTCAATTGCCTTCTAATGTGGTTTCTTTTCATGTCTTTCATCAACACACAGGAATCCTTCAACCGAAAACTCAAGACACTCTCCTAACGTCTGTCGATGTGTCAAGGCGACTTTCAGCAGGCGGATGAAGTGTATGAAGTGTAGATGTCAGCGATCCTTCAACTAGGGGTAAATATATTTTAGCATTGGGCAAATTCACTGCATCCTGTGGCGATGAGCGTGTCTATTGTGCTGTTTAATTATCGGCATAAATTAAGAATTACACTTGGCGACGTTTAGCTCGGAGGTGTCGAAAGCGTTCACGCCACGATTCAACGAAACAAAGATGTATGATGGTTGCGTTTTGTTTTCAGCATTGAAAACACTGACAAGACGGCAGGGAAGTTGCGAGAAAGTCCGAGGAGCGATCGGCTATAAACATCTCTGCAAATAGCCAACGGAAGTGGAAGAATTAAAAGCTTTGGAAACCCCCGGCGATTTGGACGTCCGTTTTGGGGCTTATACATCGATGAAGACTGCAACTTCGAGGACTCCAATGGTGAGACGCAGATCGGATAATTCTTTTGATAAAACAGGACTGAATTCTCAGGAAGAGCCGTTACAAGTTTCGACCGGTCGACGACGTGTAAACAAAGGGGACGAAGATCGCAAAAGCAACGAGGATACTACACTTACTTGTTACAAAGCTGAGGACAGTGTTTGTTATGAATCGGGAGGTGAGCACAGATAAAATGTCCTTGCCAAAAGATCGGCATTAGTTGGAGATTATAGCTTGTTTGGCTTATCAGAATAATTACTTGTAATTATACTCTACCTTACAAGAGTACAAGTGCTGGCACAAACGCCCAACATTTCCTTGTTCTTGAAATGTGAAAGTGGAAATTGCGATCTCTGCTGTTTTTTGTGCAAATCGCTTTTTTCCTCTCGTGTCACTACAACAAAGGTTACTCGAGAACAGCCCACAAATGTGGTCGACATAAGTCTTAGAAATTCAAATTTTGCATGTGTACACACAATAAGCTTTTGTTTCGACTGTTTTCTCTGCTCAAAAGTGACCAACTGGGAATCACCAATAACAGACAGCCAAAAGACACAATTTTTCACAAAAAATAACTGCTGGTTGTCGCTTGCCCGGTTCGGTTTAGGTTAAATTCTCAAAAATATTTTCAAACAATCTCCTTTGATAACAAAACAAACAAATTTGACGTATCGCCCATTTTGTTTTGTTATTAGCTGTATGTGTTCAAATAAATGGCGTTTCCCTTCTGTCTTTCTAGATTGTGTATATATCGACAGTCAACGACCCGATGTGGCCTATTTTGTATGCTCGATAAAAGAATTTCGCTTGGTAAGTATATACACTCAAAACACCACTGAGTAAGCTAGTAGTTTTCCAATTTGCCATTTTTTCTTTATCTAGGTGATGACTTTGAGTAGTGTGTGCGATTATACTGGACAGAAACTTACAAAACCTGAATGTTTACACGAATAAACCCAGCGGGACGCAAAATGGTTTTCTTGGTGTATGAGCGCCGAGGTTTCACAAATCTATGCATGTGTATAATCGAATTTAAACTATTTGTTATCATAATCGCTAAAAAAATAAAAGGTCTGTCCGACAATACGTCCCTGCGCTTCAAGACAAACTGATGTAGATTCCTGTTCTAGAAAATTAAAACGCGGCAAGTAATTTATGTGTAATTTGATGTTAAAATTCGTCCATCTTTTCAAATTATGCTGTTTTGTTTGTGCACCTGCCTGGAATTAAAGGCAATGTGTTGAACCATATTGAGGGAAATTTGCAAAATAGATCACTTTATTATCCATGGGACAGCCCTTTGTTAGGCAAACCTACAGGCTTTCTCAATTATTGATGCAGTCACCTCAGTTTAGCATAAACTCAAAGCAAAACAGGATTTGAAATTCGGGAAAAATTTGCCATATATTTAAACCTATACTGAGCAAAAGAAAATGTTCAATAATTTGTTCATTTATATAAGATTTATTTGGAGGAAAATATTGGTCATCTTTGTTTCGCGGAAGAAAGCAAATAAAAACCATTCATCTGCCTTGCATTTATTAATGCCATTTAAAAACTCTATTTTAATTGCTTCTCTCCATTCATTTTTAGTTATATTTTGAAATGTTTCGCTGCTAAATGGAATTCCATTCCAGTGTGGTGCCTGAAAGTTTCTTTTTGAAATTGTAGCGTAGGGTTGAGATTTTTGGCTTGTGGGTTAGTTATTATCATGCTTATCATTTAAAAGGGACATTTGCATAGACATCTTGTTAATTTAAGGGACTCTAATATGTGTATGTGAATAAACAAATCTATTAATCTTTAGCATGCAGTTGAAAGATTTGCAACGACGATCTCAACTATTTTACCAAGCAGGGACAGGACTAACATTTCACATGACAGGACTAACATTTCACGCTGATGCAATATAATTTGAATGCAATGATGCAAAATAATGATATAGCGAAGTAACCCAATATTTTTATATCTCGGCCATTTTGTTGTTATGATTTTTGTATATTTATAATAGATTGGGAGTTATCATGTTGCAAAGCCAATATTGTTGCGTTTAGATTATTGGTGCATATTCACAGGTTACATGTGGCTGTTATATACCTGAAAGCAGTGGTATTGAAACTAAGACAGAATAATATTTAGTGATAAAAATAAAATGACTGATTTTTTTCTGGCAGAGTAAACGTGACAGCACTCAAGTGGCTGTGCGTTGGTATTATCGGCCATCCGAAGTTCCAGAGTCTGTATATCAACTCCTAGTGCAAGATCGCAGTGCAGAAAATGGTATGGAATTCCTACATCTCTATCCATCCATTAGTCCATTCATTCATCTAGGTATAAATTACAAAATTGCTAAAATCTATGTCTTATCCATTTTTTTTTCCTGTCTCCCTTTTGATATGTGGCTCTACTAAGTTTGAACTCGCTTATCCATGCAGCTCTATTTCAAGTTCTGGAATTACACATTTATTTTGACTTATTTCATCTGTGTTGCCAGGGTCGAAGGATAATATTTTGGAAAACGAAAGTGTGAAGGAAAGAGAGCTTTTCATCTCGGATGCTACAGACATATATCCTGTTTCTGCCCTGAGGTAAGTGATGCTGTGTTAGTGAACAATCTAGGTTTTTGTGTGACAAGTGAACAGGGAACACTGTATTAATTTTACACATAAATTGTACAACTAAGATGTAATTAATGAAAGTGCTAGAACATCACAGCGATTGAGATATGATCTTATACATTTTCTTATTTTATGTTCAGAGCTTGGGAGTGAGAAATCAGGAAGCATGACCTCTTCATCTATGATTGCATGTACTGTAGTTTAACAGAGTTAGGTCTGTGTGGGTGATTGACAGTACTGTTTTTGATTTGCAGGGGCAAGTGCTATGTGCATTCATTTGCTGAAGTGTCTGGCCACGTCAAGGAGTATATTTCAAGACCAGATTCTTTTTTCTATGTTTTGGGATACAACCCAGAGACTAGGTTGGTGTTGATGGACTCTTAATATTTTTGTCATTGTTGTGAAGCCAAGTTGGCTTTCTCCTTCTTGTTTCCAAAACATTGAACTCATGTGTTACAAATAAATTCACAGAATATTACTGTTGTCTTGTGTGACTGCTGCATACATTTTGCTGATTATGTATTGTTGTGTTGCAGGAGACTAGCCAATACAAAGGGAGAGATCAGAGTTGGGCCAAGTCATCAGGTAAAGGAAATCATAAAAACTTGAAACACTGTTAAAAGTCTAGACACACACAGAGTTTCTGCGTAAAAATATTTAGAAAAAATGTGGTGGTATGCCTACTTTTTTAGTATGTTGATTCACTTGTTTGTTGATCTTTGACAGGCTGTTTTGCCAGAGTGTTGCCCAGGGATGACAGCTTCAGAGAGTCCAAGAGAGCAACTGGTCAGTAGCAATAAATGCTTGCTTGTTGTGCTGTGCTTATGTAGTCTTTTATGAAAGTATTATTATCATAGCTGTTTTATCACAGAAGTATTTTGAATTTCTGTCAGACATGGAATCCACAGCTAGATGAACATGCCTTGATGGCTTATCTCAGGGCAGCGAGGTGAGAAAGAACTTACCATACTTTTTATAGTCAATATTTGAGACCCTTGCCCCCAGACATGTAGGGTGTTATTCTCAGACAACAATCAGCAGGAGGAACAAGTGCAGAAAAGAGGTTTTGATCACTGGCACTTTGATTTGCAGGAGCATGGCACAGTATGCAGGGATGTGTAATGGTGGTACACCGGAGGATGGGTTCAGTGTCATCTCACAAGATGCAACCACCATTAATTGTCTTGACGTGGTAAGAGCCAGCATTTAGGAACCAAGGTTGTTTTGGGCTGAAGTTAGCATTGATGCACTCTGATAATATTATGGGAGATGGTACTTTGAACTAATTTTGCATTAAATTGTTAGTGAGAGTTGTTTATGTTGACTGGGTACGTTTGGTAATCAAAGCATTAACATTGTTAGTTCTGATATTGCTTCTTGAGCTGAACTCAGCTAGCAGCTGTTGTGATAGATTTGTCTGATGAACTGCCTTCTTATCTGATTCAGTTACATGAGAATGATTACGATGCAACCAAAGCTTTGCAGGCCTTAGTGAAAAAACCCTACCCCAAAGAACTGAAGACCAAATGGACGGATGATGACACGGTAAGACTCTTTGATACCAAGGCCCCTAATCTGGATTGAAAAGGCTTATGATGTTGTTGTGCTATGATATCTCTTATTCTGACGCTGCACCTCTGATATTACACAGAAAAAGTTTGTGAAAGGTCTGCGGCAGCATGGAAAAAATTTCTACAAGATCAGGAAAGAATTGCTTGCCCATAAGGAGACGGTAAGTCTCCCAGTTAATCAACTTGTGTGGTCTGTTTCATCATAACACAAAACTCAAACTTTCATTTGCATTTTGTCTTCAGATGGAACTAGTGGAGTATTACTATATTTGGAAGAAATCACAGTCGGCGCTCACATCCAGGCCGCATCGTCGACGTCGTCATAATGTGTTGAGACGCAAGGTGTACCCACGAACAAACAAGAACATGGCTAGTGAGTTCGGTGAGTACTGTTGGTACACTAAAGTAATTGTAATAATCATAGTAATCCTACAGTAATATTTTGTTAACAGTGTAACCAGGAAGAGCAGAAGTCAATAATGTTCTCTTCATACACAGTTGATCTGAGCTCCTGCAGTGAAGATGACTATGAGAGTGATGACAGTGAAAAAGACCTGAGGTAAAGGCATGCATCTTATTCTTGAATTCTTTATTGTATCATGTGTTTCTTGTGTTGCATCCTTGACTTGTTGTACTGTGTTGTATCATATAGCAATATGTTGTTTTATTTCATCTTGTGTTGCTGTATATTAGATACTGTTGGATGATTACCGACTAAATATTGCAAGGTTCACTAGAACTTAGGATGTGTCTTGTTGAAACAATGATGATACTGTAAATTATGTATATCAATAATTTTAGGCATTTTTCCTCTAAACTTGTTTTTCAAAATAATGTTGTTTAGTTTGTAACTGCATTAACCCGGTTTGTCTCTCCCCGCAGTCTGTACTGCTGCCGGCACTGCTTTAATGTGACCTCTCGCAGTTGGCATCATGGGGGCCAGAACAAAGTTATCCTTTGTACCGAATGCAGAATTTTCTACAAGAAATATGGCCGACTGCCTGCTATAGAAGATGGCATAAAACCTCCACCATTCATGTTCAAAGTTGATGTAGAGAGAGAACCTCGAGATGAAGACAGCTACTCGCTGTGCGGAAAAGTTGGTTTGAGGAGTCGAAGAAATAATGGAGTGGTGCAGAGCACTTTACGGTCTGGACGGAACAAGACGGCCAGCCCTACTGAAGGTGAATGCCTGGCAGCTTTTAATCTCAGAGCTCACATTAAGCATAAAAATGCAAAAATCTATCTGAAATAATATAGTGCAGGTAGATGCCATTCAACACAAAATTTAAACTTTCTTCAACTTGGTCAAACTCGAGTTTGCATGCAGGTCATTTGGTTTTCACATTTTTTTCTATTTATGCAAGTCAACTTGCCAGCTGGCTGTCCTTCCCAACCCACACTTGATTTAAGGGAACTTGTTGAGGATAACAGCTTCTTCTTACCTTTAGCTCTTTTGTCACGTGAGTCTCCAGTAAGCAGTCGTCGAATGACCAAAGGGATTAAACCGACATCACCATCTAGTGGAAGCACATCAAGCACTAGCAGCAGCAGCATGCTGGGAAAAGAAAAACACAAGAAGGTGAGACTCATAACCAGGTCACTCAGCTTTTATAAGAGAGAGAGAACTGAAACCAATCATTTACAAGAATGTGGGTACAGTTATTTTAGCTTGAAGAGAGTTGTCTCCCTTCACAGCATCTTTTTGTAAACTGGTATGCTCAATCTGCTCAAAATGATAACTCAAAATTCTCAACATAACATCTAACAAAAATAGCAACTTTCACTTGTTGACAAGGCTTTTGCTCAAGTGATGACTGCTTATCGAGATTACTTCAGTAAAACAACTTTATGTATCTTTGTGGCAAAGTTTTTTTCTTTTGTAAAACGTTCGTTTGTTTCTTGTTTCTGTGTAGAATACTGATCTACTTGAGAATATTTTCTTAACTAGGAGTAAACTCAAAGCCTGTAGCAATATTATTTGAAAACGTGCCAGAAATTCACGTGTCACAATATGCTAACAAATTAGCCAAGGGTGGGGGGTTGGGAGGGGTCCGCTGGTTGGTGCAGTAATTTATCGGAATTTTTGGTACTTACATCTCAGGGGAAGCCCAAGAAGGGTCTTGCGATAAAACGCTCCAGAGATCAGTCTCCTGACCGCCAATCTACAGGCAAAAGAAAGAAAAATCAGGTTTGTACTGAACGTACATTCAAATGAACGAGTTATAAACGACTCAACAACAGCTGGCTGACCGTGTGACGTTTGTATTTACAGGAATCAGATGAAGAGGTCAATGGAGACACTAGTGATGCTAGTAGCACTACAGGGGGTAGGGACAGCGTACAGCCGGATAATGGAGATGCAAGCAGCGTCTGCAGTAGCAACAACGAAGATGCCAGCAGCAACCGCTCCTCTTCGCCACTCGTGACCCGAAGCGAGGGGACTGCGTCCGACACACTTCCCGCCATAATGAAGCGCGTGTTGATCGAGGAGGGGCGGAGCTGCGCGCGCACGGATGCGGTGTTCATCGGAGTCGAAAGACCGAAGGTGAAATCACCGTGCGCACCGCGTAGCAGCGATACTGCAGTGGTCAAAGAATTGCCTGAAAAGACCGAGGTAAAGGACAACAAAAGCAAATGGTGAATTCTCTAGTTTACCTGTGGGGGAGGCCCGATTAAGTTGACCGAAAATTAACCATTTCTCTTCACCCGAAATGATCAAATAAATAAATAAATAAATAAATAAATAAATAAATAAATAAATAAATAAATAGGAAAAACCAGCAAAACGCATCAGACAAAAAAAAAAAAAAACCATCTTACCAATGTCTTACCAATCTGTTGTCAACAGGCCAAGGATACCTCCGCTGACCGCCATACAAGACCGGGCTCAAGACACGGTCCGAGCGACACTCCCGCCTCCGTCACGTCACACTATGAGTCCGCGATCCGCAACATGCTGTCCAGCAGTGGCGAGTACTACATGTACCCTCCAAACATCCCTATGGTTGGTTCGTCACTTCCGTTTGGTGGTTTCCCGGCTCAGCCTTCGGTCATGGATTACGGCATGATGCCTGTGCGTCTGTTACCCGGCGGAGGCGCGGTTACTGGGCCGGCCGACATGCGGGAAAGCGCGGCAAAGTACACGGAGGGATTTGAGCAGTGGTACGCGCCTTACAGATCACAGAACAGTGCACAGCCGCTGACCGCCATGTCCTACCTACACAAGAGAGAAGTGGAACAGAGGAACCACGAGGCGCTTGTCAAAGGATCCGGCGGGCTAGTAACAGATCCGCTGACCGGAATGTGCGGGTATCTGCCTCAGCACCATCACTCACACCAACACACGCACTTTCACATCCATCCGCACGATCAGCATATGCGAGCACTGCAGGCTCAGAACCTTTCGGCCTATGAGGCCTACCAGCAACATCCGGGACTGTGGCGGAATTATCCAATGCTGTGGCAACAACACCCAGAGCTCATGCACTCCCACGGGAACAGCTCCCAGCAGCGCAGCTTACTGTCTGCTGAGGATCACGCGCCTGGCCATATTCACGGGCTCGGGTCCACTCCACTTGACCGTCAGCTTCAGCAGCAGCTTTTGCTGAATCAGCAGTCTAAGCATCGACATCCATACATGATACACGATGAGTATATGCGCCAGTTGAGACAGCACGAGCTGGAGATGAAGCAACGAATGGAAGAAGCGCAGATGAACGACTCGTACGCGTCCGGCATGTTCAGGAAAGAATCACGCAGCGTGCAGAGTCCGTCTCAACTCGAGAACGTTGTAAAGAAAAGCATGGACAGTTCCGGCGCGTATAATTCGCCACAAAAGAAAGCGCCGGTTACTATAGACCTGTCAGACGACTAACAGCTCCATCGGCCACCATTAGGTTTCTTATTTTGTCAGGAGAAATGAAACACTAGTTATCGTCACGCCTTCACAACTATGTCTGTTCACAACGAAACGATCCGACGTTTAAAGCTTTTCAGCTTTCCCACTGTAATTTTTTTATCGTTTACAAACATTTTTTGTTTATGCTTTTTAGTGTTCTCAATCCTATGCGCGGGAATAATTCTCGCACGATTAATATTTTTTAAGTTACATTTTTTAAATGATCAGTTACCCTGCGTTTGAGAATTTGACCAGATTCGTTGTAACAAAAGATTTATACGTATACATATATTAATTTATGTTAAGCGATGTACATAGTGAATATTCAGCAAACACTAAAGAGATCTTGTCTTTGGGAAATAAGCACTAAATATGTAACTACGAAAAAAAGTGACTAAAAGATTCCAAAACATACAATTTCTAGTTTTCACCAGATTCATTCCATTATATGGATTGCTGTTCAACTCAACCTTTCCTTTGTGGAATACCAAGTTTGTAAATACGTTTGAAAACGATTTACGACGTTAAGTAAACAGATGTTGCGTAACACGGGCAGGGTTTGAACGAAAAACCTTGGCGTGAGTTGATTTTATTTATTGTGCTCGGGGGAATAAAAGGTAAGCCAAATAATCCTGCTGCTTGTTCTCTTCTGCGCACGCACACACGAGACACGCAAAGTGAACATTAAACGAACCTCGGTGTAACGAAAACCTCGATATAACGAAGGATAGTCTTCAGCTAGACACATCCCAGTTACAATGTATGGAGCGGAACCTCGCTATAACGAAAACCCTGCTATAGCGAACAAATTTCCCAGTCCTTGGCCTTCATTATATCGAGGTTTCACTGCACTGTACACAAGAGAACTTACATGCTCACTTCCGGTTTTCGGGTGACGTGACGTCGTGCGGAGTCGACGGCTATGTTTAAACCAGGAACTGGGAACCTGGGAACGGGGAACCGGGAACCCGGGAACCGGGAACCGGGAACCGGGAACGGGGAACCGGGAATCGCGAACGGGGAACTGGGAACCGGAATCTGGAAAGGAGAACGCAAAAATTGGGAATTTAATCAGAACAAAACCAAGTTACTGGATTTTTGAAGATTGTTTTCTCGGTTTTCGCCTGATAAAGAAACCTATAATTTGTCTAATTTATCCGCTAGTTACAAATGTTAATGGGTAAATGGTTTAAAAACCCACCCCCATACGAAAAGAGAATATCTGGTGGCCAGCGTCATTGTTGCCAGCTGGCCAATCAGGTTAGATCTTCGCCTACTGACGGCCAAATTACGTGATTAATGAGTGCATTAGAAGCCAGTGACTGCTCATTACGCCTGTCTTTCGTTACATGATCGCATGGTGCACGATGTCGGAGCAAACTGAAGGGTAAGCTAAGAAATATTCATCCTTTTGAGTCGTCCACAGTATACTTTTACTCACTGAAGATATTTTTAATCCTTAGAGACAATGAGGTGGATCACGAAAGGGGGACGACATCTTCAAGGTGAGGAGATCAGCTTTTTATGTATGATTCAAACTCCGTGCGCGAGAAACAAAGCAGCCTATAATTTTATTATTTGCTAAACAAGCGTGCTTCTTGGACCTTTAGATGCAATTTTTTTTCTTTATCGGAGCCCAACTTTGAAGTCAATAGGCTACAGAAAGACGGATTAACTACATTACACTTTTGGAAAGAAAAATTGCTACGCGGTTCTCAGATTTTCCATATTACACAACATACGCAACTTTTATGGAAAATGAGGAGTCTTACGTAATTTTTAAGGAAAATGCGGAGTGTTAAAAAATCTCGTCATCACTTATCTCTCATCTTAAATCTCATCATCACTTATCCTTTTAAACATAGCTTCGCTTTGTTGCGGACTTTTAGATTCTTGGTTTGATTGGGTAACTGCCGGTGTCTCAAACTGAAACGTCCCTCATATTTCTGTCCGGCCGGACATTCCAGTCTTAAGGCCTAAGTTTTCTCGCTGGTCTAAAATGTCCCCTGTTCGGAAAGGTGCTTTTGATAGTTAAAATATGTTTTATCAAGAAAGGATACTCATAAAGATCCCATAACCATAGAATATTTGTAATTATCCGGCTTTGTTGTAGAGAAATTTCCCTGCAAGTATGCTACCAATTATTCCATTTTAGTCGTAAACAACTGTAACCGGCTGATAAACAGACAAATCATAAATTTTCTTCATTAAATGAAAACGATTCTTACAGAGGACAAGCGTTCAATAAAATTTTGTAATTAGTTTTGTTCCTAATTTCTGCATTCCCTTTCCAATTCCAAGTTCCTGTTCCCAGATTCCCAGATTCCTGGTTCTTCGTTTCTACGTTCCCGGTTCCCGATTCCTGATTCCCGGTTCCCGGGTTCCCGGTTCCCGGGTTCCCGGTTCCCGGTTCCCGTTTCCCGTTTCCCGGTTTCCGTTTCCCGTTTCCCGTTTCCCGTTTCCCGTTTCCCGTTTCCCGTTTCCCGTTTCCCGGTTCCCGGTTCCCGGTTCCCGGTTTCCCGTTCCCGGGTTCCGAGTCGACCGGATGTGAATAAGCCCAAATTCGATGGAGTAAGACTGGGCGCCGCCAGTTCACCCTTTGCAGATGTTCGGAGATTTTTTTTTTTTGTACTGAAATGAACCATTTGATGTGTTTCCTCTAATAATATGCGTTGGGCAGCGTATCACTGCTACAGGCCGACAATCAAGGTAGTTTTCGTTTGCGTGTTCACATTTGTCTTGACATCGTATCTGTTCTGGAATGGCTGCGATGTGCATGATACAACGAAGGCCAAACTGACAGTGCTGAAGAGTCATGTTCCCACTGCGATAGACTGTGAAAAGTTCATTTCCAAAGCGGGCCAGAAAGCAACTGAAGTGGAAGGCGGGGTGACAGTGAAATCGGAATCTTGTCCCCCGAAAGCGCAGTATATGAGATTGGAAGTGCACGTTAACAATGGCGACAAGAAGATCGAAGGGCGTCTGGACACAAACACTAATGAGGCTTATGTGCCTTTCTCGTTCATCAAAGAATACTTTGAGATTTATGGAGAAGTTAGAGAGCAGGACGAGAAGAAAATTCTTGATTGGAGGCACTCAACATCAGAAATACGCCTCGCGAAGGAAGGCTCTGTTTACAGGCCAGAAGGGCCTTTCCTCTGGTTTCAATATTATCGTGTAGAAGGTCGAACACGAGTCAAGTGCGTGAGCGGAGTCGAGAATGTGCCTGTGTCAATACAATGGAGCCCAGATGGTTACTTCTATCCTATTCAGATCGCCCAGTATGGCCTGTCCCACTACAGTTTATTACAGTTAGAGGGCAAATCCAATGGAAACGTGAAAGTATTTGAAGATGGCGAGAGCCCATCGGAAGAAAACTGGTTGTTTTCTGCGGAAAAAATCCAATTGAGAAACGTGTTTGATGAAGAGCGAGCCTCTAGTGTGATTACGTTCTCGTCAAGAGGTGAGATTTGTATTAAATTTCGAACCACAGGCGCCTATTCAATTAATTTCGCCAGATTTTAAAGCCTGTCTGTCAGAAGAGTCGTTCATCGTTTTAAGACAAAACCTCAAAATTTGTGTATCGCATTTAATACAATTTGGATTAGAATGTATTCAAAGCCGTTTCGTAGCCTAATTTTCAATTTTCATAATTATGCAAAAAGGCATTTGGGAATTTTTTCAATTCTCCGAGTTTCTCTTTGGATATTAATCTTTATAGACCAGAACTTGGTTCTTTGTTTACCTCGGTATCTTATTTTGTTTTTTCACCCACAGAGTTAATCAAGTATCTCTTTTAGCATTATGAATAACTAGCGGGATCCCCGTAAAATACGGTGATCGGAAAGTTTTTTTTTTTATTATTCTTTCTTCTTTTTTCCTTCTTGAAGTCCATTTCGAGTATCTCGAATGCAGTTTACAGTGTCAACGTACAAATTTTTCTGTAGTGCATGTACCACTCGACCGTATCACTCGACGAATTGCCGATCGATCGACATGAAAATCTTCCCATTTTTTGAACATGTGGAAGCATCAGCCTGACATCCAGTCACCTGACTGCACAAATTCTCTTTTTAAATTCATTTCCGATTTCTAAAAGAACTGTGGTCGGCACACCAGGCCAATATTTATATTCAGTTTCACTCAATGTGGTGGCCATCTTGGATTTTTTTATGATGAGGCCTGGGAAAGAGCGTTATGGACGGACGGACGGACGGACGGAAGTGAGTTAGCGTATTATTATATAGATAATAAATTAAAATAATCTAAATTTTCTGTATAGCTGTGATTTTTGTGTTCAGGCTTATTTACATAATTTTATGGCATAGTACAATACTAATACACTTGGGCAGCCTGATTTGACTTGTATTTCTTCCTGCAGATCTCCATGGAGACGGTGCTGTTCTGAACATGGACAGTGCAACAAGAGACTATATTCTATCCTTTGACCTCAAACTTGCAGGGGATGTACACATCACTGTGATCATAGAAAGTGATAATAGAGACATGTATAGCATCCACTATGTCACAGACAATAGTATGGTGTCTGTCTCAAAGATGGGCATAGTCTATGGAATAGGACGCTGGAATGGATGGCGTCGAATAACTCGAGATCTGGACACTGATTTGCGGAAAGGGTTGCGTTTGTTGGATAAAAATGCAAAGAAAATAAAGTTGACAGTAACAGAGATTCAAAGTGTCATTCTCAAAGGAAAAGGCTCCATAGACAACATCCAGCTGAGTCACACAGCACATGCAGACTTTTTTATGGCTGCTGCTGACTGGTTCATTCGTAACCAAGACAACAAAGGTGGTTGGCCAATCATGGTCAAGCGTAAGATTATTCCTGGAGTGGAGCTCAAACCTGGCTGGTACTCAGCCATGGCACAAGGCCACGGAATATCACTACTTGTGCGGGCGTTTTATTACACTAAGAACAGTACCTACTACACAGCTGCCCTGAAAGCAACCAAACCATTTAGAATGAAGTCAGAAAACAATGGCGTGCTAGCCACTTTCATGGGCAAGTATGTTTGGTATGAGGAATATCCTTCTTCGCCATCGCTGTTTGTTCTGAACGGCTTCATCTATTCATTGATTGGTCTGTATGACCTAATGCTGATGTCACCAACAGCTCAACGCACAGAAGCCGAGACTCTGTTTACAGATGGCATGCGTTCTCTCAAAGCAATGCTTCTCATGTATGACACTGGATCTGGAACTTTTTACGATCTGCGTCACATCACAATGCTTGAGGCTCCAAATTTAGCACGTTGGGATTACCACACCCTACATGTCAGTCTCCTTCATTTTCTGTCAACAGTAGATTCAAATTCAATCTTCAAAGAGACTGCAGAACGTTGGACTGGATATACCAAAGGCAAAAGAGTCAAGCACAACTAAAGCTTGTCATTAACAATAACAACTGATCACAATAGGTTGGATAAAAGCAAAGCAAGGACTGTAGCCTGGTAAAACATAATATTGTGTTGTTGATTTTTATAGCTACCAACTTGTTACAGGAACCGTGACATTGGAAATGGACTGTTGCTTGATCTTTATCTGTAATTATGTGGAAAAGAGGCTGGAATGCACCTCTAGCAAGGAAACTGCAAAAAGCAGACTATTTTATAGATTTTAAAGCACCAAGGACAACTTCATACTTTTTAAATTTATTTTTTTGAAGATTTATCATCACAGTAATTTGTTTTCATCCAGACAATATCTTACCATGATTATTAAAGCCAAACAAACAATGTTTCACTGAACTGCAAGCAAACATGAGAACAAGTTTTACACAAACAAGATTATTTTAAGGATAAACAAAATAACATTTTGCAAAAAACAGTAGGATCATAGATTGGTTTTCATATGACTGCTACACTACACAAGTAGTATTGTGTGATTGTGTTTCGGATTGGTTTAAATAAGTTTGGTGCCAATGGCATCTTCTCATATGCTTATTGGTCTATCCTTCGAAGTAGGCCCAATTTGACTAAAATTAATTTGGGCTTGACTGGTTGGTTAAAATTGCTTTCCTGCACCCTTTGTGATTGCCACTGTAATAATAGTGACTGCAATTACTTTGGTTTCGTGACAGTCAATTGAAAACTGGCCTATCACTTTAGCTGTGACTGCAAAACTGTATTATTTAAGTTTTGTACATTATTTCTCTATGACAGTCATTTATTTTAAAGAATAAAAGGGGAATTGCTGTGTGATGGAGGCTCAATTGATAATTTATTATTAATATTACTAGCAAAATTAATATTATCTTATGGATGGTGTAATTTGTAATCTCTGATGGATTTCTCACTCTTTGAGGCCCACAGTAATTTTACTTGACTGTTTATTTGAAAAATCTGCCAGAGTATTATATATAATTAAACCATGGTTTTACAATAATATTATCTAAATGATAGCAAAAATATTAAAAACATCGTTATTGTCCAATCAATGATGTTCTAAGACAAGGAAATTGTCCTGTTCTATGGAATTTTTAAATTTAAAAATAGCTTAGGCCATACTACAGTACTTCCTTGTGTACAAAACTTGTTTGGTATAAAAGGAACGTAACATCACTTGCCTCAGTCGTCTGTGTGATCAAGGGATTCCCTGAATTTGTTTTCCTTTGTTGACTCAGCTTCAACACTCTCTAAGATGGGGTCTGTTTCTGGTTCACTTTTATCTAAAGTTGTTTTCTTACGAATATTGAAGTAATAATATGTCACAATATAAACTGTTGATAGAAGCAATGCACTGCCCAGAGACGCACCAATAACAAACATGTATGCTTGAGGAATGCGAGCTCCATGAGAAGCCTTTGCCAAAGGTTGCCTTTTAGTGAGTATGCATTGAGGGGAACCAGAATCAGAGTCTTTACAGAACACTATACCATTTGGTCCCTTATTAAATGGCTGTCCAGGCTTTGGAGGAGTTGGTAAGCTGAAAGTCAGACAATGTAATTAAAATCTGTCTTCTTCCAATAGCTCTTTGCATTGTGAACCAAAGCACCAGTTACCACCATGACTCTTTAGTGCAGATAGTTCAAACTGAGTAAGTTGTCAGAAAACTCTGGACCTCTGCCTTAGAGATAGGGAAGTTATCTGGACTGGCCTGGGTTTACCCAGGAATTTAGAACATTTTTGGTGACGTGACAGTTGAAGTTTCTACATTTTTGTTACTCCTCATACTTGTACATTGCAATGACAAATTCAAACATAATAGCAATGACTGACTCCACAGTAATTTTGTTAAAAAAATAGCAGACCTCATAACTCTTACAAAAATATACTATGTGCCAGGCCAATGTGTTACAAGCATGATTGGTTTGATAAAAAAGAATTAAATCCACCTTTTTTTTCCTTTTTTTTTTCTTCATTTTGTCCACCTCCTTTTTCCCACTCTCTTCACTACTGCAATTTGAACTCCAAACCTTCTGTATTGCCTTCCATGAACCTAATCACTCTATCATCCAGGATTGCATTTTTGGACCTTGTCATATCTTTGTAAATTTAACCCTAACCCCAATATTTAAAGCAGTTAAAAATAAATAGACCAGTCAAATAAAACATTTACCAAAGTTATAAAAATTAAACAACAACACACTCACCCATCCTGATATACATCATGGTAACGAAGTTCACCAGTGTCCATCACCCCTGACTGTAAAACATCAGTTCCATTGCTGTCAGTGATGTTTGCTGCACCTTCACCTTCAGTTCCAGTAGTTAAAGTGTGATCTCCTGAACCAGGCATGGATAATGTCTCCACTTTATCCTTGATGTGATTTACTGGAGGTTTCCCTGCATTCTTTGTGAATGTCAAATTCTTTGCTTTATGCTTCCCTGATGGAGTTTTGATTGTCAAAGAATTATTCCTCCCAGACACCTTAAGATAACCAGATGACATCTTCACACCATGTAGAGTCTCATTGCTTTGATCTGACACAGGTCGTCTTTGTAGTTGCAGTATTGCTTGTAGGATTTGGTTGTCTGACGTACCTGAGGAGAAAATATAGATGCAATAAATAAGGCATGCATTTGCTGAAAAGTTCACACATTGGACCATGGCACTCACCGGTGTCTTTTCCTTTTGTGAAACTCTGGTGTGGTCCCGTGCATGTCAATCTACTTAATAATCCCTGTGTCACAGCGACCTCCTTATTGACACACCTTCCTCGTCCATTACACTTGTTTTCACTGCATGCCTCAACTTGCCGCTTGACTGACTTGAGATAAGGACCCAATGTGTCATGGATGTATTTATCCAAATTGCGGCAGACTTCTGGAGAAGTGTTCTCGTCACGTCGATTTCCCCACATGACCAGTCCAGCTGCACCCATGTTAGCCGCTTGGCCGATTGTGCTGTGTAGATCAGCCTGTGGGTAAAAGTCTGGTGAATAAGTTAAAACAATCAATTCCTTGTGACTTGATTTGTTACTAAATTTTGTCAATGTACTACTCATACTCTGAGCCATAGGGAGAGAATAAAATCAGTCTCAGTCAATGAAAGTTAGGAACAAGATGGATCACATATCAGCACTCATATATCTATTCATTATAATCTGTATTATAACACTCACATTTATTGCACAGTCTGGAAATATTATTTCTTTGCACCAACAGAGCCAAAATGTGTGTGCATGATTTGCAACTAATCAGGTGACAGAAAACTATTATAATTTTACATGAGAATAGATCTCAGCCACTTGACAGAAAACAGAGAGCAAAAAAAAAAAACAAAAACAAAACAAAAAACAAAACAAAACAAAACAAATACAAGATGACAGACAACATAAAACTGCTTACGTTTGAGAGGAACTTGAATACATAAGGATCCTCTGCCACATAAACATGTCTGAAGTACGGGAAAACTGGAATACTGTGGCCAGTCTTTTTGGTGAAATGAGAAGCCAAGCGGAAGGCCTCTAAGAGTCGACCATGCACAAATGCAGAATTCCATGTCTGCTGGCCATGCATGTAGATGGAGGGGTAAAGAGCAGTGCTTGAAGAAAACAACCAACCCAAATTATCATTCATCTGTTGGTGCTGCATAAGATTATAAGAGGTATGAGTTTAGTAAATACACCTGAACAGGCTGATGACTGAACAGGTCAAGTCAATAACTATGAAAACACAACAAACTAACTGAATGATGCAACTCACCAATCACCAGTCAAGCCAATAACCAAGAATAATATTATTATTACTAACTAAAAATATTTTGCTAGTAGGTAATAACAAAATATGTGTGCATAAAAACTAACAACAAAGACCAAGCAATTTTCACAGAAAGTATTTTTTCAGGAACAAGGTCTTTTTGGATCATTGGAAAACCATAAAATCCAGAAAAAAAAAAAAAAAAAAAAAAGATAAAACACACATTCTCACCTTACTTGAACATTGATAGTTGCTGACTTCACTGCTAAAACAATCTGGGAAGCCATAAAAACCCCACAATCCTTTGGGTCTGAGTTTCTTGCCAAGTTTGATGGTTCCTTCCATCAGCACCCTCCCAGATCTCTCAAACTCATCCTTTGCCGCCTCAATCAATTTGACCATGGGCCAGTCTGGGTGCTTGGCTTGTATCAGCTCTACTGACTTGCTCTGGTAAATTCTCTTGGAGTCAAAGTTCCTTGCCCATGTTGGTCTCCAGCATTCCCAGTCTATGATCGCCAGCCCTTGATAGTTTGGATCAGGTATTTTCTTGACTATATTCTTTTTCGCCTCGGCAAAATGTGCAGTCAGGTTGGTGAGCTGTGGGGAAGCACAAGTTCAGGTACTGGGTGAGTACCACATATATTTTTTTGTTTTACTTTATCACAGTACTTAAGCTATAACTTATGGGTTTTACAGGTATGCCAAAAGGTGCAACAGGAAAAAAAAGGCAGCTCAAACATTATAGCCATGTTCAAACAAATTTCGTTTAATCAAGTTGTTAGGAAAATCTATCAGCCCAACTGGATAGTCTGGTAGTCCTTGGTGAGAAAATACAACTTTCACTGCACCCTAATGCAAAGTTATAAACCTAGGGAAACATCCTAATAAATGACAATGGAAGTATCAGACCATCAGACCATGAACTTGTTATTAATAATTCTTTTTACATTTTTAAGGACTAAACACAAATTGAAATGAATTTACTTTCTTGGTCCCAGAACATCAACAACACCAACATTATTTATATTATGATCTGTGTGCTTAAATTAGCTGAAACATGACTAAACCATATGAGTATTTGACAAAGAAGATTCCATTATTTGAGATGACTACCAAGTATGTAAGTTACGCTGAACCATGAAGTCATCTTGAACTTTAAAAATATGGATCTTATTGTCCATAAGGCCAAATTACACATGGTGCAATTTTTATTCACATGTACATCTCTTGCATGTCACCTTACAACATGAATCATATCCTGTAAATCAACCTTACAACACACAATCCCAGCATGTGATAGATGTATTTTACAGAATACAGGCAGATACACCAGTGACTGTAGCATGTTCCAAAATCTAAATTTCAAAAACAAATTGCTCCAGTTACTGATGACAAACCCATGTTATGATTAGTTATTTTGCACCTGTGGAATTCCGCCATTGATGTTGTGTGTTCCTTCATCATTGGTTAAACATGGGTAGTGACCCAGCTGAGCATTGTAGAACACCGTGACCATCTCCCCATTCCATGTCTGACCAGGATTTTCCAGGATATCAAAGTCCTTGAGATTTATGTTGATACTAAAGTTCACT
Organism: Plumapathes pennacea; assembly: GCA_964036295.1. Classification (NCBI taxonomy): domain Eukaryota; kingdom Metazoa; phylum Cnidaria; class Anthozoa; order Antipatharia; family Myriopathidae; genus Plumapathes; species Plumapathes pennacea. Next base: position 17,174,198 of record OZ038470.1, on the reverse strand, counting down.
CTGCAGCCCGCCGTCGGCGCGTTCCAAACGGCAACAAAGGGTCGGTCTTGCACGGGAAACTGATCAGTACATTGACACACGGATTCGTTCAGTTCCAAGCCATGGACCCAGACGACGTTCCCACCATTAAACAATTCGACTATAGATAAACAGACTAGGAGCATTACAGGTCTTTTGGGCGCCATTTCTTGTCATCATCGTTGCTCCATTTTCTCAAGTGTCTGGCGGAGCATATCACAACCCGAGGATACATCATGACGTAAGAATACTTGATGGAGTTGTGATATTTCAAGTTCTTGGAAAACGCTTATGTGTTCCACAGTGATGTATCGTACTTCAAGTAATTACGAGGAGTACTCACATTCTTCCATTGCAGTAGAACTTCGTATCTACATAAAACAACATAGTAAATTATATCAGCTATTATTAATGTGAATGGAAGAAGGGAAACTACAACTTACCATAAACGACAAACCTTATGTCTGAAATGTAGCTTACCAAGTGTGAACAACAACAGCGACGTGTACTGTAAATTTCTTTCTCGTACTAGTATTATATACAGGAGTAACAAAGCAAATTCTCACCTGCAGAGAAATCACTGACAACTGTTGTCGTGTCCGCCATGTTGCTTCCCCCAGCTCCCAATGCCCTCTGGGTAGGCCTCGCAAACTCATCCCAGGGCCATCCGGGTGAGAATCTCAGCAGGTAACTTTAAATAAAACTTGAGATATATATATGCGCGTAACATTTACACTAACACCTACCTGCCCTGAATTAGTGCCTTTTGAATCAAATAAATTCAAGTGAATGGTCGACATTTCCTTTTTTCAAGAGAAAGCTGTGGGTTGAAACTTGTCGCGTGTGAACACACAATTCGGTCACAGTGGGTTAATGATTAATGAACATTACTTACTTTCTCTGAGTAAACTACGAGCAAGAAAGTTTGATTTTTGCCCATTCACAGCAGGTCGTCCAAGATTTGTATACTCGAGAAGTGCGCGCACACAACACTACCACGTGCAACGTGACCGACACGGGTCGGCTACAACCCATAATGGGTTGTAGCATGCTTCCTCCACTTATCATCGACTTAGAATTATCGTTTCTGTAAACAAATACCCTAAAAATAAGTGGAAATAAAAACCTTTAGAACCTTTAGACACCACGCGACCAACATAACGTACCACGCGACCAACATAACGCACCACGCGACCAACATAACTGCCACGCGACAGACACCACGATCAACGATAGTTTGGCCTCGGCCCAAAGACTTTTATTCTGTGATATATACCTAGGCACATAATTCTGCAGATGTCTAGAATAGAAAAGGCGTCGCCCTCCAAATGTACAGCATTTGTTATATTACACTTTTTCAGTAAATCTGGCGTATGGTAACTTTTAAATCTTTTATCTTTTATCTAGAAACTATTGGCCCAATAGCTGGCTAAAACGAATAGCAATTTAGTGCAATAAGTTAAAAAAATCATATAACCCTGAACCGAATTGTTTTGAAATATTTGTTTACATTTAAACTATATCAAATATCAAAATATCGCAAAAAGTACCGCCGGGGCTCTTTTTCAAATAATTAATTCTTAGCATTACTTCAGCTTCTTTTTCATTTAAAATTGGAAAATCAATGCATCATTAAGTCGCCTAAGTATGACGAGGACTATATGACATGGCCGGAAGTCCTCAAGTTCCGAACTACTGTACGTTGACTTACACCGACGTTCACAACTTGCAATTCACGTCGCACAAATAAATGCGAGTTGTTCACTTCGTTAGTGAAAGACACCGTTAATATATGTGAGAGTTTCCTTTCGACTGCTTGCTTTAACGTTTGCCACCAACCAGTCAGATAGTGTCTGGCCAAATGAAAACTGAGGCAAACGAGGGCATGTTTCAAAAACTCAGATTCACGAATAGCACCATATTCGTTTCTCGTCAAAAATGTGTGAAAAACGCTCACTAAATATTTTAAGTATATATTTATATGTTTTACTAACTGTTTTTGTCGCCATGAACAAATCGGCCTTGCGGCTGCATGTTCGAGTATCTTAGTCGTTTGACGTGAAGCTTTCAGAACCTCGTGTCTTCATCGCCAGATTCCTCTCCGTGAAGTTCGAGAATTTCATTAAACGCTTTCAGCAAGTCCACCTGACTTGTACTCAGGTCTCCCTCATTTGATGGATCTTTCGTCGTTCGCGCCTCTTCCGCGCCAAAATACGTGTCATGGTTGTCGTCCTCTAGCCCGTCGTCGCCACGCAAGATCAGCGGTTCGCCGCTAGGAGTTAGCGTAATGGCAGATTTTTCACCATCCAAGGGACCTGGTGCCGAGTTCTGATTGACAGCGCTGTTTGACTGATTGACAGCTGATTCAGCGTCGGTTCCTTTGTTTACTTCATCGTCGTGGGCCCCATAGTTTAGCCTTTGCGTTTTTTCGTAATCAGTAACACCAGTTTTCGATTGATCTGTCGATTCCTCAGTAGATTCTTGAAAATCCTTCGCCGTAGTTGGTCTTCTGTCATCATCATCAATACCTCTTCTTGAAAACTCAGTTCCGGAGCCCGCTACACCGGACTCTTGGTCAGCAGATTTGTCATCAACTGAAAGAGGAAATTTTGAAGGATTACAGCTTGCATCCACAAGAGTTGCACTCGACAAATTGTCCTGACCTGCAGTTTGATTTTCGCTGTCCTGTGATTGGTCGACGAAAGGCTGTGATCGTCTGACCTTTGTGACGTCTTCCGCGCATTCTTGATCCTCGTGTTGGTTCTTATTTAAGATTGAACTTGAATCGTTCGGAACGTGCTCGCCGACCTTATCGGCAGCATCCTCACAGTTCAGTGAGTTGGGTGTCTCGCTCCTGTCTTTCTCACTTTCCAATTCATCCAGCTCCGACTCTCCATAGATACCCGAGTAAGGCCGACTAGAACCAACAGCTTCCGACACAGGCCCGAACGAAGCACTCGGGACGACGCTATCTTGCAAGTGCATCTTGCCAAACTTCCAAGCCACCGTGACAGGATTGTGGGTGGTGGATTCCTCAGAAGTTTCCGCGCCGTCAGTGCTGGCCTCGTTTTTCAAAGACGAAGCTGCGCCATTTTGGTTATTCGCTTGCCGTTCTCTCAACAGTTCCTCGTAAGCGAACGGGATATTCTCGTACAAGGCCTCCGCGCGCTGCTTTGCCCGGGATTCTTTCTCGCCCTGATACCAGTTATTGAGCGCGGCGGCAAACGCTACGAAGTTCTCATACAAAGCGCTCAGTTCTTCTAGATGGCTCTCGCCCAGACTCCCTCGGTCAGGTTCTTCTGTGTCCAGAGTCCCCCGGTCGGGTTCCTGTTTGCCCAGACTCCCTCGGTCGGGTTCTTCTGTACCCAGACTCTCTCGGTTGGGTTCTTCTGTACCCAGACTCTCTCGGTCAGGTTCTTGTATGCCCAGACTCCCTCGGTCGGGTTCTTCTATACCCAGACTCTCTCGGTCGGGTTTTTCAGGGTCCTTTTTAAAATCAGCCGCACTTGGTGTAGGACTCTCACTTCGATCAACTTTTTCTAGATTTTTATCATTGGCAGTTTGTGAATTCACTTCTTCCAGCTCTATGCTTTCTATTCTCGCCACAGTTCCAAAGTGTTCCGTCACCTCCGCGGCCGGACTTGCTGTGTTCTCCAAAGTTTCGTCGCTCGCTGAACACTGTTCAACAGCGCTCTCCTCCTCTGCTACAACGAACACGGGATCTTGACTTGTCTGGTCCGTAACCACGTGGTGGTTGTCAGATGGAGACGTGACGTCACCATCAGGCAATCGGAAGAAGACACTGTCGTCTGACGACACGGACGGAAAATTCAACAGGGAGGGGTTCCTGATCACTTCGTTGGATTGTTTCGGCTCCTCCGCCTCCGCCAATGAAGAGAAATCTAAAAACAACAACAGAACACCAGTTGAGTTGAACCGCAGTTATCAGCATGGCACAGGCGCAGTAGAAATGAAGGCTGTACTATGTGTGAAAGTTACCGTCACAAAAAAGAAGTCGAAGAGTAGACACCTGCTTTCTGATCTTTCCACAAATATCAATAACGCAGAATTACTCACTGATCTGCTGTCACTTCTCACTACAACAGATGAACGCCAACAAGCCACTTTCAGTCATGCGCAGTTCGCGAGCTTAAGATAATGGGCACAGTGAAGAAGTGCGCATGACTGTCAAACTGGCTTGTATCCGAATTTAGACAATGAACGGAGACGATACGAAGTTAAGAGAAAGGATAAACGTTTCCTGTAGAATAACGCAAGGCAGCTTTCTTCCTGGACTTACCAAAGGAAGGTGAACGAACGCACATGGTATCTTCCAGTATCATGCTCCTCGTCCTGCGCACGCGCTCACTGCGGTCTACCAACACTGCACTTTTCACAGAAATTACCGTCGTCCACTTCTCGAAGTCAATTCTCGTCAAAGCGCGCAAAGTGACATTTTTCCCGCCCTCGCACTCTAGTCTGAACTTGTACACGCCCTTGTCGAAGTCGCACTGGTTTACAACTCTTGAGTTAACCAAGGGAAGGAGCTTTCTCGGCCTTTCAGCCAGTTCGTGTTCATAGACGTACAGATCATCATCGCGCAGTTGACACCATCTCCTCACCTCACTCATACAGAGCTCCGAGGCGGTGACTTCCATGAGATGACCACAGAATCTGCCTGCACTGTCAAACAAGTTCCCGCACGAGAAGCGCCGGTCCACCTCGTCTTTTTGCCGGCGCGTGGATTTCTCTCGCAGCTTCACGTTCAATTTCTCAGTTGATGCTCTCCAGGGCGCTTTGAACAAATCTGGTCGACTTAATCTTTTGAATAACGAAGTGTCCTCGGATATTTTCCGGACAGACTTCTTCCCGCTCGCTCTGCCTTCACTCAGAACTTCCTTCTCTTTCCGTTCGTTTTCAGGTGACATCATGACGTCGTTAAAGCTCGCCGACTTTCTGTTATCTTGCAGACGTCCTTCGGTCAAAGTCTCTGCCGACATGACCCGTGCACTGTCAGCAAGCGGGCGACAGTAACGCGAGAACACGCTCATCCATTGCGCAACTAGCTTATGATCCTTGTGCTGATAGCGCTTCACTTGATTACCACAGTAAAGAACGAAATTCGAGCGACCATCGGCGTCGGCGCTGCCGCCCTTCATCGTGATATCCACGAGAGGCCAGACAAAACGTGCTGTACTGGCTCTCTTGTCGTCAAACACGCTAAACTGCTCACTCGTCACCAGGCACCACCGACTCACCCGTGCCTCGCCCAGCATCTCCTGTAGATATCCGCTGATCAGTACATCCGTGGTGTCAGGAGCCTGCGTTGTCATGGAGGCGCTGCTGACGTGTTTACCCGCAGGCGTGTAACACTCGGCGGGTGGTGGAGAGACAATTTTTTGCGCGAGAGTTTCGCTTTTCGTTCGTTTATGCAAAATGCCTCCCAATACGGGTTGACCTGCCAGCCTGCCGGCGCATGTAGGATTTTCGTCGATAGAATTGCAATCTTCTCGATTTGTTAGCAGCATTTTCAGCCATCTCTCGAAGTCGGTTTGGTGTCGAGTCGCCAGCACGATGACGTCAGGGCCGCAACGGACTTGAAACCAAAACCAGTTGGATTGAGGTCGACTCACGTTCTCCACAAACGATCTGTGAAGCGGAAACCTCCTGAGCGGGTCAGGTGCTTTGGCGTCAGAATACACCAACAACTCTTTGTCCCTGACGGCACACCATCTGGTTTTGCCTTTCAGCCCCACCTCATCAGTGACCTCTGTGAGAGTCCCACTTTGGTAGCCGACTGTGTTAATGTAATTGCCCTCCGCCGGCAGGTTCTCCATGTCGTAGAAATTATGCCCCTTCTTGAAAATGTCCTTGACATTGACCCGTTGCGAGATTTTCGTTCGCAGGGACGCTTTCGGCTTACTTGGTGGGGAACCTTCCTCCTTGACCCTGTTGCCAAAGCGAGCGCTCTTTGAACGGGCCGTCCCACGTTCAAAATAATGTTCCACCTCCTCGGCCCCACTGGAATCTGTTTTGCGCAAGGGCTCTTTTTCCATGGACGCTTTCCTTTCCAGTCGCAGAGCAGTAAACACCTGTAACACACCCATCCAACGCTCAAAGTCCTCTTTACCGTTGGCTTGGAACAGGAACACTCCTCCATCTTTGTCGTGGAGACTGAACGCGAGCTTGGTTTTTTGCGCATTACTGTCGTCTGTTAGCCACATGTCTACAAGAGACAGTGAAGCCTCGGCTTTTTCGTCGGATTGTCCGTGATACATGTGCAGCGAGCCGTTTTTTACCACACACCAGCGTCTCACGTGTGTTGTACTAAATTTCTTGGCCTTCACTTCCGTTAGGTAGCCACAGAATTTCCCTTCTTTGTCGAATAACGTCAGTAGGTGTGAGAAACCTTGGTCGCCTTTCTTTCTCACGCTGTTAGGGTATTTTTTCGACGTTTCAAACCCAATCGATGTATAGCCTCGCACAAGTTTCCCAGGTTTCTTTAAAGCTTCGACCCAACTCCTGTCCTTCTTGCCGACCGACGAGTCGTCTTGTGAGACCTGGAAAAAAAGTCCAGGGTCATCATGAAGCCAAGTAACAACGCAAAGGGTACAGAACCCCCCACTATCATACTACACTACAATCACCCAAGGTATCTGACAACCAATCATTCTGCCTGCATTTCAGTGAATCAGTCTATAGTTCAGCCAGACACATGGAAAGCATTAATATGTCAGTCCGCCAAGTAAGTTAGTCAGTCGGTGTCCACACGTTGGTCAGTAGGTCAATTGGTGACAACAGGTCAGACAGTCAGTCGGTCAATCGGCTCGTTTATCTGCAAGTCAATCAGGCAGCGGGTGTCTGCAAGTCAGTCAGTCAGTCAGTCAGTCAGTCGGTCAGTCACTTTCTTATTCAGTCAGCCAACTAAGTCCTTCAGCCAACTAAGGAGCCAGTCAGTGAGTCTTGTATGCACAGTCAGTCAGTCCGTCCGTTGTCAGCAAGACATGAGTGTGCAGATGACCCACCTTGGGTAAGTTCTCGTACACTGGTCCGGCGTTGGCTTCGTCGTTGGGTTCTGGATGCACTCCGCCTTCAGCATTTTCACCGATGTACAAACTGTGCGGCGGACTCATGGTACTGGGAGTTTCTAAAAAGAAAATAGAAAAAAAGAAAAAAACTCAATAACGTGCGGACTCATGGTGCAAGGAGTGTCTGAAACGAGAAAAAAGAAAAAAAAAATCAATAACAACTCAACACAAAATCGTATAGTACTTATTATCAGCAGAACACCAGACCACGACAAAGTCAAAGACAAAATAGTATTAGATCTCATGCTACTGTAGTTACATACAGTAACTAAGTTGTCGTTTGTGTTTGGTGTGGCGCTCTCACCTCTGCCTGTGTTCCCCGCTGCCTGCTTCTCTTTCCTTCTTTTCAAAACTCTGTCTTTTGCCGCACTGTAGGACGTGTTGGATCGCTCCAGTGACGAGGAAGGAGAACTCATGACATTTCTGAATCAACAAGGTATAAGGACTCAGAAATTGTAACGCTGTAAAAGCTTGTTCCATTGTCATCAACAAAACATAAAGGAATGTTAAGTGAAACTGGCGTATAACCACGGCAACAAAACCTTACTTTGAGTGAGCGGCCATCTTGCCATCATGCTCATCATTCTTGCACCCTGTATCGTTACACGGTTCTTCATCCATGTGCACACTTTGTTGTGTACTAGAGTCTTGTGTTCCAGTGTCTAGTGGATAGTCTCTAGGCAGGACTGCTGGGGGGTCACCACTGTCTCCCTCTGACTGTGCACCCTGTAAATAACACAAACTCTGTGTCACTATTATAACAAACTGTGATGACAAGTTAACTTCTCCTTTCATGATGGTTTAGTTTAGGCTGGTGGTTTAGTATGGAGAAAATGGCAGCTGGTCTTTTGCTTGGGTTAACTTCTCCTTTCATTACATAATCAGCTGTGTATGGTTCAGTATGGAGAAAACGGCAGGTGATCTTTTGCTTGGTTTCAAGCTGATGAATCGCTCAATTCTCTTACACCACTCATACATTTTGTTCAGGGTAGACTGGGAGAAGTGGGGCTTAGATCTTGAGGAACAGACTATCTTACCTCACTACTGATTGACTCATGTGACCTGGCCTGCAAGGAGGTTGGGGTGAAGTATGGGGGATATGGGGCGACTATATTCTGGCCCCCTGTGGCAGCAAGTGAAAGCATCTCAATCCATTTGCCCACAGCCTGCCTGGAGTTTGTGGCAAAAAAGAGTGACTCTTTGTCAGGGTGGGACATTTTGAATGCGTAGTTCTTCTTGGACTCCTTGCTGTCAATCAAAGTGAAATCGTGTCCAACAACAGGAATATCCAAACAAAACTGTTGGTCACCAGGGTGCCTGTGGAACACAAATGTCAGATCAAAATTTTGTACTCCAAATTATTATCAATATGACGATGTTACAACTTTACCTGAGGAATCCACTTGTCTGAGACTGGGAAACACAATAACAAAAAACTGGGCACACACGCACACAGAATGGTAAAGGCAGAGATGGACAAATATAAACAGACTTTGTGAAAGACAGATAAGAACAGACTAACACAAAAACAGATGAGAAACAAACAGAAAACAAGGGGTGTAAACTACTGCTTTGAGAAATGCAAAAAAATAAATAAATAAATAAATAAGTGCAGGGAGTGCTGACTGAAGTGAATATTGAGGTGAGACAGGAAAAAAGGAGAAGTAACACAAAAGCACCATGACTGATTTACCTGTAGCACTTCAAGCAGTTGTTAATGATCTTGCAGTATCGCTTGGACCAAACTCCCAGCTTGCGCTTGTGATACAGTACCCCACAGTAAGTTGCAGTGCTGTCCTGGAAGAACTGCAGCCGTGCATCACAAACTGGCGGCTGTTTCCTCCTCCGCTTGACCTTGGGTGCCAGGGGTTTATTGAATAATGCATCTGGAGTCGTCTTGAAGGCTTCACCATCAGAATCAACACTGCCGACACTCAGAGCAGTTGATGATCTCTTCCTAGAGTTCTCACCTTGGGAACTCCCTGCACAGAAAACAATAATATTAGATTTGCAAGAACTTCTGTTTTGATTAGAAAGTTAACCAGTGTGTTTCTAGGATTTACCAAGCCAGTGGATTGGGTATCCTCACTCATTCCTTTCCACATTCTATTTTTCCCACCTTCCTTTTCACCTCAATTTCCTAAACCTTCACTCTGCAACTGACCAAATTTTCTCTCTTCAGTCTCCTATGGGGAAGTATCATACAGTAAGGAGAATTTTGCTTTTGATCACATGCCTAGATGAATCTTTGCTATATCACTCATACATTTTCTTCTCAAATGTTTGGGGAAAATTTTACTCTGTGTTGTTCTCAATATTCCACCAATCATTTCCACTTCCCCTCTTATCTATGCTCTTCCTGCTGTCCATACCTGTATCATCACTCTGCAACGTTTCAACATAGCTGTGTCTGTTACTGGTGGTCGTGCTATGTTCACTTTGACTGTCATCACCCAGTGAACTGGAGTCCCTCAAGACTACGGGCTTCTGTTCCTGCGCCAATTCTTTCAGTAAGTCTGCCGGGATCTCATCATATATCTTCTCCTTCTTCTTCTCTGTCTTCCCCTCCTCTTCCTTTTCTTCCTCCTCCTCTTCCTCCTCATCATCTGAACTGTTGTCTGATGAGGAAGCTAACTCTGCCGACTCTGTTGGCAGCGGGGGCAGCGGAGCAAAGTATCCCTTACTATCCTCTGCACTATGATCAGCCTGCACTGGCGTGCTGTGATTACACAGCTCCTACAAAACAGAACATACCTTCAGAAAACTCTTCACAGATACTAGTACAGACATTCCTGTTTTCACGGGGATCATAGTGATGGTGGTGATTGTGAGGGAGACAGTGACACTACTGTATACTTGGTTCATTATTACCCTTAAGAGAGGCTTTATTTGATGATACTTCATGATACTACATCATAATCCATAGCTCTAGACAGTTCAACTTACCGACACTAAATCACTAGGACTCTCATAGAATGACTCCATTGCAAATTCCTCCTCTTCTTCTATCTCAATTTCTGAAGCTTTGTGTTCCCTGGGGGAAGGGAATGAGGCTTTCTCTTGAGACAGTTTGAGGGAGACAGCTGTCTCTAGTGGAGACGTGGGTCTAAACCCTGTACCCCGTCGCACTGCTGCCGCCATAATGGCACTCATCCATGGAGACAGGTCATGGCCATCCTCTATTGCTAGCGACACAGGAGGGCTTCCTGCCACAGTCAACTTGAAGCTGTAACTTATCTTTTTCTTGTCATCCACTCCAATAGTGCAGGTCGGTAAGTCAATGATCTGCATGGCTGGGTCGTCACGGGTTTTGAAAATATAGAAGTGTTCATTATGAATGACACACCACCGTTTTTTATTTGTTTTGACATCCTTCAAGTAACCTCTGATGGAAGGGTTCAACAGATCACTGACGAAGATGTCGGTGGGTATTTTAGTTTCTCGCTTGGTAAACCAAAGCTTTCCTTTGCCTCCACTGCTTCGTAGTGGTGTCCCCCCTGAGCTCCACTGGGGGGACTCCTCTGCTTTGCCGTCAGTGTCTGCCAGTTGGGGGGAGGTTGCTGTGTCACAGGCGAGATGCTCATAAATATCATCCTCACAGCTGCTAGTGGAGTCTCTAACTTCCTGGATAAAAAGAAATGTAGAAAAATTGTAAAAACCTCTGCAATGTGTAATAATTCAAAACAACTGGGTTGCTGTTTGGTCCGTGGTAAAACTCTCCAATGTTTCTCTAAAGAGAAGTGCTAGTAAATCTTTTCATCCTTGCATGTGGTCAGTATGTGGACAATAAAGTCACTCAGAAGAACTGTTATATCAATTTGGTTGACAAAGACATTTTACAGATGCCTCTTGCATGTTTGTCTGTCAGCTGAACAACTATTCTGATCATGTCTTCTGACCTCTGCTAACTCCAGATCCAATTACAAAGAAATGTTCTACATACTTCTGTGTGTGGTGCACATTTGCCTAAGGTATTAGGGTCAATGAACAAATCATAGCTACTTTATGGCACTTTAAACTCAAGGTGCCCACTTCACTTACTACAACCTTGTTTTGTTTACTGTTTCAGGGTTTCTGATTTATGATGAACTTCACAAGATTCAATTACAAACTAACAAACAGCCGGATTTATCTAGAAGATCACTCAAGGAGGATAAAGGCAGTTCATGTTGCATACAGATCTAGTATCACAAAAATATTCTTTTGGTAATCTGATTTTCTGGATAAGACATGCATCTGCATCAGTGTCCTTGCTGACCTGATCAAAACATCACTCTTGGACTGGTTCATTTTTTCAACACTTCAACACACCATTTGAGACACAAGTTATCTCAGTCTATTTTTAAGTTGATCTGAAACCCAAAATTAGCAGTTCTGCCACTCCTTTACTCAGACACAGAACACTTCACTACAAATATCCAGAAACATTATTAAGTCAATTACACCGAAGATGGCAGATAAAAGAGCAAGAAGAACCTAGATATTGTCCAAGTGTTTCTAGAACATAATAACATGAGCCAAAGACCGTGGGAATTACAAGCCACAACTTCTTAAACTTGATATGCAGTAACGATTTCACTTAAACTCAGACTACATCACAGCTGGAACACAGGCATTGGAATGCTCAATCGAGACAGCAATACAATGCAGTGAGTGACAATAATTTAAGCGGTCCTAAATCTGCACTTGGGTGTAACCACAGAAGGAGGATATGCCTTCACAGATTTTTGTAACATGATGTAATAGACATCTAAATTGGTTTGGACAAACTTTTGTGTGAAAAGTAACAGAGCGTGCATCTCTGTCAATGTTCAGCAAAGAAAACATGGCCAAGATGTTATCACAACCGGAACTTTGGTCCATTTCTTTGCTATTTTGAAGTTTGCAACCATTACGCTCAACTCTAATAGTGGTTTTGTGACATATTTTTGTGCATTTCAGCTGACATGGCCAAATGAAATCAGTGCATGGATAAAACACAGGTTTGATACAGTCTGGATTTCAAATCTAACATATTTGTACATCATCAAAAATATCTGACACTTGGAAGCAAAGTTAAATTCATTTTCTCTGCACTTAAAAGCAGAACATTGGATTTTCAAAGAAAATGTAAAAAACAAACAACAAAACAAAAATACCCACCCAAAGACTTCCAGAAAAACAAGAATATCAACAAGGAGAGCAGAAGTACGACTGCTCTTCCACCCATATCAACACAATTCAATCTACCACAATTACAGTGGGTTCAAATCTAATACGGAAACAATGAGTATGTTCTACTAGCATTGCCTTTCCAGAGAAAATACACTGTTATGCACCTTGAATCAGGAAACAAAATGGCAACAATAAATTATTCTCAACTAACAGATTCCTTGCAACACAAGAGTGCGGATAGACACAAAGATCAGCCATCTGTGCAATGGTTACATGTATAGAAGAGTTAAAAACCCGAAACATTGTTAGCTTTGTGTTGTCATATACCTGTGCAGTCATGTGGAACGCACAGCAAAAATACTACACACAGATTCCTACACGTTCACTGCTCGTTTTTGATGTTGGTTCACGGACAATTTTAATTCTAATTTGCGGTTACTCCGTTTTCCATGGTCAGCTCAAGAAAAAACGGGGTAACCACTAATTAAAATAATTATCACTCGTGCAACCTTTCGTGAAGAAAAAAAACATGGGCAAAAGTTTGTGAAGTAAGCATGATGTTATCTCTGGGAAGAATAATTGAAAATCTACCATAAATTCAAAATAATTGAGATGTCTAGATACATCCAGAAACAGTGAAAAACAGTTAAGTGTTAATATTTAATGTGTGACACGAAAATAAGCTGAATGAAAGTCACGAACACTTGAATCTCTGGACTCTTCATCTACAGAGTTAAATGCAATATCCTAGAGACCTTTATTGATTCCCATTTGCGTGAACAAGTCTGGTCGCTTCCAATTTATAAACATCAGGGAAGCTGTGTGCGAACACGCGACTGTATGAGTTAATATTTCCACGTTTCCAACACTATATTGTTATCGTTATGACTAGAAAAGAGCTTTGATAAGCTGTAGATTGCCGAACAATTCGATCGTTCACGCAAAAACTTCTACTTTGCATTGCAAAAGACTTTAAATCAGTTATAGTGTGCTCACATTTCAGGAAGAAGAAGTCAGAAGAACTTGACTGATGCAGCCGATTCGGCTTCTTTGATCGTACATCACTGTGCAGAATTTAAACAAAATCGATTAACAAACGGCGGCAAAAAAACTCCCTAAATGAATGACAAAACCACTTATCTCGAAGAAGTTGCTAAGGGCGCCACACAAGCAAAATTGTCTCGATTGGGAATTTAAAACAAGACACGAAAAGCGAAATTGGAACCAAACTGCGGTTGAGTTGAGTTACACACACTTAAAGAATGTCAACTTGAGAAACACTATAAGCACAGACCGTTCCTCAAGCAGGAAAAAGAAAGAGCTCGCGACCTCGTCACGTACAGCAAGAAGTCAGGATTCAACACAATGGTTTGAACATACCGTCGCAACAGTTTCTCCCACTCGATAATTCCCTTCATCACTGATATCTTTCTTCGTTGAGTAGGTTCTGGCTCTTGCAAGGTGTCTCTGTTTTGAAGCAAAGTCTGTTGGATCGAACACTTCGTTTTTGTACGCCGATTCATCGTGGTGACTTCCGGTAGAGGACTCTTGTTGTTGAGCGAGTCTTCGTCTTAGACCCAAATCTGGCGGCCTTGGCGGCAAAGAAGGAGGCAATGAAATGCTCTCCAGTCTCCGGAGAAACTCCAAGCGTTGTTTATCTGCTTCAGAGCTGAGCGGTTCATTTCCCAGGACTTCTTTCAAGAAGCTCTCGATCCCTGGTAAAGTTTGGGCAATGGCTGTCGAAGAAAAAGGCAAGGATTCAGATAAAATCCAGCAGTAGAACATCAAAACAAACATTAGTGAGACACGACATCTAAGCTGAATCCTTCCAGCCTCTAAATGTCATCACCAAATAAACTATAAGCGCTAAGTGATATTCAGGAAATGAAAACATCGCGAGAAGAAACCATCCCGTCCGATCAGCTTAGAGTTAACGACAAAACGTCTCACCGACGATCCGTTCATGCCTGTCCATAGCTCCTTAAGAAACCGAAGCAGACATTTCTCCTGATGATCAACCCATTTCTGCAAGAGCGCGGCGAAATGTTCAAAATAAGGGAGATCAAGAAACCATAAAACCACGCGCCATGTTTTTCTTGCAAAGTCAGTTCGATGACTTTGTAATCACATGACCACATCAACAAGCTGTGATTGGTCCGCTGATTTTTCTGTTGTCTGATGTTTTGTCGTCGAGTTTTTCGCGGCCACGGAAATAGAGGAACAAGAGAGAGAGAACGAGAGAGAGAGAAAAAAAAAAAACAAAAACAAAAACGTAACAGCGAGATTCAAATTGGACTATGTTTCTTTTAATGTTCGTTTTTAATACTGCCCTATAGTGTATATAGCGGTCCCGCTTTGAAAAATTATCAATATATAGCAAACATATTAACCGTAATGGCCAAGGTTACAAGAACACACAGCGCTCCGCTTTGTCAAAAGAAGAGCTTAAAACAAACCCCCAGAAACTTTAGAGCTTTCGACTGATGCTGTTGTTTGCTGTCAATTTAATGGTGCGCTTCATTTAAATTTTTTTTGTCATTTTCTCAGAATTTAGATTAGGGAAGACATCGAAGCGGATATATAAATGTAGGGTATGATTCAAACGGCCCACCCAATCCACTTCCGCTCGTAATGTATATTCAGTTTATCGATCATTTCATGCCTAAAAAAATGCTGGCTCTTCTTAAAGATGAGTTATTTCATAGGTCTTATTAACAGTCTGGAATTGCTAAAACCGAGACATGTCCGGGGGTCATTATGTGATGAATTTCTGTAATAGGGGTGGGGTGGTAGAGGGAACTGGCGTATGGTTGCTACTGGCGACAGGAAAGGATTGAAAGAACGTAGTTTACCAAGAAAAAACAACAGAAAGACAAAAGAAAACTTCCCTCTGTCCTAAATTTGATTTATGAATGCTCCAAAATGCAGGGAACCCGCGGGCGGTATCAAACGTTAAAAACTACACAAATGATAACGATAGCGTATCGTCATAATCAGTGAACTTCCGTAAATAAAACCTTTATCTCTTCATTTTTGAAGTGCCGCTTCTCTTGTTTTTGGCTCCAGAATATCCTTCCGAATTGATACACCAAAGAAACTGAGGCGTTTACACGGTTGAAGACAATGCGTTTCACGCATGCACACGGTGCGTTTGATATCCCGTTTTCGCTGTGAAAACAGAAACTGGAGCGTTTTTGAAAACGCCCGGCACTTTTGGCTACGCTTTCGAATCGATGTGTGTTTTCATTGCCTAATTCGATGGTTTTGTGTAGAGGACGCGTCTAAAAATGCACTGAAAATAAAAGCACCAGGCGTGTAAAGACCGCAATTTAGTTTAACTGTAGCCTGACTGGCCATAGTCCGGGACTGCCAGAAGTTTACAGATAAACAGTTTCACATCCATAGTTTTGGCCAATTCCTCTTGAGTAGGAAATCCTTTGAAAATGTTTTAATCTTAAAAGAAGTCTAAGTGTTCCAGCACACGCCAATGCGAAACGAGACAAACAGCGCAGTCCACTGATCTGCCGTGTAAAATGCTGTCCTTGGGCCAGGCTTTGCACGTGTTCACAGACTAGAATCATCAATCGGGTGCCGTGAGTGTTTCCCGTGGATTTTCTTAAGACGGCCGGCTTTTACAGACGGTTTTGCAGCGGTTTTCCTAAATACAGTGCCTCTGATTTTATAAAACATTTATTTTCTTTGGCTCCGCGTGCTGTGCCGTGCCGTGTCTCTTTTTTCTTTTTTTTTTTTTTTTTTCTTGTTTTCTTTTTCTGGATCCGTCTTTGTGGGTAATCCGACTAAGAGTCACTCAAGTTCAGTTGTGACTCGACAGCCCCGGCGGGCCGCTGAATCTTTACAAGACTCAGTCAATATCCCAGTATTAATTTCGTCAATCGTCTCAACTGCTTCTGGCAAAGTTGTGTCGTGTTTTGGAGGCCCATATGGGCTTCTTTTATCTGTTCGTGTTCCAAGCGCGCCTTCTAAATTGATATTATGTCTTCTTCTCGTCTATACCGGCCCCTTTGTGTGTCAAACTTACACCATCTGACACGTTAACTAGTAGCACACCCACCACTCACAAGTGTTGTAAGAAAAGCAAACAGTGTGTGTACTTACTAAGTGAGCTCAGTGAATTATCATAGACAAACTGAAGCAGACTATAGCTACTTTTGTACGTGAACACCCATCATGTCAGACTGAGGTTTAGCTCAGCGGAAACGAATCAAGATAAGCCGATTTACCCACTCAGTTGGATTTTTGTTGGGGCGACGATATCAGTTATCATTTTTATAGATATTGCTTTTCGATATTACGGAATTAATTCACGCGTATTTCTATGAGAAGTCAGGCCCAGCTTGTGACTGAATATGCAGTGTTTATAGTGGATGAGAATAAGGATGATAGCATGAGGATGGAATCTTGATTCCCTTTAAAGACCAGTATTAGACAGAATCGCGAAATTGCTACCATAGAAACGAAAACTATTGTCAAAAGCTCCTTAAATAATAAACTCCTTAATTCATTTTACAGAATTATGCATGTTGACCCTGCATAGCGATTTTTAGGTAAACAAATGAGCGTTTTTTTTCTTTTTGTTTTGTCACCTTGTAAGAATGATTTTTATCGGTTTGACTTAAAAATCACTGTTCAGAGTTAATCATAAATATTACAATTTCCTCGAATGTGATTGGTTCATAAACCCCCCCGATTAATCATTAATTGGACACCTATTGTTCTGTAATCGGATACTTCTTTGTTCTGTAATCGGACAGTTGGCTTGGCCAATCATAAGCAAGAGTGAAATTTAAATGCACCAATCAGCGTTACACTGATTTTCAGTGGAAAACTCGATTGCCGGTGTGAGTTTGTGGCTTCTCGAAAGGCAAATTTTGTTAATTCTTGGACAACTTAACATGCAAGGAACAGCTTGTGGTCAATCAAAGAACGTGAACAGTCACTATGTAACGAAAGAAGACAGGAAATTTTCGCCGGTCGGGCGCGTTTGTTTAGTTCACGACATCGCCAGCATGCTGTGCTATAGACACTCCGAAACTTACGGCTCGGCCAATGTCAATGAACGTCGTTAATTCATTTCAAAATCATGGAAGAAACTTAACTTTGTTGTGATGGACTGTGATGGACAAACGCTCCTGGAAAATTAAGCCGTCAAGAAATCGGTAAGTTTGTAATTGCTGTGCCGACCCGCTAAGATACAGATTTTTTCAGTCTTGAGTATTTCCTTTGAATGCTTTGGAGTAAACTTCTGTGAAAAAAATAAACTAGTATTCTGAGTTTCAAAGTACCTGTTATGTTAAAAAATGTAAACCTGAAAAGTCGAAATAAACTGTCTTTCAATTTGTGAGTTCGTGATGGGTTTACTGATTTTTACTGAGTGTAAAGAACTTACACATTTTTTACTTTTACTTCAAAAATCCGCATTCAACTCAAATCATTGGGTAAATTAGCTTCTTCTTTCTCTCAAGTATTTTAAGTTGATATAACTGAGAGCTAGATAACTACGAACAAGCGGCGTGTTTACAAACGCCGAACCGTGTGTACGCGCGTGTTAAAATAGATCGGCGATGAAGTACTTCTTGATGCTTTGTTTTTATGTATAGTACAGGAGAAGACGCTGAAGCTATATGATCATTTCATTCTCAGAAATTGTAATATTTATGATTAATTGGTAAGAGGACTTCGTGTCGTCCGATGTCGGTCTGTAATCATACTCGTGATTACGAAATCAGACTCCCGCGAAGCGCGGTCGTCCGATTTCGTAATCACTCGTATGATTACAGACCGAATCGGACTCCACTCAGTCCTATTACCATTATTAACTATGCATAGTTCTGTACAGGGAATTTTGGATTATAATTATAAAATAATATTTATGGAGATATAGCACGAAAACAACGCATAGTTTGCCAAGCAACGAAAGTAGTCAAACTCAGCCAGTCTCCCACCTTGAGTAATTGATAATTTCTCTGCGGACACAGAATTTCACGCGAAACAAATTCTAAAAATAATTCAAGACGGAACAGCGTTGGCTCACAGACGCATAATGGCAGGTGGACGCTCCGTGTAATGCTCACACCACGGTAAAGCATACTAACGCCCTCGTCTTCATGCAGCCCACGTCTCGCATAGCATGTCGGGAACAGATCAAACTCAAATGAAAGCGGAAGCGAAAAAAAAAAAAAAAAAAAAAAAACTCAAACAACGACTCTGACTTAGGTGGGAAAATGTCCTCCTTGGAATTATAACAACCGTAGCGAAACAGAATCGACGTCGCGAATTTTGTTAGCGAGGGCCAAATCGAGAGAGACGTTTTCAGGTAGGAAAACAAGGAAAACGAGTGATTTCACTGCATGCGACACTACGTGTGATTTTCCCGCTTGATGTAACATTTCATCATAAAGAATTCAGTTTTGATATTCGTAAGAGAACACGCATAAGCCTCTGACAATCAAAAACTAAAAATGGAAAAAGGTGTACATACGGCAAAAAATGTTATTCACCGTGAAAATTATGATATTCGCCAGCATAGAAAGGTAAAGGTAGGGTAACTATTTGAAACCGTTTATAATACGAATGCAAAATCAGGAGACAGAACCTGACCGTAGATAACCACTGCATTAGTGTGTCCGGCGCAAGCAAATTGGTTTGCTCTCAAACGAAAAACAATCAGAAGAATCACCGGCTCGAAATACAAGTATATAAGGCTTTTATTTACAATTTGGGAAAGATATTCGGAGGAGAATGTTTGCGAATCGCGACGGCATTTTGGAATGTGTGTTCGCATCGAGTCCTACACACATGGCGTCACCGATCAAGTGTTGTGACAAACTAACCGTTGAAGCAAGGCTGACTCGATCGATATTATTTTGCTCAAATCCGCGTGTTGTTAACTGGAAATCTCATAAAAATGCAAAATTGCGAGGGAGCAGATGTTCATGGCAGCTAGCGATCTAGCGCGCGCCAGTGTCCCCGCCAAGAATACGAATCAGCGAGTCATGGATGATTCTCTTCGCCATGGTGCTATATAGGGTGTTTTTTGTCGCCGAACGGGAGAGAGATTTGACACACATATATTAGATAGGGTCGAAACGTCAGAAAAAGTTATCAATTCACTCTCGGGAGTGGCCGATCTTCCTGATGCGACTTGCACACCTGCCGTGAGTGAATAGTCTGTCGAACAATAGCAAACGCGTGTCGGGTTTCATTTAAGTAAATCGGAGAAAAAAAACACCTTTTATGGAATATAAATCTATTTAAGTGCTGGCTGGTCGAATCTATCAGCTCAAAAACAGTAGATTGTGGCTCAAATAGAAACTTAGAAAATGAAGAAACTAATTATAGTCAGTATATAACCAGACATTATTCCTTCAGCATAGTTCTAATCACTGGAGGAAATGCCGACTAAAACTACACACAGTCCGTCATGACTCTATCTCCCCAATCAATTAATTCAGTTTGATTCCGTCTTTTCAATTTAATTTGTGGTCATTCAGTTGAGTGCCCAACTTTTTGAAAAAAAAAAGACACATTTTTTGCCTATAGTTTCAGCTCCAGTTTACGTTCAGTTGGTTAGTTGTCAGGAGCTCTTGTACCCTTGGGACATGTATGTACTAGTTTCTAATAACTGGAAAGCTTAGAAAAAGTATAGGCACAATACTCACACAATGCTACAAGTCGGTAAATCAGACAAGCATGTGGCGGATCCACAACATTACGCGAGCGCGTTCTTGACAGGAAGCCTTCAATGTTTCAGCACGTTGTCGATGCTTTCAATTCGAAAGTACCACACAAATTGAACAACAAACAACGCTAATTGAAACTTGTTTTGAACTGAATGGTCCAATGGGACATCACTCTCACATCACGTGTTTCAATGGCATGTCTCCACCCTGTCTGGCAGTTCTCCCCAAAACCACAATGCCACGCGCGCCTTGTCTATTGCGCGGTTACAAAGTAGTACTAGATTGATAGTGGCTGGAAGCCTGTCCAAGTATCAGAACTTATTAATTACTCAGTCTCTGCATGCAAAAACAGAGTATCCGAATAGATACGTGGAGATGTGTATAAAAGATATAAGTACAATGTAATTATCACTGAAACAAACACGGCAAACTTACTGACCATTTCATGCAGAATTCGTTTGTCCAGTCTCCATTCTACATTGCACTGACCAGAATGACGAGAACCAATAGGACAAGCTGTATGGATGCCTTATCTTCACTCTTCAACTGGCCAGCGATGACAAAACTGCCTCCATTTTAAGTTCTAGCTTGATGGTCCGACTGGGTGCATAGTTCTGAAATTCAGTAAAACGTGTCAGTAAAATAGACTGGGATATAGAAGTCCAAATATGGTCATCAGTCCCAGAGAAGTTCGAACAAGGTCAGGTGACTTTCAGTGGATTAGTTTTGCGAGAGCAATGGGCGTGAAAGTTTTGAGCCGTCTGAACATCAAAGAGCAGTACTTTAATGTGGTTGTCAGCCTTGCAAATTGCAGGGAAAACCACCCTCGTGCAACTAAAGAAAACTTCATCATTTCCAGAGAAAACATGCCAGTCCTTCACCCGTGCAATCAATCCCAGTGACGTCAGAGTCATGCACCGCTATTTATCTTGTTTTACGTCACAGCGGTATCATGACTCCGGGATGCATCCGGAGGATTTGACCGACTGACTTCGTCACGCGCAGAATTTCCGCATGAGTTTAAAACAAGATGTTGTCCGTTGCAACTATTATATAAGCAACCATTTGACCGTATTATTTCGTTTAATCTACTGACCACACACGTCACCTCTAACACGACCGGCTTCTGACATGAAACTATGACTTATTATACACTTTGAAGCTGCTGATAAAACAACTGAATTGCAACTGACTATTTTCTTTATAAGATATTACAAATATTCGGTAAATTCCTATCGGTGTAAGTACGTCAGCGACACTCCCAGAGATGTAAGGAGAGTCTTGTTTGCTCAGTCAACAGAGTAATTTAACACTAAAACAACGTCCTGAGTAACAGCAACCGTATCAATACTTGGCTCCAAACATAAAACTCCATAAAGCCGATCCCCAAAGTTTGGATGTGCAGCCTCTTGACATGTAACACCGCTAGGCGCTAAATTTTGGAGAATCGGCAAAATTTAGTTCCAAGAATCCTTAAAACAAGGCTTACCCACGAAGGGCAAGTTTGCAGCGAGTGTGACGTCGTATACATTCTGTCGCCGCTACTGACGTCACACCGAGAGGAACAAACTCGAGTCAGACAACTCTTGAGTTTTTCACAGTTTCTCAGGTTTAAAGACACTCGCTCTGGCGCAGAGTAAATGTTTAAAATAAATGTTTAAGCGAACATCAGCAGTTTGACTCACGCTTTTGTATTGTGACTTTATTTGGATAAAAATAAATCTGTCAGATTTATATTAACTGACCAATTGCGTTACGAGACGAAAGTCATTAAAACACTGTTTTGTGCAAAGTAATTAGCTGGAAGGAAACGCATTCATGTTGTGTCTTGTCGGTTTGTGTCTGTCTTTAGCAGCTTAAGTCATCTGGGCGACACTTAAGATCAGGGTTAAGTCGTTGCTTAAATCCTGACGTACAGCACTCAGGATTTTGTTATTGTTGTGACACCCTGTAACACGGAGGGTGAGCAGAGCTGTTTTGTGCGCCCCAACTATCATTACGTCTGCTCCACGTTATGGCGACAACACAGCACAAGGACCACGGTAAGGCAGTTAAAGAAATTTACAAGTTTAAAGGCCGCGATGGGCGTAAGACTTCAGCCAAATGTGCAATTGTGATCAGCAATGCTCTAGCGAAATTGGATCAAGCTTATCTTTTGACAAGTTCGTTGGGCACTGATGCTGAAATAGGAAATGGCTTGTGTTTATCTTTTTAGGCGAGAGTATAGATCAACAGTTTGGGAGAAATCGAGCCGAGCCGAATATTAAATCACCTCGCAACAGGCACTCGCTGCGATCGCCTCAGATTGTCCAAGTTTGACACAAAATCAGAAATCTCGGGACTTCTGTTTCTGTCATTTCTGTTGTGAATCGGCGTTTCTTTTGTTTATTTGCCGTGTTCTTTGTGTTTCTTTGTCTTCGTTTCACTTCCAATACTCGCGGTTAAGATTGGACCGCTGCCCACACATATAGAGGAACGGAGATTTAGTATTACATACACTTGCTCTCAAAAGGTCAATTATTTGCCATCTGCGGTACATAGTCAACGTGTTTTGTTAAAAATAGCGCCAAGCTTTTTTTGACGTCAATTAGATGCCTAGTATGCATGGCTAATCGGTTGCTTCGAAACTACTGGATCAGCTGATATTCGCTCGTCTAACTTGCGAGAATTGGAACGCATCCGTTGGTTTTATACATTCGAGACATAAGCACGCTGCACAAAGCGACATGTGCACGCGCTGAAACACCGATGCATGTAGGAATGTTTTTGTACATAAAACAAACACACACAGAACACTTTGCACACACAAGTCACACGCACAATATTATCACAGACCATGTCATGATTTGAGCTGAAAGCTATAGCACGTATATCACAATGTTGCGTCCAAATTATATCATGATATTCGTAGCCTGCTGAGACCAATGTCAAAATATATGCAGCATGGCTCAGATGAGAATATTATCTTTCATTCAACTTTTATATTTTTTGCGATGTACATCCATGATAGTGTTATAGAGTTGTTTGTGAATCAATGCTGGTATTCTTAGAGCTAGCAGTCTTGAAATTTATCCACATTCATGCATGGATCATTTATGACAGATCTTGCTTAATCATGATTCCTCAACACAGGTTGTGCAACCATCACTGCTGAAAGACAAGGAATTTGGGAATCCTTGACATTTTAACCTGACAAAGTGTTGGTGTGCTTATATCTCCTTACTTCTTTTATTAAAAAAATCTTTTCTTTTTGCTTGTAGATTTTCGTAATAGCCTTTCTAAGGTTGATACCTTCTTACAAGATCTACTGAGCAGAGAAACATTAAGCCTTGATACAGAAAAGCAAAGGCAAGAATGCATTAGGTACGTGCAGGAAATGATGTCAGCTACTGGAATGAATGGACGTGACAGCAATTTGCTCAGAGTTGGTCTGTCACATTCCACGCAAGAGCTGAACAACACAGCTGTTGATGATACTGCTGCTGTTAATGGCATTACAAGGAGTGACTCTTTGCCAGATGTATGTGCAATCCAGGTTTGTTTTATCTCATTTTTTTGCATCGCCCCATTTTTCCATTTTTATTCCACAAAATTTTTGTTTCTTCTTTTATCTTTAATTGTTATCATTTTTAAATTAAAATTATTTAAAAATCATATTTCTCTCCAATTCTCTTTCTGTTTTATTCCTGTGCTAATTATCTGTTGTCAGCTTTTTTTACTTTCTTTGTAAGGTGTAAGGGTTACCTAATATTTAAACTGACAGCAAAAATATATTAAACCAAATAAGGGCATGCCATAATCACACATTGCAATGGTTGCCACGGAAAATAAAGTTTTGGATATTTATTGTGGTTACAATGAAAAAGGGGCTAAAATTGTATTTCAAATTTATAAGCTCAAGAATAACATGTCAGATAAAAATGAAATTTCACAATATTGTTATTATATAGTGATTCAGACTTTAAAAATATGTTATAAATTGAGTAATAATTTCCTTGGACAATGAGAATCAAGCCATAATTATGTAATTTGAAGGTTACATTATTTCTCCTCAGTTTTCTGATAAGTTAATTTATAATATATTATTCTTAGATTATATGTCCTCATATTTTAATGCTGATCCATCTTACATTCTAACAAATTAACCCCACAGGGGTTGCATAAATACAGCGACCTCCAACAAGATGTGAATATAGATGATTTCCGACAACTGATATTATATGAACCAATACAAGAAGAGGGAGAAAACAATGATGATGATACTGAAACAGACGATAAACTAAAACTTTCATCAAATAACATCAAAGATGTCTGCATGTCACCTAAAAGAAGTCGCAAGAGAGACAGCGCTGCTCTATTTGACATTACACTCAGTGATCTGACAGAACCAGATTTTGCTGGCTTTCTAACAGAGAAACACAGTGGCAAGCAGTGGTGGTGTGTCTTACAGGATATGCACTTATGCATGTTCCCTTCTAAAGATCCTGATGAAGTTGCTTATGATGTTATCATAATGCCTTGCTGTCAAATAACACTAGATGATAGGCTGCTACGTACACCTGTGTTTAGATTGACGCAGTCAGACATGGCGCCTTGGGTGTTGGTGGCAAAAGACACCCATTGTCTCAAAGAATGGATGAATGTTCTGACAGTAGCAACAACTGGGGGCAGCTTTGGTGCCACAAATAAACCCCCAGATAAACCAACATCAAAGGTTGCTGCAAAGCCCCAAATGTTTGCTATTGAAGAAGAAGAGGATGATAGTGTCGAAGAAATTCCAGAAGAAGTTCAATTAACTCCTCTAACATCTTTCTCTGGTGAAGTGTGTTCACAGTCTATTGAATCTTCTGAATTTAAGGTAAAGTTTAGGAATGTTAACCTTAACCATGACAATAAGAATCAATATTAATATGTTTGTTGATCAATGATGCTAAGTCATGATAATCTGCAATATTGAAATAATTAAATTTAATAATAAGACGTTCACAGGAACCTGAATGTCTTTTTTAATGTTAAGAATAAAAACGAAGTTAAAATCAAGACTTTAGATAAAATTAAAATAAAAAATAATGTGGGTAAAATTTTGTCAAAGAATAAATCTGGTATGGTATAGTGTTTTCATGATTATTCCACAGCCATATACCTGACGTCTACATCTTAGATTTTCGTTTTCTCCCTGAATGAAAAAAAAAAGAAGTGTATTGAGCAGCTTGATCATATTTATGTTGGCACGAATCTTTGTGAAGTTCAACTGTACAACGATCTTACTCACAGTTTACAAAAGCGGAAATATATCTAACATTATTACCATGATTCACACCTTATCTCACCCAATGTGCCCCACATTGCCTCCCCCTCCCGCGGGCCACACCCAGTCCCTGTGCACCCAATGTCTAGTTTGGATTGGAAATAATATCGCACAGCTATAAGATTGATCAGGCTAAATCTTTGTTGAATTCACTTTAGAATGAAACCGTAGAAGTCGCCGAGACATCAAACAGCAGTCCAGCAAGTGAAGTCCCCCCCGTACTGCCCACAATGACGTTTAACGACGACCAGGACTATGGAGAGGACCTGTATGAACCGATTGTGCCGAACCAGGGGGAAGAATTCGAAGATGACGGTTTTGCTACCGACGAATTTGACTCGGGTTCGTCGGACGGCGAGGCTGCCAGCAGCAACGCTCTGGCGTCACCACAGCAGGGGCGCAAGGCCAAGAAGAAGAAGTTCTTCAAGTGGCTCAAGAAGAAGTCGAAAAAGTACAAGCTCTTTTCCAGTCCGGAAGATGGCGTCACGCTTGCAGGCTACGCGCAAAGGCTAGACAATAGCACGTGTACCAAACGCTGGCTTCTCATCAGAGAAGGGAAACTGCACTGTTTTAAAACTATCAAAGATGAAGAGCCAGAAGTGATCATCGTTTTAGATGGCACTGATATCAAGGTTGGAGATGAAGAAAAGAACAAAATGTGTGTAAAAGTTCTCAAAGACGGCACTATAAAATTTGTGTTGGTCGCCAAAAGTCAGAAGGACTTAGAGCGGTGGAAAACCGCGTTAAAAGTTGAGTCGGGCTTTATCAAGCACGGCTCACCTACCAGCTCTGGAATCTACGAAGAAGAGGAGGAAGGAGACTATGTGATGCCAACTCCGTCTCCAGGTTTACAAAGAACAAGCTTCTTGTCATCCTCACCTCCCAAAGATGATTGTGATGGTTTTGGTGGCCATGAAGATGAAGAGGATCTGTACATGGAAGTCATTCCGACATCAACGACTCCTGCATCTATTCCTCATTCTCCAAGTCACGAGGGCCTGGGACCCTTGCCAGCCATTCCCCCAGACCTCCCCCCACGACCAGTAAAATCCGAGGAAGTTGAGAGTGATGATGAATCAGACTACGAGGTTTATGAAGAAGTGGGCACCAGTCTACCGCACGCCGATAAAGTGAACCAGTGGGACGATAAGGAAGCGAAGACGAATTATGAAGAGGAAGACCTTTATCTGAACGACATTGGAAGGAGAGAAGAATCTGAAAGTGAAGTGGATCTCAAAGATTTGCAGGAGAAGACTGATGTAGAACCCATGGAGGACAAGAAACTGGTCGTGAAGATTGAGGAGAATAAGGCTAAAGGTAAGTGACGTAATGTAAAAGAGTAAATATATATATATATATATATATATATATATATATATATATATATATATATATATATATATATATATATATATATATATATATATATATATATATATATATATATATATATATATATATATATATATATATATATATATATATATATATATATATATATATATATATATATATATATATATATATATATATATATATATATATATATATATATATATATATATATATATATATATAGCCTAGATTGCCTCTGGTTCAAAAACCTCAGTACATAACAAGAAAGATACATTTCAATACATACATGTAACAAGAAAGATACGTTTCAATACATGTAACAAGAAGCATACATTTTAATACATACATGTAACAAGAAAGATACATTTCTGTCACAAAATGTTTGATACATGTCAGCTCTCGCACAAAAACTGGAAAAAGGCGGGAAAAATTGCGGAACCGTTCGGCATTAGGATCGCAAATGCAAACTGGGTCACCGCTGTTCCTAAGCACGATCTTGTTAACTTTAGCGTGAGCTGACAACTCACAACACGAATCTTGAGCTGCAACAAGCTTTGTAGTTGGTTGACCAAGAGAATGATAGGAAAAGTTAGCTTTATCCTGGGGCTAATTCAGTGGACATTAACACGTACCCATATGGACAAGTTGGACCATTATTCTAACACCTAGACGGACTTTAATCTGATAAAAGTCTGTAAAAAGTTACGGATTCAGGTCTCAAATGTACAGGTACAGTCTTTGGCCATAATACTATTGGATTTGTTTTAACGTGGGGGAAAATTGGTCCAATTTGTGATTGCGCCTTTAATGTTTAATCCGATTGGCCTCTGATTGAGCGAGTTTTTGTAATAGCAGTACCCAAATTTCCATTGCGTTTACCTCACTGTAATAAATGTGTTTGTGTTTGTGTTATTCCTCGGCAGGACCCGTGTCAGCAGGCATGGAGGATGGTTCTATCCTTGATTCTGCGATAACCGCCTCGTCATTTCTGGAAAATTCCAAACCGTCGCTCGGCCGGCTGAACACAAGGGGCATAGGGAAACAGACGGGGGCCTGGTGCCCAAAGAACAATGATAAGGCCCAGTTCCTCCAGCTCGATCTCGGTAAGTGGTCACATGATACATTCTGAGATGAGGTGTAGATTATTGCAGAGGCTAGGTAATGACGTCATTAAAATACTTCAGAAATAATCTTCTAAAAATGCTAGTCAGGGCCAATTCAATAAAGCATTTACAGATGTATTTTACAGAAGTAAAGTCCGTTTAATGGTGTACGCTCCATTGGTCAAACACATGTCTAAATGGTTTTGACTTGGTCCGCTGGTGACGTCATTTCTACGCTGTGTGCTGATAGGCTGATGTGTTGCGCTTTGTCAGGTGATACAATCAAGATGTGTGCAGTTGCTACGCAAGGCCGAGCGGACTTCGTGGAAGACGGCGGATGGTACGTCAAGACGTACACCGTAGCGTACAGCAAAGACGGAGAGAACTGGGTAAACTACAAGGAGTTTGGCATCGCAAAGGTGTGCTAGAGAATCTTGTTTTTCTCCCTCGATCAAATGTACGAACAAAACGAAACGAAACACCAACAGCTGTAGTCTTTGTGAATACAACTTTCACCCGGACGATCAGACTGGACAAACGACACTCTTCAAGAAGAGGACGTTTGGACGGGAAGAATGGCTTAGATTATTTTTGTGTTGACGCTTTCAAGGCGAAGTTGGCTCAGTCTACAAAACTCCAAATCAAAAAACTGTCAAATGAAAACTTAAGGTGTGACAGCTCAAACGAAACATTCTGACAGCGAGACTCAATTCGCCTTATTGTATTGGTTTATGACGCAGGTCTTCCAAGGAAACACAGATGCAGAGACAACAGTGACAAACCACTTGAAGAGAGCTGTGAACGCCCGATATGTGAGGATAAAGCCACAGGCGTGGAACAACCACATCGCCATGAGAATTGAAGTGTATAAAGGCGAAGCGAGTAAGGAGCAGTATGTGCTTTTCCCGCCACCATCATTTGAGACATGTGTCTTGATAGTTGGTTAATGTATTTCTACTGCAGGCTCAAAGCTCGAAGCTGGAATCCACAAACTTGCAGCCACTTTAACCAAGGCAGGTAAAGGGAAAACGTTCGACAAACAGTTGACGTCGCCAACAGAGACATTGGCGACCAAGTCAAATGGTGTTGACGAGATAGCGAGTCCCACAGAGAAATCCCCCCTGGCGAGAAGAGTTTCGTTTGACAAATACGTGTGTATAATCGGCGCTGAGCAGTCGACGGAAGAGACAAAACAAGAGCAGCAGAGTGCAAGAGAAGATGAAGATGACAAGAAAGCGAGCAGAGAGGAACTGGATGTGGAGACGAAGGTTCAGCAAAATATTAAGGAGTTCAAGCAAGCTGAGGGAGGAGTAAAGCAGGTAAAGTGACTGAAGGGAAGAGCATCTAATGAAGTCGTTGGGTCCCGAGTGGTTATTTGCCAAGAGAGTTTACACACTTTGTATTTTTGTTCACTTGTTCAAATGTTATAACCTCTTCAACGTATTGGAAGCCGGAAGAAGCCTTGACTCGAAGAATCAGCCCGTGTCTACTCTGGAATAGAAAACAC
The DNA here is from genome assembly GCA_964036295.1 of Plumapathes pennacea. NCBI lineage: Eukaryota > Metazoa > Cnidaria > Anthozoa > Antipatharia > Myriopathidae > Plumapathes > Plumapathes pennacea. The sequence goes on along the minus strand of OZ038470.1, from coordinate 17,144,964 downwards.
TGCATTGGCCTAAAGATTTGTTTACTTGCATGTGCAGTATCATATTTATTGAAGTCAATGATTCAATCAGAACAGGCAGTGGAAAATATGAAATGGGTATCAGATTTTAATCATTATTTCTCTTTTTCAAGAGTATTTCAAGGGCTGAAGCACCTGGGAGCATCCTGGCCAAGAGAAACCTGTACGAGAATGGGAACCAATCGAGCAGTGAAACAAAAGGTGGAGAAACGAAGAAGAACGTAAAAAGTGGCTCCACGACTCTGGAGAAAAATGCGGACAAGACCGACACAACAACTACTTCTGTCAGCGTCACCGGTAAACATTTAATGCACAACAAACCACTTCACACTCATACGCACTTGATGATAAAACTTGGTGGGCAGAATGGAGAACTGCTGCTTTGGTCAAAATCAGCAATTATGCAGAAACGAATCCAAGCTCAGCGGACAGATTTACTTCATAGAAAGTTGTTTATTTAGGGTCGATAAAAAGTACTCTTTACTACTACCCATGATTGCGACAGTGGTTTGTTTCCTTGGCATACCAAAGGTTCTGTCGTCGATCAGTCAAAACCGATTGGTCGAATCGTGTCACGTGAATAGAATTTACAAATGTGGAAGTGAGATTTTCAACTTTTACCACCAGAAGTTCTTAGTCTTTTTTCTTGGCTCACAACTGCTCAGTGGGCCGAGAGATCGACGGAAGAAAGAAACAAACTTAGTGTAGTGTTTATTACTTACGCTGTAAATTCGTTGTTCTTTGTCATTTCAGCAACTGACCGGGAGAGGGAGATGTTAGAGAAGACAGAACAAGTTTTCCAAGATTACGCCAAGAAACTAAAGTCCGATGGCACTCCCTCGAAGGAAAAAAGACCTTCGATTGTAGCTATGCAGAAAATGAACTTTGAGAGTCCACTCATAGGCAAAGAATCTAAAAGTCAAACCAGAAATCAGACACCAGCCAAATGCCAAGAATTGCTGAAGGAGAAGGCGGAATTGACGACCAAACTAGAAGCTTTGAAACGGCGGGTTGCTATCGCCAAGGACAGGAAAGTGTTCTTCGGTCGATCAGACGGTAAAAACACGGCTGCCGCAGCCGCTGACAAGGAGCTTCAAAGTGCACAAACCGAGCTCACGAAAACCAAGGAAAGACTACAAGCCATAGAGAGCGAAGCGAAGAACGCAAAGGTGCTGGAGCTGAGATACCAGAAGACAACTGTGGACAACTTTTCCAAGAAACCCGCGCCTCTGATTCGAAGAAACAGTCGTGAGGTGAAGGTTGGGACATTGGACTGCAAACCAGCTCCAAAAGTGGATTCTAAGAATTTCAATCCCGATGGACAGAAGGCTCAGCGGGGCAGCGTTCTTTCACAAATCAAGGTAAGATAACACGTTCCTTGAACTAAGTTTTTACTTGTCCAGATAAGTGTTTCAGCTTTGGTACTTTACTAAGGTACAACTAAGCATGAAGGTTTTCCAGGACTGAGTAATGCTCTGTGCTTGTGTATGCAGTTCAGAATGCTTGATTTCTCACTCACTTCGAGTTATTCGCCTATTGTCACACTGACCACAAGGGCCGACATTTATCAGAGCAAAGATCTGGGTGTTACTACCGATAAGTTACGAACATGGATTTTATCTGTTTGAACAAGCTAGAAAGCTCAGCATTTCTGCTGCAGCAAAGCTTCAAATGTGCTAAATTGATTTATGTGTGCTTTTCTTTTTAGGCATTCGAGAAGTTAAAGGAATAAGAAGAATTTCTGGAAAATTGCAAAGAGTACAGATCATCGTTTGTATGAAGTACTATTCAGGTTATTTTAAGTTAATACGTCCATTGACAAAGACAGTATAAGTTATATTGGCCCTATTTCCCCATTTATATAAAGAAAACATTGCATTGGAGATTATTCGATTTCTTTGGAGGTTTTTCAGGTATTCAGTCCCTTGTATTTTAGCTGTCTGTCAGGAACTCAAATCCTCGGCAATACTGATAAAGCCGAAAAAGAGCAAATCAGCACATCGCGGCGCAGAACACTGCATTTATAATAGATTGCCGAGCATTTGTACACAAAGTTGATAGCACGATTTTACATACCAACTAGTATTTCACTCGTGCTAAACCTCTGCATGTGGGAGTTTTCGTCTTGTGGTCGGTTATATATATGATGTCGGGTACATATAGCATTGAATAGGCGCTCTTTCGCCGTGTTAAATGCGCTACAAGTTTGTAATGTACCAGGTTCTACTGATAACTTGGCTATCGCGTCATTTCGCGCTCGCTTCTGACGTTATTTGACTAAGATGAAGCTTTAGTATATAGGACAGATGTAACTGTTGTATGAAGCTAAATTTTACCAAGAAAAAGTGAAGAAATAAGACTGACTTACCTACTAATGTCCACCTCCTACTAATGTCCACCTCCTCCTAATGTCCAACTGTTGGCGTGTACACTCCACAGCGTCAAATGCATATTAAACAGACAGTTTGCACGTGATCTGCCAAACATTTTAATTAAGAATTCAAGGTTTCTTTATGGGCCTGAAACCTTTCAACTCAGCGGCTTTTCGCTGTAAGATAGGGGCACGTTGAAACCTGTCAGCTGGATCGAATCAGGCTAAATGCAAACCGGCTAAGTTTTAACAGTCTGCATTTTTCTTAATCTAACTTTTCCTCGGTTGTTTGACGGTGAGAGCGCGCCAGTCTGATCTGGGGTCGCTGTCACTTTTAGCGGTAAATCAGTAAGAACAGGCCTTGAGAGCGAGTTTTAATACTGTTAGAACTGTGAAGCTGTTATTCAAGGCTAATGCACGTTTTCGTTGTGTTTATGAACCCAACTCAAGAGCGAGTTGCTCCTTAAGTAATATTTAGTTGATGTTGCTGTATTTCAATGTTTGTGAAATTTTACTCGCGTTAGTTAAGACTTCGTTTCAGTACGATTATTGTGATATTGAGGTTCCTTAATTTAATTCATAGCATTAACTAAACTGTTCGAGATCCCCTGTGAAATGGCTGACACTGATAGACAATTCAGCCGGTTTGTTTTTAAACTAAATTTTTCACGATATTATGGCAGAAGGAGACTGTTGTTGTTCCTCTGTTGCTTCAACTACGTTAAAGTTTATATGAGGGATGAAGTGGTACAGTAGCCATTGCGGCCGTTAGCTGCACGTTTAAGATGTACATTTGTTTGTACAAAATATTCTTTAGAAAATAAAGTTGTGCCGTGGTGGTTCTGAATCCTTGCGAACAAACTGTTCCACTTGTGCGAGTGTTGCTCTTTTTCTGTTTTGGACAAAGTTACCACAGAATCCAGGTTTAACAGACTGCCCAGGAAAAGTGATTTGAATTCACTGCATTTTACTGTAACCCTCTCACCAGCTGTGACTTGCTCTGTTCCAGTCTCTTTACTCGACCTGCGTGTGTCAAGCTCCCACTGGATCGTGTTATCGCCTGCGGCAATTCTCAATGTATTTTGTAGTCTTCAACGATATGCTGCTTCTGGAGTCTTCTATCTGGGGAATCACAAGTTTTTAGTGTTCTACACAATTTGTGTTTACCACCACGGAATAAAGGCTTTATTAATATTATTAATGTTAATATTATTATTCTGATCAAATGCAAAATCCATCATTCATTTTACAAAACTATACACGTAAACACTGCACAGTGATTGTCAGGTCAAAACGATGAATATTTGCAAAGAAATCCTTCTCACAAGGTAGTAGATTGGAGTAAATATTTATTTAGTGCCTTACACCTACTAACAAGGTTCTCCGGCTGCAAATATTCATCGATTTAACCTCTATGCAGAGGGGAGTACTAAGTTATTATCCTTGGAAGCAAGGGTCCGTACAACACTTGTTGTTAAAATGGGACGAGCAACCGAGAGCGTTCACCTAGATCGATATGAAATTGACCTGAGTTAGATCAAAGGTAACGTCGACTGTTCCTACTCGGCGGCATACGGCTTGGATCTAAGATTAATCTCAATAGTGTGATGTGAGCCAAGTGTGAACAGTATTATCTAACTGACTTTTAGATGGTGTGACTATACGATCTTAGATCGATTCCACCGCGATCCAAGTGTGAACTGGCCCTCAGATACACTAACAAATGATTGCGCTAAAATATTCGGTGAAAATCTCCCACTATTACGCCATCAAAAGTAAATGAAGTTTTCGACCAAAAGGAGCAAATGTTCAATTATTGATGTTCTATTTGTGTGAACATTCTAAATACGACATGCACACAATTACCGTGTCACGATCGAGCAAAGTCATTAATGAGTAGCGGGGAGATACTCGTCGGCACTTCTCGGTATTCTGCAAGACACAAACACAAACACAAACACTGAACTCTAGTCTGTGAATACAGCTAACTAAAGTCTTGACCGCCAGTCCTTTGCGGCCGGAATTCCTCAAACCGCCGTTTTCAAGGCGTACGAAAAGTGAAAATGACCATGTATATCCGGGACTTTTTTCAGAAGATTACTTTCATTTGCACTAAAAAATGCGGCTTACCTTGTTGGTCATAGATTTGTCGATTTTTTGTCTTGGGCCTTATTTACACATTTGCAGATGTAAAAAAAATCATTGAATTGGTCGAGAGGACCGTTTTGAAAAAGCCACGAAGACTGAGAAGAAGGAGAAATAATGTCCCGTCAAACACCAACCTCCGGAAGAATCTGACCGTTCAACCGCGATTCCTCTTTGAAGCGGTTTCCTAGGCAACGTCTGCGCCGCGTTTTTTGACAAATTCGTGCAGTCTGTCTTTCCCGCCAAAACAGCGGGGGAGTCGTCTTCGTTGATGACGTCTCGTTGGTTCCCAACCGAGAACGCGGAGTCGGAGATGACGACAGAAGGAGCGAGCTGTGTGATGTTCGTTGAGTTTTCTGCACCAGACCAAGTATTCATGTTGTTGGTACAGTTGACTGGAGCCGGCGTTGGGAAAGTGATGTTTGGATGCTGCTTCATCTGTACATGTGGAGTACATTTTGGCGACTTGTACTGTGGGGACAACGCGAAGAGTGTTAACTTAAGCGACTATAATGTGTCAATAAGGCTGATGTGACGTATGATAAATCAACTAAAGGTTAATGTGGGAATGCTAATGCCTTTAAGAAGTTTAAACTGAAACTTCAAACAAACCTCGTTTTTGAGCGTCGTTTCCCCCAGGGGGTGGTTCTTGAAGTATTTTATGACGTCACTTATTGTGTTAAATCTCTTGGCTCCTACGTAGTATCCCTGGTCACGTGTCACCACAGCGTGATGACAGACGTACTTTCCGACACTGCGGAATGTGACGTTAAGATGGTCAGCGGTTTCCTTGTAAATTGTTCACAGTGAGTGCTGACCAAGTGAGTGAGTACAGTTACTTTTAGTTTCCAACACTACAGAAGGTAATAAATTGATAATAAGATAGGAAAGTTTACATGGAAAAGGTTTGTGCCAAGTGCTGTTTAGTTTCGGGGATTTTTAAGCACGTACTTCGTTGTGGTTAAAAAAGAAAAAAGTGAATCAGTGCCAGATGTCCCTGCATGCACCGCGAGTGTAACGTCACCTACCTCATGGAGATAAAGAGCTCAGAAGTCAGGTCACGTGAGAAAATGTAGGACCCAGGCTCCGCTTGGCACAGAAGCTCCTCGGCGTCACTTCTGCTGAGGTGGAAGGGATTCCAGCTGAAGAGAAAAAAATATCACACTGATATCATTCAACTGCCAAGAGCTCCTGCAACAGCTAACAAACTACACGCACGTAGATGTGTAGATTAAAAACCACTCGACATACAGGCATACAGGGAGGAAGTGGCCATAGAAGAGACTGTTACTTCTGCGTCAATAAAGGCCCGTTTGCACTGAGTGTCCAGCACAAAATGATGGCTTCTTTGAATTTTACAAAATATTCTTGGGCGACAAAGTGCCGTTCACACTTTCAAGAGAGTTGTAAATGTGAACCGCATGATTTTCGTTCAATGTAAAGTGTGAACGGGGTTATGCTTTCATCAAGTTCTTTTAAAAATACTCATGCATTTTAATAAAGAGATAATGTCAAAAACTGCCACCAGATTCTCAATATGCGAACATGTTAAAAGCCACACATCAATTATTGAGCCATCATTAGTTTCTAAAATCTTGGTGACATGCAAATTTTGTGAGTGAATGCTTTTAAAATTACTACTATCAGGCGCTCATGAAATCGGTTTTGGTTTACAAATGGCTCAAAGCGTGGTGTGAAGCGCTTCATACAGCCGAGAAAGCCGAGAAAAAAACATAGTAGAGCAGTCCGATGATCACTAACACCTGCCTCGCCTTGTTAATCGCATCCAAACCTTAAAATGTGTCTTTAAATTGAGCAGAAAGACGGCTCAATTAATTATTGCTAGTTGATATAATGAAATAATTTCTATCCCTTGATTTAGAGAATCGATTTTAGTTTACCGTGGCATTATGTATAAAGCTCTCTTTTGTTTGGCGCGCGAAAGCACTTATTTGTACGTGTGTGCCGAATATATGTCGTATAACTGTATGTATGACTGTGTGCATATGTCAGTGAATATGAAAATGTAACTATGAATGTACTGTATGTTCTAAACATAACTAAGCTATTTTCAAATACATTCATGGTACACCTTATTGAGCTAAAAAGTCCACCGCTCATACTTTTACTCCTATTTTCCTTCACCTCAATTGAAATCGAGCTATAAAACACAGTCATTCTTTTCATGAAAGAATCCCGAATATGGCTCAAGTATAAAACAGTTGAGGTATCGAAAACCACCTTGTGTCAACTAAGATTGTAAGCCCTTGTTTTCATAAATAAGAGGTACGTTGCGATTCTGATATCCAAACGGAAACAGTCCTTCCATCACCCACTTGCCCTGCTACTTACTCACTCAGTGTTTTATCAAAAAAACTTTGGCAATAATTTTTGGATATCGATTATGATAGCAGACTATAGCAGCACGAGAAGATGAATTACGTACATCAACACGCTACAACCCTGGAACCTGCCCGCTTTTAACGACAAGAAACTTTTGACACTGACATCGTTAGTTTCACTGACTGTACAGTCGAAGGGACAAAAACGCACACTTGGTCAGGCAAAACGACAAAGACAGATTACAACGACAAAATGATAGTTATGATAAAGAAACAACAGGGTCTCGTCCTTGGTTATAACGTATACGCGTAATACTTACATTGCTGCAGCCGCTAAGGTTTTCACGGCAGATCCACTTGCACTTGTTGTGAACGTCGATGAGGATGAACCTCCACTTGTCCTGACTTCTCGCTCCAAACGGGTGTTGGCGACTACAACAACAGATCGTGAACAGCCGGACCCCATTAGGTTCAAGCAAGCGACTGCATATTGTGTTCTGATTCAGTGTTGACTATATGACCGGCCAGCTCGTTTGCTTGGTGTCGTTTCTGTCATGTTTTAGTCCGTCTAGGATGTTCTGAACTTCCTGCCGGCTCACAGACGTCGAGTAGCTACTGCTTTTCGGTGTGAAACCGGTTGCGAATAACACGAAGAGATAAAACAAACAAACACAAACAAAAGCAAATAGCGGCTTGCGGCAAGGATATCTTCACGTCGTCAAATTAAAATTTTAAATTGAATCCAAAGAAAGTCAATCGTCCCGGTACATCATTTGCATACGGAACATTTGTTTTCGCGCAGCGCAAAAATACCACGTCATCTTAATTGTCTCTTCCTTGCCTCAAGAACTTTAATGATAATAATAATAATAATAGAAGAAAAAAAAGGTAATTCTCTACTCAGAAATGGGACACTACCCTATGGAGTATCATAAAGAGATTAATCACAAAACCGGGTTTCTATGGCGACAGCATCGTTTGCAAACGATTTGAGTCCGACCGCAATCACACTGCTTCATTAGCAAGTTCTTTTCTATCTTAACCCGATTGGACGAGTGTTTTAGAGATTTCTGTCGAAGCGAAAAGGTTTCTTTCGTGTTTTGTTCGAGCTTAGAGATTAAACAATAGAAACAGGTGGCGCACTGCAAATCTAAAACAAAGCAACTGACGTCACGTCTTTCATGAGCATGAGAGCCGCGCGCACCTGGAAACGAGCAAAAAGAGTTTCCAAAGGGAAAACTGGTCGACTTTGAACTGAGGACCGTTTTGGCGCGCTTTGTAAAGCGAGGAAATTAACAGAATTTTCATCAATAAATCGAAACGAGTGAAATCCCAGACACACAACTTGAAGCTTGCACTGGCCTAAACAAGACAGATCCGACTTAAACATTGATCCAAAAAATAAAACTTGTTGCTCCTTTTACGCGGATTTTCCCGTGAGTTCCCAGCATGCACCGCAGGAAAACGTTTGCGATCCTAATACCTCTTTCTCTTGCAAAGTCAGCGGTCGTTGCGTGAAAATTAAAAATGACAACAACTTGAACTGTAGTTGTCGTAGTTCGATCCGTGCAACGCTTGTTTGGTCTGAAATATTTACTTCAATATACGACTTTTGACAGAATCTCTATCATAAAAATATCAGTGAATAACAAGAGCAAGCATATTATAGCAATGGATTAAACTAATAAGACATACTTTAACAAAATCTATTTTATTAAAGTTATCCAAGAACTAACGCGAACATGTCATCATTACTTTAATTCCTGCACTGTTAACTATTTGACAATCAGGAACGTCTCACGTGACCACGTGGTCTGAATGGCTGGAGGGGCCTGGGATCACGCGACCGTTTTCTTGGTTTCGTTTTTCTCGGAGCCGGGTACAAAGCCGCAAATCGCTGTGCAAGCTTCTCGGACTGAGTGGGTTTTAACAGACCCTCTTTTATAAGTTGCTGACGATAACCGTAACGTGGGTTAAACTTCAGCCGGAAGTACTCGATATATTCTATTTCGTTGGTGAGAATCTTCTTGCACAAGTATCGATTGTATCTTGACACATTTTTATTTAGTCTGAAGCCTTTGATTTTTCCCTGCGTTCCAAACGCTGTTTCGATAACTTCGTCTGGTGCTATGCATTCTTCGTACATTTCGCGATTTTTTTTTCGGAAATCCTCCAAGTCTTTATAAAACTCCTCGCCATGCGCTCTAACTTTGTTCCAGAATATTTTGTAGAAGTGTTCGTATAGCAGTACGTCGGCCCAGTTCCAGCGTCGAATCGCATCTTCCAGCTTTTTCTTGGACTTTTTGCTGGGCTTGTCGTCACTTCGCCTTTGATTGAGTTTGATGTAAAGTATGTCATCTAAATCCCAACAGAACTCTCGCTTTAGCAGCACCAGGCTTTCATCAAAGTAGTCTGTCATCAAAACCAGCGAAAAGTCTTGCCCTATTTTCTTAATAGCTTGGCGAACAGCTGTTTCGTTGTCATGGTAAAATGTTTGTAGACCCAAGTCAAAGAGCATGCCATTTCTGACGAGGTGCAGTTGGTCTGGAAATCCATCTGTTCTGTTTTTAAAATCGCTCAGATAATGAAAGGGCTGACTCACAAATTTCTCCAAAGAGTCCGGGCGATTGGGCAGACGAAAAAATTGATAAAGCTCCATGTAGTTAAAGGTAGACTCGAAGTGGTCAACAGGATTACGGAGAATTGTAATGTATTTTGTGTTGTCTTCCATTATCATTTCCATGTCAGGCCTGCTGTATCTGGCGTGATTAGAAAAAATGTTTGCGGGTTGTCCATTGAGGAGCAACCGGTCGACAGAAGCCCAGTGGAAGAGAGAAGGCCAGTGAAACCGGTACAGACCCGGCGCGGGCAAGGCCACGGTCAGTTCTCTAATGTCCGCGAACCGGTTGAGTATATTGGTGAGCGTGCTGCTGCCAGTCTTGTGAGTTTTCAAAAAAAGGACATTCTGTTGCGGAGTGCAGCTGTAAAGAGGATAACGAAACATTGAGTTGTGCAGAGAGGCAACAATCCATCTTAGTGTACGTATATAATACCTCAATTCAGTGTAATCAAACATACAGATACCTCAATTCACTGTGAGCAAACGTGACCTCCCCAGCTCCGCTGGCAGTAGAGCCGGCTGAACTATCCAGCATCTCCTCCAACTTGTCGTTGATCGTGAGATTGGCCGTCACTTGCTTTGTCGTGTCTGTCATGAATTGTTCTAACTCTTGATCAATAACATGAAAGTCGCCCCATTTCTGGGACGACTTCGGATGCTCAACAGCAGAGCTCGTTTCCCTTGGGTGATACCGAGTGTCCGCATTAACATCCCAACTGGGGAGACCAGAGCTGTAAAAGTAAAGGAGTCGGATTTACTTGTTTATTTGTACATCGCAATTATTCTTAGTTATCAGTGATAGAATATTATGTAACTGTACTTCACAAAGCAAATATAAATAGTGTATAGAATCATTTATTGGAGTATAGTTATCCAACTGTAGCACACTACTTGAACCACATGACGTATAATAAGAAAAGTTTTCTTTGTACTAGTTGAAAGTTATACAGCCCACTCTCGTTACTGGGTGAGGGAGGGGGTGGGGGGAGGGGACGGGGGAGGGGACGGGCGTTACTCAAACTTGACTCTGCTGAGTAACGAAATGACACACAAAACCGCTAGAAAGCTTGCTTGTCAATCAAATTATGGTAGCCTGTATACAACACAATAGCGATGCTAATTGTAAAATTAGATTTGTGCCTGAAGCGAGAGGAATAATATCTGGACGATACATATTTTACTGAGGTAATTGTTGGAGTATATAGAACGAATTTTCAAAATATAGAATTCACAAAAGAAAAAAAAAAAAAAAAGAGCAATACCGGCCCGATATACTAATACTCGTGGAAACGCAACAGATGCGACGTTACATTGTGGGTGATAGTAATTGAGCTACATAAATATATGAACTACAGAAACCGAAGTGCAAATGTTCAGAGTCACAAGACGGAGGACGTGGGCAACCATTCCAATCTGCGAGTAAAGCTGCGACGAGTCACATTTTCCAACTATAGAACAAACAGTTTGAACTCTTGCTTGGGCTTCAAATTGTTTTATATCACACCAATATGACTCGCAATGAGTGACTTTGCTTAAGGAAATGAAATATATAATTAATGTCTTTTAAGCCCGGACTGGAAGTGTTAACTGGTTCAATTAATGGAGGGAGAGAGGAGGAGGCGATAAGACTCACTGAGCAGCCCATAACCTTATCGCACACCAGGGAATACCCAGTGTTCTTGATCAGTTGAAAACTCATTCATTTTTAATAACGTGGGAAGTCAGATGACGATTTCTGCTCTTATCACAGTAAAACCGTCCCCCACAATTGACGAAGACTTAAAAGTTCAACTAGAACGGGTTTTGCGAAGTCGCCCAATATTTGAACGTAAGAGCCTTGCTGCCAGACTAAGTGCTACTTAACTATATTTTGGTAATGGAAAACTAGAGTAAAAGAAGCCAATTAAAGGTTCCATACCTTGATTCAGAAGTAGTTTCTCTGCTAAAGTTGCTACGAGCACGTCTTGCGAGCGACGATTTCAAATAATCCATCTCCTCCACTTTTGGAATTAGGACCAACACTGTAAAGGACAACACACCCGCAACCAAGACACAAAAGGCTAGAAAGCCGCGCGGCATCCGGCCCATATCGAAGTTGAAGATCACCTCGGCATCGACTGAAGGAGGTATCACGCAAATAAGGCATGAGAAAAACCACGGCGCACTTTTCACATCGATGCCTTTCAGTGAATTGAATCAGTCGTCAGCGGATACGATTGATACCCTGACACCTGTTCCATCTGACTTGTATTACCCGCTCATCCACATTTTTATGTTTAAAAACTCGAGATTTTCATATCTCGGTTACAATATCACAACGCGCAAACACGCTCGCTTCGTGGCAGGTCATTACTGACTACACGTGACCTCTCATGGAAACAAAAGACGGACGGAGACACCAGCAGGCAAAAGTATGCGATACAACTCACCGACTTTCAAAACGGATTTCACTTGTAAATGTGCGACCTTAAATTTGATTATCTCGTTCAAAATATAAATAGTGGCACACGTTTATAGAACGCCAGGGTGCCCTACCTGAAAGAAGCTCCTCGCTCCATTCCTATTCCGTGTCCTGCAAGAAACAAAAAAATAATTCATCAATCGCGTGGCAATTACTTTACGTTATTTAAGTATAAATATAATGCCAAGTGACCGCCATAAGTCGTAATTAGTCATTTGTCGGCGCCTGGTTCACCTGCCACAGCATATAATTTGCATATGTTTGGTCTCTCAGAGCACCGCGTTTATTTATCTCGGGTCTGAGATATCCACGGAACTCGACAATTGGCAAGAAACGAAAACAGGCCAACCAAAAATGTTTCAAAGCTATACTAAGAAACGAGGCTAGAGACAAAATTTTTTTAGATTTCAATTGCGCGTTTACCTTATATTTTAAAAGAAAAGGAGCAAAAAAAAAAAAAAAAAAAAAAAAAAAAAAAACATGACGGCTTTGGTTGCAAGATCACGGTTTGGACTGAACCGTGAACCTCCGCCGCTGTTCAACAAAAGGCTTTTTAAAGCACAGGCCGGGATTGTCATCACCGAAAAAATCCTTCGCATTTTGAGAAGACCAGCGAAGGAAACGAGGACAGCAGAAGAACTTCACGACGTGAAGGCTGTAGTCTCGGCACTCAAGGATATCCACCGGGGACTACAGTACATCAAAGAAGTGCTCTGTAAGGTCGTCACTTATGAGAAGATCGAAAGCGGCGTGGAAATTTGCCAAAATGGCGAAGGAAGTTGCTGTTTTTATATCCTAAGTGGTTCGGTGGAAGCGAAGTATAAGATTACTAATGAACAGAGCGGGCCAGCAAATCGGGCACGAGACTGTGATATCAGCTACACGCATGTCGCGGGGGAATTCCTTGGACTTGTCAGCGGAGACGGTTCGCTGTACGATTACCCACCGCCCGACTCTATACAAACTAACGAAGTCTCGGAATTTCTGATAATTGACCGGGAACTTTTTCACCAAACAGTGAAACGCGTACAGAACTTGTATGTGCGAGAAATCGAAGCGTTTGTTAATCGCGAAAGCTTTCTGAGCAAACTGCCCATCGAGGAAAGAAAGAAGTTAGTCCCATTCATGGCGAAGCAGGTAAGAAAACTGTTTGTAGAGTTGACATATTGAGTTATCAGGATTTCTTCAGCTTAGCGACAAAAATCACTTGATGTTTATATTGACTTCGTGGCAGCAATTTGCGCGAACTCGCGAACCGTTTATTCCTGTAATCATCAAGCGGCGGTTGCCATAGCAGCGCGCAATCGAAGTTTCACTGCTTCCTCTCATTTAGGTTACTTTTCTACCGCACAGTTCAATATAGCGCCTCATAAATATAGTTGGGTATTATTAACTCTTTTCAAGTCGCATTTGACAGTCATCATTTTCAGTACAGCGCTTTCTTTGGTTGCTTGCTTGGCCATATATTTACATTTGCTCTTTGTTTCCACCGCAACTGCCCGTCACAGCTAAATCCAATAAACCGACTCGTACTTTTAATATAGTTATTTGCACAGCAGCTGAAGATATTTTTCTGTAAAAAATAAGTAGAAATATCAAGAGCTGTTATGACAAGCGGCCTAACTTATATTTTGCTGATGCTTTGAAAAGACTTGCATGGTATATGTTCGTTTTAATCTGAAGGAATACCCAGCCGGGAAAGTGATCGTGAAACAAGGAGATTCCTCAGAACATTTGTTCTTTGTTGCTCGAGGTAAGGCGCTCAACATAACAAGAAGGACACTCTATCAATATGACGATAAGGGCCCGGGCACACATTAAACATGGCCGGATTGATCCGCGAGATCGTATTAGGGCACCCGTTTCACGGCACTGTCGAGAAACCACTTTGACTACAGATCGATGCAACTGCCTTGTGTGAACGAGCCCTAAAATCACGCATCTACAAACTACCACAAAGTAATGCGACGATCATATAACAGAATTACTTTTTGTGCATACCAAGAGTCTTTCTTTTGTATTATCGATGGCTCCCCATTCTTTCACGGGAATTCGCTACCGTTAGACAATCGCCTTTACTTTGAATACTTCAACTCGAAACATCTCCAGTGTAACACCCAAACTCTAACGTTTATAAATCGATAGGCAGATGTCAGTATTACAGAAGCGTTCACATCTCCGAGGTTGGAAGAGAAGAACTCGTCAAACTTGGGCAGGTCGAGAAAGGTCAGTTGAAAATTTCGCTTCTAACCATAAATGTGCTGTCTGTTTAAGTTCCCTTCTCACACAGGTTTTTAACCGATTTGACTTCAGGCGACTTCTTTGGAGAATCAGTGGTGATAGACGGCTCCAAGTCTTTCTGTAGTGTTGCAAGTATTGGGCCGGTGACGTGCTATCTCGTTAATAAGTGAGTACTCGCTGATAGTGGAAGCAACTACCATACCGTTGATGTGTCAGTGTATCAGTCGACAGATTAATTATAATATGCAAGAAAGAGACAGACAAACAGACACACAGACAGATGCTTCTTTACTGCCAAGCAAGAAAGAGACAGACAAACAGACACACAGACAGATGCTTCTTTACTGCCACTTCAAGGAGAATTATCAGAGACGTTGATGAGATTAGATATCAAGAGATGCAAAAGCATCCGACTTAAATTGAACGAAAAATACCAGTCTATCAGATAACATCCAATACAAACTTTAAAATCCTCCTTTTCCCCCCGCAGCTGGGTCGTCAAAACAAACGAGCAAATTCTTCAACTTCTCCGTGAACACCGTCGCAGCTTTTTCCAAGACTCTGACATCATGTGCTACATCCGGGATAGCGACGTTTGGCAGAGCTACAAACGCGAAGCGGTCGTGGACCTGGTGAAGAGTGCTCAGAAGCGCGACCTGGTCGTCAACTGCCAAAACATGGCCGTGCCGCTGAGTCGAGCTGTGGATTTCGGAGACGCCAGAAGGTTAGGAAACGATTAACAGTTATACACACACGTGCCCGGGCGAACACTAGGAAAAGTTGTCCATGGTTGTAAAGAGCTCGCCATTGCAAATGCCCACTCCTAAAATAGTCCCTCCACATCTGCCACAGCATCAGAACCGAACTTTGGATGCAGTTGATTGCACAGCTCTGAAAAGGGTCGCAACACTCAATCCGTGTTAGGTGGGGCACTCGAACTACACAGTGACTAATTTTCGTGTTTGAGAAAGGGCCACATTGGGACGTTAAACCGTGAGATACTAACGCACCATTGTTAGACATTTCCACATAAATTCAGTTGCTGCTTGGACATGAAAACTTAGTCTTTATATAGAGGTCGACATTATCAAAAAGGTATAGTTGTTTCGATATGATTCTTGTTCACTAAAAAGTCGCCTTTAAACTTTTCTTCTTTTTCACAGGCGCTTCTCAAAACCAGTTCGGCAGGATGAAATGCCTGGAGCACCGAAACCTGCGGATACTTTGTTTGTCGAGCTTCCTCAATGGAGAAGACGCACATCCGCCATTTTGTCTTCTAACGCTGCGGCTGTCGTCAAAGCTGTGCTTCTATTGAGAGGAAAAAACGATAAATCGGCGTCCGCTGGTGACAGATCGCCGACAGCTGAACTGAGGTTTCCGGCAACGTCGAGTTTTTGTCACAGCGAACGACCAGTGATAAAGTCTAACAGCGCTCCGGCAGGTAGCCGTTCAGGCAGAAGGCTGAGATCTAATAGTCCGATTGCCGAGTTGCGACCGCAGAGTGTTGCTGGCAAGAGAGGCACACGTGACTATCGATCGATAAGTCATCGATCTCTTTCTCCACTTTGTGATAAATCGATGAACTCTCGTCAATCTCGTCTGCTGCGTTCCACAAATCGTACTCCTGGATCAGGCGCTGGGTCCACCACTGCCACAGGTAGCGCAAGCAAAAGCCGATCAAGCGACAGCAGATCAAAATCTCCACAGGTAGACAATCGATCACAAAGTTCAAGAGGTGCGAAAAAGAGGAAAAAGTTGCCAGTAGAAAGGCAGCAACTTCCTGCTGTTGTTAAAACGAGTTCTTCAACGAGGAAAACCTCTGCCACAAATAATTCGACGCTTTCTGACCCCGAAGCCGCTTCTGAGAGAAACTTTGTCTCGAAACCAAATTTCGTTGTAAAAGAAATTATAAACACAGGAATCCCAGGAAGAAAAACTTCTCCTAAAACATACCGAAGATTTCCTCCAAGTATGTTTGAGTTGCTCGATGAAAAGACAGAGGAACAAACATCTTTGAACCCATGGGGTTTGTCAATGATGGCCGGTAAGTGGCTGAGAACTGTAAAAAAACAACGCAAGGCCGCCAGAGATCAAGAGGAGCCTGAAACGAGTCCCTCCCCAACGCCAATCATAGTCATACAGGACTGGTCCCCAGACGCCGAAGAGAAGAATGAACGCGCAGACAGTCCGCAGGCGCAGAAGGTTGCCATGCCAACCCACAGGAGAGGAAGCCGCAAGATGAGTCGCACGCCGTCACCCGCGCTTAATGACGTCACAGAAGAAAGCGAAGCAGAGATCAAGGTGTACGAGGAAATGACCGAGACGGAGTCTGGTGACGAAAAGTAAGAGAGGGGTGGAAAATATACGAGCTAGGAAAGACAGCGAATTAATAACGTTCTGATAATAAGATGCAATGCAGCGTAGAGCAGCAGCCTTAGACAAAATGTGTTTTCAACATTTTCAATTTTTTAAATTTAGCATCATAAACTTCCCCTCTCCCTCATCGCAACATTGTTGTCTCGGACGCCAGGATAAGTTCCGAGGTTAAACAATTGTGTGGCGGGAGAAGGTAATGTGGCCACAAAACTTGCGATTTGTCCACCACGACTTAACTCCTACATCCTAACCAAACAGATCAAACCATGGCACAACATATCACCTACATAACATAACAACATCAAACCAGTATCACCTCGCATCACATAAAGATACAACATCTTAGTAGAACAACATACTAACTCTCTGTAGAGAACGGAAGCATAAATATTAATAAAACGTTTTCATTCTATTGTCTAGGTGGTATACCGAAATCCACGAGGCGAGAGACTTGTCTTACAAACAAATTTCGGTAATGAAACAAGACATGGAGGAGATGGAAAGGCGTAGGAACAAGTCAAAAAAGACGGAAGAATCAAAAGAACAGTTTCACCAGGCGTGCGGTGAGCCTGAGGATGAAATATCCCAGCAACAAGGCGAGAAAGACAAGGTGAGGACTTCAAGAAATACGAGATAGTTCAACTCAAAATCATGATATATTTGCTCACAATGGAATGTACTTGTGTCGTTCTGGTCCTCGTATTTCAGGGCTTGTTCTTGTATTTTTTATTCGCTTCCTCACGTTAGACTGAAGTGATTGTTTTCTCCTGTTTCTGCCAGACCAATGCCAAGCGCTTACAAAAATGCAAAAGCGCCAAATTTTTGACAAACGAAGACGCCCGAATGGAGCGGAATACGACAAGAAGGAGCAGATCAAGGACATATTCAGGGGTTAGACCTAGTAATTGTGTATAATCATATCATCACCACCATCATCACCATTATCATCATCATCATCATCATCATCATCATCATCATCATAGTCATCATTACCATCATCATGCATCATCATCATCATCATCATCATCATCATCGTCATCGTCATCATCACCATTACTACCATAACATTATTATCAACTCTTTATGTGAACAAATTTACTGTGGGCTATTTTCGAGTGACCTGTTACTGTGCTCTCTTTCTCTCTCAGTCAATCGATACTTCACAGGAAAGTTCCGACAGCCAATCAAGAACCCGGCGGGACAAAAGAAAGTTTCATCGAGCCCAGTCCCTTGGACGCCTCAGCCACAGCTCGGCATCCACTGATCTTAACTTGGCGAATATACAAATTACAAAAAGAAAACAAAATGTCGAAGAATGGTCTCGAGCAGAGAGAACTAAAAATCCTCCAAATTCTGTTGACAGCACAACTCGAAAAACCAGCGGTAAAGCAGAGAAACGCCGCCATCTGTTGCTCAGCAAAGTCTTCGGAGGTGTCACACGTCATCATTTCTGATTGACCTATAGACACTTACTTGCGTTACTTCTGTAAAAGTGTAACACACGAATAAACAATAAAGGAAAAAGAGTCATAATCGATCCATGTGTCCGGGAGAGAGAGCACAGTAATCCAAAGCGGCGAGGATAGGAGCTTGAGAAGAAACGCGTGAGAAATAAAGGATCCGAGCCAAGAGGAAGGCGTTCACGAGTGCGGAAAACTGGAGAACTCAAAGCTCCGTGCACACTATCTGCTTAAGGCGAAACCAAGACAAAGTTTGCAGAATCTAGCAGGGGCGGGCCGCCCCTAGTACCGGAAGCTCGCTCGGCGGGGACCTTCTGCTCTATTAACTTTTGTCAACTTATATAATGCAAATTTATTTGTCTTTATGCGCACTGTAAAGTGTAAATTCGCTGGGTTTTATAAATATTTCTCAACTGAACATTGCCAAATCTTTAACAATAAAAAAGGTTTTAAAAAATAGTGTTCACGTATATAAGATCATGAGACGTTTTTTAGTGAAGTCCACAGTCTTAAGAACAGAAGATCTTCACCCTTCATGAATATCAAGTGACAGTTGGCAATCAGGAATGAAAGTTAATATTCAACTGCAATTGCTGCCCCTCCCATCACTAACATTTTAACGATGAAATCCCGTATAGTTCTCGCAACCTGTGTGTATCTGCTGTATATTTCTCAGTGCTTTGCTTCAACGGGAGAAGCTTCGTTCGACAGCGGCAATTATGTCGCCAACTGGACGTATAATCCTGACACGGACAAGGTCAGCATCCAAGTAGAAGTGAAGGCGACTGGTTGGGTCGGTTTTGGCTTCGCCGAGACAGCGTCGAACAGCATGCAGGACTACGATGTTATCGTTGGTGGAGTTAAGAATGCGGCTGGGTATCTCAATGTAAGTATTAAATCCTGGTGTCGGAGATTACGCAAATGTATATCGTGAGAAGAGTGGATTAGTAACATAAGAGCACATTCCAGCGAGCGGAAAGATAAGTGAGTTTAGCGAGTGACAGGTTGAGAGGGATTAATTTTTGGTAAGTGATATGATTGAACTTAGCATTGTGTATGCAACTGAAGTATTTAGTGTGAGTGAATCTGCGAGAGAGTGCGAAGCTTCATTAAAACTGTGAAAAGACAGCCTTGCGATTTTGTCGTGGATACTTGGGGAGGCGAATTCACGACACGTGGCACCTCCGACGGGGAACCTAACAGTGATTCAGCTCGTACAAGAGCAAAGGACCCGAAAAAACCCAAGTGACGCTGTTCGATCAAGAACATGGACCAAGACGAAGTGATGAAGGGAAAGCTGCGAGCGCTCAGTTTTACCCGCAAAAAGACTAACAATATCATCGCGAAGGAGGATGAAGAAGTCGCGGAACGACAGAAATCATCTATCACAGTTGCGATCAAGGCTGTGAACAACCTCAAGGAACAAATCGAAGAACAGAAGTTCGCTAAAGGAGAATCTGAAGATGAAGTCAGAACGTGGGGCGAGGAAGCTGAGAACTTATTAGCTGAAGCGGATGAAGGTGTCAAGAAACTAGCAAAACATATCCAGCAAATGCAAGCTGATCGGCAAGCGGCCGAAGATGCTCACAGGCGGCAGGGAAAACTAACGTTTAAGCAGAAAGAATACGAGCAGCAACAAGCCCATGAAGAGCATGAGAGACAACAGCAGTTAGAGTTCGAACGCCAACTCCTAAACCAGAAACTAGAGTATCAAAAGATGCTTGAAGAGGCACACCCAGACCCACCGAAAAAGGGCGCTGCCGCTAAGCTTCCCAAACTCGTGATAACACGTTTCAACGGGTCGTATCACGATTGGCTGCGATTTTGGGGTCAATTCACCGCCGAGATTGACAGCGCTGAAATCGCGGATGTCATGAAGTTTTCTTATCTGAAGGAGTTAGTTGATCCTAAAATCCGATCAAACATAGACGGGCTGCCTTTCACCGCCGCAGGGTACGAACGTGCCAAGAAGATCCTTGCAGACCGCTATGGTGATACTAGCGAGATCGTGAACTCATACGTAGAAGAAATTATCAACCTTCCGACGATAACGAGTGCGCAACCAGCAAAGATACACGCATTCTATGACAAGCTAATGTATTGCGTGCAGTCATTAGAAACACTCGAGAAGCTTAGCGATGTGAACGGTCACGTGAGACTAACCCTGAACAAACTGCCCGGTATTCGTGGGGATCTTGTGAGAACTGAGCAAAAATGGAAGGAATGGGACTTCACTCAACTAGTCGCGGCCCTACAAGCTTGGACCGAAAGGAATCCAATAGAAGCGAAACGTGAAGAGAAACCACAGGAATCTCCGTACAAGAGGCGTGACAAGCCCTTGAGAGTCTATCAAACTCGACAAGCGGAACACAAGACACGCGCGTGCGTCTATTGTGAAACCACGGAACACAAATCTTCCGCTTGCAACACGGTGACGGAAATTACCGAGAGAAAGAGACTTCTGACAGAGAAGAGATTATGTTACAATTGCACCGGAGCGAATCACAGAGCTTCTGAGTGTAAAAGCAAAATGACATGTCAGAACTGTGCCAAACGGCATCATTCCTCCATCTGTGATCAGAAAATAGCCGCAGAAAAGATGTTGACAGCACGTTGTCCTGATGAAGCTGAAGTGGTTTATCCAGTTGTGATAATCGAGGTCGAAGGAGTGAAATGCAGAGCGCTCCTTGACACCGGAGCGGGGAGTTCGTACGCTTCCGCTAAGCTGCTGGACCAGCTGTCCAAACGACCCACGATAACGGAGACAAAGAGAATCGAAATGCTTTTGGGAGCGACCACCACGAGAGCAGAAATATTCAAGGTGAAAGTGGGAGCGGTCGAAGGAGATTTTACTATGGAAGTAAACTTGACCAAAGTCCACAAGCCGCAACTGATGCACTTGGAAAACCCACAGTACGAGAATCTACTAAAGAAATATACACATTTGAGCGGAGTGAAGATGACCGACACTGACCGAAAACCTCAACTTCCCGTGCACGTGGTCTTGGGTGCCAGTGAATATGCCATGATCAAGACACAATGTGCCCAGAGGGTTGGACTGCCAGGCCAACCAGTGGCCGAGAAAACGCTTCTTGGGTGGACAATCATGTCACCAGGGAGGGAGACCGACACAAGTCCAATGCTCCTAACTCAGACCTCTAGCGTGGACTACGAAGAGCTGTGCCAACTTGATGTACTTGGTCTAGCTGACGCAACCGAGAACGATCAGGAAACGGTCTATGCTGAATTCAAAGAACAACTGACCAGAGATCCCGCTGGTTGGTACGAAACAGGATTGCCCTGGAAAGGGAATCACCCCGACCTACCCAACAATAAGCAGGGGAGCCAGAGACGACTACAATCTCTGTTGCGGAAGTTGAAGCGAACCAATAATACCGAGAAATATGGTCATACAAGAACAGCTGCAGCAGGGAGTGGTAGAGCAGGCCCCCGTCAATCCATGCGGGAGAGAATTCTACATTCCGCACAAACCAGTGATCAGAGAGAACGCAGAGAGTACAAAACTACGCATAGTTTATGATGCCTCAGCCCGAGAGAGAGAAGGGGCGCCCTCCCTCAATGACTGCCTCCACACAGGACCACCTTTGCAGAACAAGCTGTGGAACGTTCTAGTCAGAGAACGGTTCCATCCCGTAGCCATCGTGGGAGACTTGCAGAAAGCATTTCTGCAGGTCCGAATTAGAGAGAATGAGCGAGACGCATTGCGGTTTCACTGGAAATCCAATGAACACTCTGAAACAGAGACATTGCGATTTACAAGGGCCTTATTCGGGCTAGCGCCCTCCCCCTTCCTACTTGGAGGTGTGATCGAGCACCACCTGGATAGCTGGCAGAGCCGAATGCCAGAGGTTGTGGCCGAGATACGGAAAAGCCTCTACGTAGACGACCTCATATCGGGATCTACTACCGTATCCCAGGCTAAAGAATTGAAGGAGGGTGCCATTGAAGTTTTCGCAGACGCAACGTTCAAGCTGCATAAGTGGAACTCTAATATAAAGGAACTTGAGCCACCTAGTGACGACTCCAAGCAAGGCCAAGGCGAACCAACTTATGCAAAACAACAGCTGGGCGTAAAAGCGAGCGAGACTAACATGCTGGGACTACCCTGGGATAAGAAGAAGGACACCCTGAGAATCCTTTACCCCCAGGAGACAGCAGAATGCACCAAGAGAGGAATCTTGGCGAATCTCGCCAAGATTTATGATCCGATAGGGCTAGTTTCCCCTACAACCCTCAGCGGGAAATTCATCTACAGAGACATATGTGACCTGAAGTCAGCCTGGGACGCGCCAGCACCGGGACAACTAGTCGAGCGCTGGCAGAGATGGAGAAACAGCCTACCACCCGACGTGACAGTACCCAGATCCCTTGTGTGTCATCAAGAGCCCATACGATCCGTAGAGCTGCATGCCTTTGGGGACGCCAGTGGCAACGGAGTGTCGGCGACGGTGTATGCGGTGGTGACTCAAGAGTCGGGAACCAACCAAGGGCTCGTGACTGCAAAGGCACGACTAGCCAAACGCAATACGACCATACCCCGGCTGGAACTTATATCAGCCCATATGGCCGCCAATCTCGTGAGCAACGTCAGGAATGCGTTGGCAGGGTTCCCGGTCACAGACACACAGTGTTGGCTAGACAGTAGTGTGGCACTGCATTGGATCAAAGGCCAGGGCGAGTACAAGCAGTTCGTGGCAAACCGAGTCCACAAGATTCAGAACCACTCAGAGATAACTTGGCGTCACGTACCGACAGCCGAGAACCCCGCAGACCTGGGGAGCCGTGGCGGTAGCGTCACAAACGCGGAGCTGTGGTGGAAAGGACCGGAGTGGTTGAGGCACCGCGAGAAGTGGCCGCCAGAAATTGTGACCAAGTCTTCACCAGAGAGCAAGGCAGAGGCCAAAGTGACAAGAGAACTGCTCGCCACTACAGTCGAGCAAAGGGATGCATTCGACGATCTGCTCAACAAGCACAAACTGTGGCGAGTCCTGCGCACGTGCGCGTGGGTGAACCGCTTCCTGCACAACTGCAAAAGCAACAAATCCGAGAGAGCCATGGGTCCGCTGACCACCCAAGAAATCGAGGACCAGAGACTGTGGTGGACAAAGCGAGTCCAACATGAAGCCAAGAATCAGCCAAAGTTCCAAGAGGACAGAATGCAGTTGAACCTACAAGAGAATCAAGAAGGAATCCTGGAATGCAGAGGGAGGATTCAAGGCATGTACCCTCTCTACCTCCCCGACAGCCATCCGTACACCGAGAAGCTGGTAGAGGAAGCTTATCTGCGCACGCTCCATGGGGGAGTTGCACTAACCATGGTCCATGTAAGGAACAACCATTGGGTGCCGAGATTAAGACAACTCATCAAACGCGTCAGAAGCAGTTGCTGGGGAAATGCGTATTCGGCACACTGCTAAAGATGAACAATGAACTACCGGTACTCTTATAATCCAAACGACGAATGTCACATGTAGTTCATATAATTCATGTAGTTCATCCAGTTATATTGTAATCAAATACTTATTAGGACTCCAAGGATCAGGTCAAAACATATACCTCGTGAGCGAGCTATATGGGGGGAGTGTGTCGGAGATTACGCAAATGTATATCGTGAGAAGAGTGGATTAGTAACATAAGAGCACATTCCAGCGAGCGGAAAGATAAGTGAGTTTAGCGAGTGACAGGTTGAGAGGGATTAATTTTTGGTAAGTGATATGATTGAACTTAGCATTGTGTATGCAACTGAAGTATTTAGTGTGAGTGAATCTGCGAGAGAGTGCGAAGCTTCATTAAAACTGTGAAAAGACAGCCTTGCGATTTTGTCGTGGATACTTGGGGAGGCGAATTCACGACACTGGTCCTCACAGCGCATAAAGGAAAAGCACAACTAGAGAGCGACAGACTGGCGACATATTATAAAACATAAGCATAAGCAAAAGCACAACTAGAAATCGACAGTGGCGACATAAGAGCATGAGCATAAAGAGCAGACATGTTCGTTCCTTATGCTTTATATGCTTATATCGCCACTATCGCTCGTTTGTGGGGTGTCACTAATCTGCGGAACTGTTCATAACTGAATCCGTTTTAATGGCTTTGATGAAGCACATTCATTGTTCTAGATAAACGATGCAACTTACTTAAATTCGTGTCAGTGATGCCAAGAGGCAGTTCACTTATTTGTGTTCTTTGAGTTGCTTTTTGGGCTTCATCGCTGCAACAGACAAGGTTCGAGCCGAAATATCACTACAGTTTTGGTAAGTGTGAGTCTTCGTCCAGTCGCTTGTCAGTATACTCAGACGCTGCGGTAATATGCGTGAAAGTTATGGACAAATATGGAAATGTCACTGCACTCAAAATATCACTGCAGAAAACGGAGTGTAGCGAAAAAATAAGTCAGTTTTGGTTGGTTCCGCAGGTTCCGCTAGTTCCGCAGGTTCCGCAGTTCCGCGGTCTGCTGTTCCGCAGATTAGTGACACCCTCGTTTGTGTCGTATTTAAGCTTCGTGCGATTTTAGTATGGGCTCCGCAAATAAACAGTAGCGTCAGTAGAAATTACAATGCATATCTGACCAATTGGTGTTGTGTGAAGATATATTATTTCAACTTGTTATTCAAACGAGAAAAAGCCTGCCGTAGAGATGTAGGTCTTAATAAATCAACCATACCCCGCATTATCTAAACTTTTGTCGTCGATCAGAAATTAATATAATTATATATTCCAAAGATAAGTTGCTTCAGAATTCCCTATATTTCACATCGTGTGCAAGCCCCGGTGTTTTCCTTGTGCACAACTTATGTCATAGAAAGCGTATTTCACTAACTACAACGCAAAACTAAGTATGTGAGTTTCCTGGCAAACTAGGGAGCGAGGCGGAACCGAAGCAAGAACTGGGTTAGGGTTCACGCCGCACGTGGTTTCGTCCCCAGCCCTACCCAGGGTAAGGTTCTACAAGCGTTACACGAGCTTTGTATCCCGCGTTCCTAAACTATACTCGATAATCGCTGACTTGCAAAGTAAGGTGATCGGCGCATGCGCAAGTCCATAGACGGGCTTCGTGTTTATGCCTTGCTCTGTATCGCAACAGGATTACTACACGGGAGGTAAATCTAGGCCACCAAAGGACAGTCAACAGGATTACAATTTGACAAGCTCGAAAGAAGAAGGCGGGAAAACAACGCTGACGTTCGAACGGAAACGAGAAACCGGAGATAACAAAGATGTGCAGCTCAAGGTGGGTCGAAGAGTCATTCAGTGAAAAACAAAGCTTGAGTAATCTGGGCTTTGGTCAAAACTCGACTAAAGAGTCTAAGCTTTAACTGATCCAGAAGTAACCAAATTACCTCTCAAAATCGCACGGTGAATGACGTCGTAAAAGAGAATTGGAAGCTGGCGCCTTTCATCGGAGCAAACACACAGTTTTGTCTAATTACTGTTGCAGCTCTGTAGTGATCTGGACCCGGTTGTTCAAAGAGCGGATAGCGCTATCCACTGGATGAATACTTATCCAGTTGACTGAATTACGCTTAATGGTTAATACTATCCGCTGGATAGCGATTCATCAGACGAATAGCGCTATCCACTCTTTGAACAACCAGGCCCAGATAAATTGCTATCCAGATTAAGCCTAATTCAGTCAACAGGATAAAGATTTATTCAGTGGATAGCGCTATCCGCGATTTGAACAACCGGGCCCAGGTTAGAAGAATAGTCCAACTTTCAAAATACACGTGTAAATGTTACTAAATCATCTTCACTTTACCTTGCTTTGACAGGTGGGCGAGGGCGTGTTCCTGATCTGGGCCTACCATTCATCAAGCGAAGGAGACAATCCGTTAACCTTCTTCCCTCACTCCAAAAAAGGGTCTAGCGCGCAGAAGCACGTGATCATCCCGCAACCAAACTCCACCACAGCCGTTCCCATGGCAACTTCAGTGGCAGTTGCACGAAGCACTTCTGTGAAGCCGACCACACAATCCACACCAACCAGCATGGCAAACTTCATTGGTAGCGGGGCTCTGGTGAATGTTGTGCTGGCTCTTCTGTTGAGCTTTCTGTACATTCACCTGTGAACCAAAAGTTCACTCGTTGAGCGCTGATAAACTGTGAGTTTGCTTTATGTGCATACATGTTTTCATTTGTACAACGATGTTGTTTATATACAGGTATAACAGGTTTAATTCATGTGCTCTTTTTTTCGACGATTTTTTCAATTTACTTGCAAATGGATCGCGTGATATTGGTCTTTGTTTGTGAACTCTGAATAATTGGACCATATTTGTAATAGCTGGCCCAGGTCTTAAAAATGAAAGTGTTCAAATAGAGTGACTCTGCTTACTGACTGACTAGAATTTACAATGTTCACTAAAATTGCTAAATGAAGGACTTTACATGCTTACTGGCACGTGCGAACACTTTCCTTAGCTCGTGGCAGCTGTTTTAGCTTGTGTCACACGTATAAATTAGCAACTATAGCTTAAATACTGGACTCATGCCCTGTATAACTGCTATGTTCCTTATTTCAGGCCCTTAAGTCCAATAAGCCTGTCGGACTGGACCAACAATGTAATCCTGTTGGGTTTAAATTAGGTGCTATGATCGGACAATTAATTTCCACAACATCACTAATACATTTTCTTCTTGAATCAGTGGAGAAAATTTGTGTTGTGATCTCGTTAAGTGAACTACAACCAAACAACTGAGCTGAATCTTGAATGGCAGTAAACGTTACATTTTATATTTAAACGAATGGAACTGCCATTACGTCCAGTGTCGGCAAAGGGCTGAGCCGGCGCTGAATGACGTTTCGAGTGTTTGTCCTTCGGCTCAAAACGTCATTCAACACATCCTTTACAGTTTCTGGCATATTCAGAGTTGTTTTTATGGCGCACTCTCCTAGAAACATTGAGAAACCTAGCATATATATCAAATGAATAACTTTTTCCTACTCATTAGTTTTATTATTTTTGGCTGAAATTTGTGGTTTGGATCTAAACAGGAGGAAGGTGTCAGCCATTTGATTAATTGCAACGCTTTCAAGAGAATTTATTCCTCACAGAACACAGGCCCGCAAAGGCAAAACACACGCAAACAAGACCTGACCACAATGCAGTCCTCGTCAAGATATCAAATCTGCCCTAGACATCCTGACAGTTGATCAAGGAAAATAGTCACAAGTTGTACGTGCTCTTGGTTTTCCTAAATGTATTCCAAAATTACCTAAAGTTCCTTGTGTGCGTTCTGCATTAATAACTACGAAGTATAAGTATGACGTCAAGGCTTTGGAATTTGCAGTTTTGAATAAAGAATGCAATAGCACACATGAAGCCCTCACACGATTGGGTGTACGCCATTGGAAGTGACACCTACTTATCAAGTACACCTGTCATAATTATAGCTGACTACCAATCTCCCCGAAGCCAAGCCAACATTTCTCCCTGCAGCTCAGTCGCGTACAGCTCGGTGTGTCTCTACGATCATGAAATCCCTCATCGTTCTCGCAGCCTGTGTGTATCTGCTTCATGTATCTCAGTGCTTTGCTTCAACGGGAGAAGCTTCGTTCGACAGCGGCAATTATGCCGTCAACTGGACGTATTATCCGATGTACGACAAAATCAGTGTCCAAGTCACAGTGAAAACGACTGGTTGGGTCGGTTTTGGCTTCGCCAAGAAAGCGCCGAACACCATGAAGGACTACGATGTTGTCGTTGCCGGAGTTAATGCTACTGAAGGAAGCGGCTATCTCAATGTAAGTGCGTCTAGAGTCAACATTTATTGCAGATTCAACATGACACGGAGCTAACTCGCAATAACACATTAACACATTAGCATCTTACCGTTAAACTTTTATCGGCTTTCTTTAGTTGGAAATATAGGTAGTCAAACTAAAACATCACAGATGACGCGGTGCTCCAAAACACCACTGTATTTGGCTAGCGATAGTAACAAGTCTGTTTGAGGAAACTGCTTCTTAACCAAGGCAGGTTTAACTGTCTTGCTAGCACCCGCTATGAAACTACTACTAAGCTGCTGTGCCAAGTAAGGCTAACTTACATGGTGGCCAATATTCTTTGCCAACAACACGGAAAAAATGAAGGCTTTTGAAACTGAAAATCCAAACAAGAAGTGCGACCTAATACTTGCAAGGCATTATTCATCAAAAAACCAAACTCAAGACAAGTAGCTGACATCTAAAGCTGTTTTCTTGAGTTCCATATAAGGTGATGCAGTTTTGGCGCGTCAGCCGTGGACGACGCCCGTTATTAACAACGGAAGCAGACGCAGACTGATGCATTACTATTGTAGAAATTCGACTTTTCTACATTATGTACAATTATTTTAACAGAAGTTCTTGTTGTTGTTGTTGTTACAGGATTATTACACTTCAGGACGATCTAGACCACCACCGGACGATATGCAGAACTACAATCTGACGTACGCCAAGGAGGAAAACGGTATGACAATGGTGATGTTTGAACGGAAAATAAACACTGGTGATGACAAGGATGTGCGGCTCATGGTAAGTCAACTCACTACGATACATGATAACAACAGCGCTTCAACAACAATATTACCCACAGCAATACAGCAGTACTTTTAATGGTATTACAAACTGCAAACTGACTACTGTTGCTACCTAGTGTCACAGTATACGACTACTACTACTACTACTATTACTATTACACTAGACTAGTCTACTACTACTAATACTACTACCATCTCTGGTTACCATAACTGCATTATTTAAGTAAACAAGACAACAAACCACTAATTAATCTTCAATCAACATATCCTCAAACTAAACCCAATAGCGACAGATACATCAGGGAATTAGGATTAATTGACACCCGGAACATCAACATTATGAAAACACTATATGAAACAGTGAATAGACAAAATAACCTCGTAACCACCAACACTCGATCTTCACTTTACCTTTTGTTGACAGGAGGGTGAAGGGTATTATATTGTCTGGTCCTACCACAAAACAGATGAGGGAAACGATCCGAAGACCTTCCCTCAACACAGCAGTAGCGAAAGAGGATGGAGCGACAAGAAGATCGTGTTCGTTCCCAGAAACGATTCAGTTATGACTACTCCTACCATGACTCCCTCGCCCTCGCCGAGCAAGGCAAACGTCATTGGTGGCTGGGCGCTGGTGAATGTTGTGCTGGCTCTTCTGTTGAGCTTTCTGTACATTCACCTGTAAAGCAAACTCGTTGAGCGCTGATAAACTGTGTGTTTGACTTCACCAGTTCTGTGATTGCCTGTTTCCCCTATTAGCTCTAACGGCGCTCACGATTGTATGTGTACTTTGGTTTATAGTAAGATGTTTGCTTAATGCATCCAGCGCTGGTGCTGCTGTCGTAGGCTCGTGTTAAACGCTTTTTAAGTTGCTAATGCCACTGTAATAGCTGACCAATATACTGATTAAAATAAAGCGAAAAAATTCCAGTTGAAGGATGGTGCATCATTCTTGACTAGAAATTGAAAGGTTATCACACCGGAAAGAGATTTGGAAGAGTTACAACTTTAAACCAAAAACGACAAAGTCTTGCAACGTTGACCTGTTTTGATTACCAAAGAAAAGAATTTCTACACAAGACATTACAAAACAACTCAGCTAAATCTAAAAAAATACTGATGGTAAGTCGACAAAGAGCAAATAAAAGCGAAAGACTTCGTATTCCTGTCGAGCATTTAAATTAAAAAACTGATGATTTTATCAGTTTGACGATGTTCTTTCAAGAAGTGTATATGCAACAACCCAATATATGAGTCAAACAATTATGTTTGTAGGTTTGTGGTCACACAGGTCTGAGCACGATGCTAATGTTTCAACTCAAAGCCCAGCGTGACACAACAACCGCAGCATCATAAAACGTAATTGCTTTCAGACTGCTGTCGTCCACTTCGGCTCCCTGAGCTAATTCATGATCACGCAGTTAGTTCCAAACCCACAATTATTACTCTCTTGAAGAGGAAGTAATACACGCTCTATCCTCATTATCTTTTTCGTGACTTATTTTCAACGTTCATCTTACTCGTTCTGCATTAATAACTACATGGAATATAGAGTATGCCCGTGAGTCAGCGATTTAGGGAAACAACCTAATTTTATGCACGCTTGAACATTAATTGTCTTTCTTTTTATGCAAAAAGCCCACAATATTTGAAGGGCAATGCGATCTCAATGTATTCTATAGAGAGACTCAACGATATTGTGTTCTCGGCTTAACAGCTGGAAAGCTTCACAATGATTCTGCCTCCGGGCGAAAACATCTGACCGTCAACGAAAATTAACCAATTATGCGAGAGCGGATTCGGCAGCCGAACTTGTAACTCGTTGACCACGTATTTGCTAGCCACTCTCTTGCGCAGCTCAGTCCTGTATGACGTCACGACGTGTCTCTGCAATCATGAAACCCCGCATCGTTCTCGCAGCCTGCATAATTTTGCTGCATATTTTTCAGTGCTTTGCTTCAACGTGAGAAGCTTCTTTCGACAGCGGCAGTTATGTCGCCAAATGGACGTATAATCCTGACACGGACAAGATCAGCATCCAAGTCGAAGTGAAGACGACTGGTTGGGTCGGTTTTGGCTTCGCCAAGACAGCGCCGAACAGCATGCAGGACTACGATGTTATCATTGGTGGATTTGCGGGCGGGAGCGGGTATCTCAATGTAAGTAAAATGTAATAACAGAAATCCTGCTCTAAAAAATCCGATATCTGGTCTATAGCGACACGAAGGAGCTACCTCTTTAATAAGTCAAGTCATGCAAGCATGTTACACCGTGGAATCGACCATTACTTGTGACACCAGCCGAGTGTTGAACGGAGAGCAAAATCTGAGTGCGAGACGGCTGAATAGTAAAAACAATCAAAACACCAACTCAAAAACAAGAAAGGAAAATAACATAAAGTAAATAAGCAGGTGCTCAACACAAAGGGCAACTGATGCATTTTGCAAGTAAATTTTAATTCGACTCTTGCCGGCACGGAGAGTAAAGGTGATGTTACACGAGACGATTTTTAACGACGATTTTTAGCTCAACAATGTTGCGCGAAAAATCGTCATAGTGTAACATGGCACGCCGGACGATTTTTAGCGCAATCTTCGTTGCGGCAACATGTTAAAAGTTTTTGAATGGCCTTCAAACGCATGCAACAATGTTGCTCGAATTTTGTTGGAGTTGCTTCGTGTAACACCCTCGCAGTCGATTTTTCGCGCAACACTGACGTCACAGGACTTATTGTTGCCCTCATTATTGTGTTAAACCTCTGTATTTATGTGGCGACTCGGCCGACCAGCTCGCCGAACTTGTTTTTTTGCCATCAGGAAATATCGAGCGAAAGTTCATCTTTTACGTTTAATTCTTTGGCTAACTGGTGATAAACCCCCTTTTCTTCTCTCCTCTTCATCCATTCCCTCGTCCAAACAATTCTTTTTCTTGTTCGCGTCTGGTAATCTTCAAAACTATCAATTAATTACAACATTCGCACAAAGTTCTGCTTTTGGTAAAGGCTGTCATGTTTTTGGAGAAGGAGCCTGGGCGCTAGCCGGATGTTGCGCGAAAAATTGTCTCGTGTAACATGCCGTTGCCGCAACAATGTTGCGCTAAAAGTTGTCTTGTGTAACACGCATTAAAAATCGTCGTTAATCGTCCCGTGTAACACCACCTTAAGTGAAGCGAACTGTGTGGATCTGCAAACATTTACAGGAGCAGATACTTAAAAAAAAAGGAAAAAAGTGCAGCCACTAAACTTGCTTCACGCGGAACTCGATTCTTTGCATACATTTCAGTGGCATTGTTTAGACCAGCATAGATTTTATGGGAACTATGTTTATTATTTTTGCGGTTTTTCAGTAATTTGTAAAATACTGTTTTCGGAAAAAAGTGAAGCCAAACCGAAAATAAGGGGGCAAACTGGTGCCGCAAAACCAATCCAGAGGCAAAGCGCAAAAATAGTTTTTCCGTGAAGTTCTTGTTTTGCTACAGGAATATTACACCGAGGCATTTATAATAATAACTAAGCAGCGCGCTTGCAGAAAAAAAAAAAAAAAAAAAAAATTGACTTAGTTTTTTTTGTAGGATTACTACACGGAAGGTTATGGTAGGCCACCGAAGGACACTCAACAGGATTACAATTTGACGAGCGCGAAGGAAGAAGGCGGAAAAGCAACGCTGACGTTTGAACGAAACCGAGACACTGGGGACAACAAAGATGTGCAGATCAAGGTGGGTCGAGTAACTAAAATACGTCTACACATTTTGGAAAGCTATTTAGGAAAGGAAAAATGAGGTATAAAATGGACAAAATAAAAAACCTTCAGCTTCAACAATCAACTTCATCTCACCTTGTATTGACAGGCGGGAGAGTCCGTGTACCTAATCTGGGCCTACTCATCAAGTGAAGGAAATGACCCGGCAAACGTCCCAAAGCACTCCAAGAGAGGGTCAAGCAACAGACCATATGACATTGTGAACACGGCGAACTTCATTAGTCGCGGGGAGCTGGTAAATGTTGTGCTGTCTGTTATGCTGAGTTTTCTGTACATTCACCTGTAAACCAAAAGTGAGATGATCCATTTGTCATTTTTTCACATAATAATATCTGCACTTTTGGGTCAACAAAACCTTTGCTGCTCTTGCTTAAAAGTAGTACAATAGATTTATTTGCACTAAGCTACTCCTGTAAACTAAAGATAGCTTGTAGCCATAAAGAAACTTTTCAGGTGGACTGACAGCTTTTATTTGAACAATGAGGTTGCATGTCCCGGGAACCCGAGGATCATTCTCCTCCCCAAGTTACCCTTGGCAAGCCCCCGCAACTATTCATATATTTCTTTACATACTTACATATTACATGAAATTTTCGCCACACGTTAATTTCACGATATCGGTGTGTGTGTGTGTGCATATTTCGCACTTTTCTCCAATAGTTTGCAAACTAATTGAAACACTCATTATTGACATATGTCACTTTCCCTTTTTTCCTTTTATAATCCAAGGTCCAATAATTTCTTCGAAGTAAATTTTAACAGCTCTGTTTTGTGACTAATTTTTCTTTCATTTTATTCACTAACAACGGCATTACTTTAATTTTTAACATAATCAAAATCACATTTTTCGCGCCGACAACATTCGGACATGAG
Organism: Plumapathes pennacea; assembly: GCA_964036295.1. NCBI lineage: Eukaryota > Metazoa > Cnidaria > Anthozoa > Antipatharia > Myriopathidae > Plumapathes > Plumapathes pennacea. The sequence goes on along the minus strand of OZ038470.1, from coordinate 17,111,751 downwards.
CGGCGCGGCTACCAAGGCATGTGGTGGACTGACTGTCAAATGACGTCCATTTTGTAAGATCACGCTGACGTGTGGTAATGTACCAATACGTTAAAGGTATGTGCTTTAAATGCTGGTGTTTAGAGCTATCTGTAGATATTTGATGCATTTTCGGACTGGAGCCTAAACCAGGCTGACCTGTATTCTGCAAGTGCAGCCGTGCCCCGACGGGCAGCTAAGTCTCTGCAGCTCTGCTAAGCAGCGTAGAATTCGCGTGTCTCCACCATCACTAATGAAACTCATTGCTTCAACGGGAGAAGCTTCGTTTGACAGTGGCCATTATGTCGCCAACTGGACGTATTATCCCGACACTGGCCAGATCAGCGTCCAAGTCGAAGTGAAGGCGACTGGTTGGGTCGGTTTTGGCTTCGCTCACAAAGCTCCCATGGACATGCAGAGCTACGACATTATCGTTGGTGAATTTGCGAGCGGGAGCGGAAGCGGGTATCTCAATGTAAGCAATTGTCTAACTAACTGATCCGAGACCAAAAAATTCTAATTCATCGCGGTGGTATTTGACCAATTTGAACTCTCAATGTAAAAGCCATTTTTGTCACGCAGTCCGTCAATCGTATTGCTGGACGCCGCTGGAAATACTGCACTAATGAAAACACTCCAATGTAAGGGCTGTTTTGTGCTCATTGGCGACCTTTACAGAGCCAGCGAGCCGAATTTGCGATTTATTAATCAATTGATTTACAATTTAAAATAGAGCTCGAGTTAGTCAGACATCTCTTTATACTTTCACGTTCTTTTTATACATAAGGAGATAGTTGTTTGCACAAACATTTTGCTGTTGTTGTGTTGTCACAGGATTATTACATTGGAGGAGAATCTAAACCGCCGCTTGACACCGAGCAAAGTTACAATTTGACGAACGCGAAAGAAGAGGACGGCAAAACAAAGCTGACGTTTAAACGGAAACAAGACACCGGGGACAACAAAGATATGCAGCTAAAGGTAGGTCGGGTCACGTAATTATCATCGCTTCTTTCAGAGGCTTGTTACTTTCGGAACTGCTGCTGCCACTACATTGCTAATACACTTTACCTTGCATTGACAGGCGGGCGAGGGCGTGTTCCTGATCTGGGCCTACCATTAATCAAGTGAAGGAGACAATCCGACAAACTTCCCAGAGCATTCCAAACAGGGATCGAGTAGAGGGAAACACGTGATCATCCCCGAAGTTGTTGCCATGCCATAGCCCGTGGCTACCGCTCAACCCACGTGGTCTATATCTGCTCCAACAACTCCGAGCAAGGCGAACTCCATTGTCACGTGGGGTGTTACGTCATTGTTGGGTGTTACGCTGTGCTTTCTTCACATTTACCTATGAAGAAAAGTTAAAAGTTAAGTGTATCTATAAATACAAAGACAAACAAAGGAAGAGACATACACGCAGAAAGAATGGAGAAGCTAATCTCGATTTGGGCTACATTTCGTAGTAACTTGTGAAATTGAAAAAAAATATCTCTACATAATTTTCCAAATTAGCTAAGTGTGAAAGGCATATTTTGTCGCCGACGGATATTTTGTAAGTCGCTCTTGAACTTCAAGTCTCGCTGTGATTGTTTAATTAATCATTAACTATATCAATTCTAGAGTGAACTTCATCAAGACTCGATAATTATACAATCGTACTTGATAGAAGAAAACTATATAATAAATGGATAGAAGTTTTTGGAATTTAAAATTAATAGCGTTATCTTTTTTTAAGTATACCGGTGCCCTAAAGTACCAGAACTCTTCCTGGACGTTCTTTATAACTACGAGGATCTGTCACTATCATTCTCGTACCGTAGTTGATATATATTTTATTATCTCCAGCGTGTATACATAATTTCATTAATGGAATGTCAGTGGGAGCAATGATATTGATAATTTTTGAAGAGTTATTAATAAAGAGGCGTATACACAGCAGATGTTTCAACTGATGCATGTAATCTGAAGTGCTCTATCATAGAGTAAACCACAAGTAATCAATGATCCCCGAAATAGCCACTATAGTTGGACGCGCTCCCAATCTGCGCTTATCAACATTAGACACGCTGAAGTTATGGTCAAAAATTGTTTACAGGGGGATCGATGCTTTGTTCGGAATATCAATCTTCTAAAACATGCAGAACGCAACTTTTACCCACAAAGCAACTTTTATCCGCAATTCAATTTTGGTTCCTTGTGCAGGCATAAGCGGCCAAACAGTGCTGAACTACCCAGCATTCAACGGGGTCATAATTAAATATGTGATAGACGTCCCAACTACGGATTGCAACATCGGATATTAATAATAGAATTTTAACACGTGGGAGCACATGTGAGCCTCGCCTTTTCTCGTGCCTCGCCGCGATTCAATCTGTCAAGCAAACTCTTGCTACGTCATCCAGAAAAACGGGATAACAACTGGCATGTATTAAGTTATACAGAAAAAAAAATTCTTTAAAAAAAAAAAAAAAAAAAAAAATTGCAGTGGATCGAGGACACCGAGAAGTATCCGGAAAAATCAGGCAATTGGAATGCACTGTTCAAGAAAAACTCTCAAACGTTATCCAAGTACCAGTTTACTACGATATCCTGAAGTCGTTCCAGTTTCTGTCCGCAAACCATTCCGTCTTTTTTTTTTGCTCTTTTCTAACGTTGATTGTTTCAACAATTCTTGGTTTGAAAACTGTGCAATTCAGAAAGTTTTTTTTTTTTTTTTTCAGTTCGGTTATATTTGCCTTCTTACGCCTGGCGCCTTCCATTCGCCCCGTGAGCAATTCCCAGGCTATATCTACGTACTTTGCTAACAGTGGCATTTGATTGGCTTAGAAATTATCTTTTGTACTTTTATGGCGCGCCCTCAAGACCAATCACAAAAGTCCTCAAAACTGTCATGCCATGTTGAAAAGTATCCCATCCACCGCTTTGCAATTTGTTTGTACTATGCTTGTTGCCCAAAGCAGCATGCTTCGGGTTTTTCTGTTCGTAGCTTTCCTTGCCGTTTGGACGAAGTTTGCTTCGTGTGGGCGAGTCAAATTTGATCACGATAGATTCACGGCCTCTTGGAAGCGCCAAGATGACACAATTCAATTCAGAGTGGAAGTTAAAACGACTGGTTGGGTCAGCTTCGGGTTTGCGCTCCAAGCTCCTACAGGAATGAGAGGATACGATGTGATGATGGGAGGAGTTAAAAATGGAATAGGGTACATCGGTGTAAGTAAAATTGACATTCTCTCTTTAGTTTAATGTTGGACTCTTTTACATTCTTTGCCCGCTCAGAACCGTGATATTATTTGTGCTTATCGTGTAAATTACATCCCTCCACACACGAACTAGAGTCAGGCGCGTTGGAATCGAAGGAGATTTTCGCTAAATCTTTTATCTTATTATATCCTGGTTGATTACTAACTCCAGTTTGTGACTAACTTCTGATGAACGTTTATGATTCTAAACGTTTATGATTCCTTTGTGATGAACGTTTCCTAACGATTTAGCGGTCGTGATCTCTAGGTACTGTGAAACTCTCGAAATAGATCGAGGAACAAAACAGAATGTATTTCCAGGTGGCTGGGACGCGAAAGCGGCTCAATATCACCAGAATTTCTACATCGCCCGCACTTGAACTCCACAAATAACAACCGAAAAAACATGTGACAAAGTGTTCAACATTCACACTTTAACATTCATTTCAAAATAAACTGGCTGGTGGATCTATATAATTTCCCCAAATAGACAAAAGGTGTGAATTTTTGAATGCGTGTTCTGTTGCCGGATATTAGTTCAAATCTTCAACTGATGAGAGTAAAGCGCAATATCGTTTACAAAATCTTGGCGTAGAATTCCTCAGATGACCGCTGCAGAGTCTGCCAATGACGTCACTGACGATCAGAAAAAGGATTTCATCTTTATCGGTAATTGATCATTATTGGATTCTTGTTTCAGGATTACTACACTTTTGGGTTCGGTACACCAGGAACTGATCGAAATGGCCTGGGTTTTACACTGACAAGTTCCTCTGAACGGAATGGCGTCACTACACTTGAGTTTGAGCGACCCATGAAGACAAGTGATGATCACAGTGACCAGCCTGATATCCAGTTAACTGTAAGTTTGGAGAGTTTCTCACGGATACTGCTCTAGCTCTTGAGGACATCAGGCGCGGTCATGACAACGCGGCAATGGAGACTTTTCTGGAACGCGGCCGTCAAAAAGTGCTACTTGTGTCAGCTAAACGTTTCAAATAGCTTTAGCTAACCGCCCCCCCCCCCCCCCCCCCACACACACACACTCTAGCTGATAAAGTCAAGGCATTGCGCATGTACAAAATGAAGAACGCATTTTCAACCGTTGACAGTAAAAAAGAATAGTCAGCTAACAGTTGATTTATTATGTATATTATTTGGACGAGCAGTCATTTCTCTGTTTAAAGGTCGGATGGCCAAGATTTAAAACAATATAAAATACGCAATACGAAACTTGAAGACTTCTCTTATGTATTTTTTGTTTGCTCCATAGGAGGGAAAAGAAGTCTATCTTGTGTGGGCGTACAATTTCAACAGAGACAACATAAAACGACGCCACACGAGGCGTGGAGTAAGTCAAGTAAAGTACGTCATAGCGGAGCCTTCTAAAAAACCTGCAATCAATTTACCCCCCAAGCCAGCACCCCAAGCATCCCACGTGACACAAGCGCCGCCGCCAGTGCCAGTTGTCCATCAACCAAACGTCGTCAGTTTTGACGGAGGAAAGTTTGTTGCCTCTTGGGTGTATGACCCCAAATCAGCAATAATCAAATTCAAGGTGGAAGTGGCTACTACTGGCTGGGTTAGCTTTGGCATGGCGCACACCGCTCCAAACAACATGTGGTATTATGACGTCATCATTGGGGGAGTGACAGATAATGGGTTTAAGTATCTATATGTAAGTAAACGCACATGGTTTACTTCGACACAGATTAAAACTAGCCCTTAAAGTTCTCTTATCATTTGTTCTACTGTAATTAACTATAATTACAACAGTTTACTTGAAATGTTAGTTTAAACCACTCTTGCGGTTTCTCCACATCAACGTCAGGTTAATACATCATACGTTTTGTCAAAAGCAGTCATCTATTTCCAAGAACATGCTCATTGTTGTTTGTTTAACTTCTCTTATTGTTAGGATTACAACACCAATGGACCCCGGGTTCCACGCCTCGACATCTTTCAGGATTACGTACTGAACAATGCCTCAGAGACAAACGGCAAGACTGTGCTCGAGTACGAACGTAAATTCCGCACCGATGACGTATTTTATGGCGACGTGCAGTTTCACGTAAGAAAATAAAACGTCGTTTAATACAACATGTTAATAGAGTATCGCACGGGAAATATATGATTCTCATCAACAGTGCGAAAAATCAGTCTTCTCCGCTCGGTCAGGTTAGAAAATCAAATGCCTGGTGGCAGCGGAGACGTAAAGAACGGGCAACTCACACCAAAAACGGCATGAGTGGTCACACCCTTAGTTTCATTGAAATTTATAAAGGAACATGTTCTTTTGAATTAGACAAATTATCCGTTGATAGTGAAAGGGTTTAAATAGAAAAATATATGAATTCGGCTCAGCAACAGCGGGGACACTATAAATTTGGAATTTGTACTCAGAACTTCCATTTGAGTGGTCACACTATAGTTTCACCGTTTGACAATTCACGAATTAATGTTTCCAGTGAGTCAAATTTTCTTTTTTTTGTTGTTGTCAATTTAATTATTAAAGGTATACTGATATTTGTTTTACTCTTGCGAGTCTAATTTGAACATATAGTAACATTGCAACAAAAGTGATTTTTCTTGCTGATTAACAGGAAGACGAGGGAATGGCACTTGTTTGGGCATACAACTCCAAAGAAGACAGCAAAAGCGATACAGACATTGCAAAGCATACCAACAGGGGCACCAGCAACAATGTAAAATACATCATTGCGCCTAAACCAAGAAGCGTACCGAAGGGACCAAGTCACGCACAATACCAAAAACAAATACAGGCCAAGAAACAAGGACGACGTAAACGTAGGTCAATCTCAGACGACGCTAAAACTCGCGCAAACTTTGATGGAGGGAAATACACCGTATCATGGCAGGTAGATACTTCCAGCAAGAAGATCCAGTTCACGGTGGAAGCACAGACAACAGGCTGGGTTGCTCTTGGTTTCGCCAAGCGGGCTCCCAATTCCATGCGAGACTATGACGTGGTAGTTGGTGGTGTACTAGACTCGGGGCAGGGATATCTGTATGTGAGTACACCTAGTCCCAGATTTAAAGTTTTGTTTTGTGAGTGTTTACGAGCCGCAACTGACCGGAATGCCTAAGAGAAACTTGATGTGGCACAGAACTAACTGCGTTGAAAGTACGGATTTAGTTTAGATATTGTTGACCTAATCAGGAAGCCAAGATTGAGACGATTTTGCCAACCCCTACCGAGTGAAGTGAAAATTTAAACTGGACAGTCATCCATCAAATAAAAAATACAAAACCTGTCGAAAGCTTAGGTGGAGTTTACTCGACTCAGCAGTGATGTCATTTGTTGTTTTTGTTATTGGGGCTTGAGGTTCATCAGTAGCCTTTTTTATGGTAGGATTACTACACAAACGGATACAACCTCCCACCTCGGGATACCAGCCAGGATTACACACTGAAAACGTCTTCAGAAACGAACGGAAAAACAAGGCTGACTTTTGAAAGAAAGCTGCAGACAGGAGATCAAAACGACGTGCAGTTCACGGTGAGTTCCAGAGATTTTCAGTAGATTACTTCATGTTAGATTTAGATTCATAAATTAGTGATGTCTTCTCTTTGTTCGGAGCACTGAAAGTGTGCTCAACAGAAGAGTTAGTAAATCTGACTTTGTGAATTATCCGGCGCCGCAGAAGACTTGGATACAGAGCAAGCCGAATACTCAAATGTTTGACAGCCTCGCTTCCCCTGTACCCTAATCAAACCGTAAAATTTAACTGCTCTTAACCAAGTTGCGAACACTCCTACCCTATGTACTCTAAGAGCTTTCATTGAGTGGTAACACCTTTTGTTCTATTTTATTAAAAAGTCCAGTAGTTGGGCGTAAACACTGCCAATAGAATAAACTCATTGAAAGCTTTTTGAAAAATTTGAGTGTTCATACCTTTAGTTTCAGTTCAGGAGTTGGAAATGAATGCTGCTATTAGAAAATATTCACTGAGACCTTTAATTTGAGAGCTCACACCTTTACATTGACATTTGACATTTCGGAAGTTAGACGTTGGCAGTGGAAGGTTTAAAGACTTATACTTTTTTTCGGACGGCTTCGTAATTTTAGGAAGGTAACATGGTGCACCTGCTCTGGGCTTACGACTCTGCCGACAGCTACGGTCCGGACTACTTTGCACGACACTCAAACCGAGGGTACAGCGGTCTAAAGTACGACATGGCACCCGCTGTAGCCAAACAAACACCACCTCCCAAGGTTGACGTGAAGGTAGATCCTCTCGCAAAAAAGGTCAGCTTTGATGGCGGGAAATTTAGCGTTACTTGGAGGTACGACTCCAGTGAAGGCAAAATACATTTTGATTTGGAAGTTCGCACAACAGGCTGGGTCGGCTTTGGTATTGCCAAGCAAGCCCCCAACCAAATGAAGGATTACGACGTCATTGTTGGTGGAGTTTTGGATTCTGGACAAGGATACCTTTATGTAAGTACAATCGAGGGCCCATCTCAGTCAATTCAGTATTTATGCAAATGTGTTATAAACTTCAAGTTAAATTTGGTTCCTAAAACAAAATGAAGATCGAGATCAAGATTTCGGCGCTTAAAGAATTGTGGTTAACAGGGTCTTCCAGCACAACATTTGTCAGAGGCAACGTCACCCGGCATTTTCTTTGCTTTGGTGAAGAGCGTCAACCAACACGGTTCTCGAGGTGTTTATCATCTTCACCTTTAGATAGCTACGTTGGTACATTTAGCACCATATGAATATGCTGAAAGGATCAGGGAGACGGTTAGACAGATACAAAACAGCAGACCGAGTTACAAAGAAACACAGAGATGCTGTCACTAAGAAGGAACCTTGATTATTTTAACAATTCCAGGATTACTACACGGAAGGATTTGGACTTCCTCCCCTGGACGGCTCACAAGATTACAAGCTGACAAGCTCCTCTCAAAAGAATGGAAAAACGTTCCTTGCGTTTGAACGAAAACTGAAGACGGATGACCCAAAAGACGTGCAAATTGAGGTAAGCGTGGAGAAGAAACCTCCCCAACTGGAGACCTTGATAACAAGGTAAAAGAAATGATTCGGTGTCGGACAGATGTCATACCAGGACTCTCTGATTGTCGTTCCATTTTATTAGCTGTGATCTTTAAAGAGCTATAAATTTAGACAAGGCAGGTCATATGAGATGATTCTGTTGTTCTTAAATGTATATTTAGGTCGTGGACGGCGATTTCACTACAAAAACAAGTGAACTATAACGGAGTTTTTCCACAGGCAGGGGGCAAGTACCACCTAGTGTATGCGTATGACAACAAAGGCGACAGCTTCGGTCCAATCTCGTTCTCAAAACACTCAAGCGCCGGTAACAGCGCGCTGTATGAGTTGGTTACCCAGGACGACCCAACAACAACTACTTCCACCAGCGCCATAGATCCAACTTCTGCGACTGTCCCGGCAGGCACCTCGGCGACAAGCAAGCACAGCGCCAGCTTCGACAATGGCAAGTTTCAGGTTTCCTGGGAATTCGACCCAAGTGAAGACAAAGTTCGGTTCCGCCTTGAGGTGGAGGCGCGTGGCTGGGTTGGATTCGGCTTTGCCAAAAATGCTCCAAACTCCATGAAAGATTACGATATTATCGTCGGTGGTGCCCTGGATACGGGGAACGGGTACCTCTATGTAAGTAGTAAATGTACTTTACAGAAGGAGAACATTGACGTACATGCAAGCAAGTGCTCAGAATCGTCAATATCGTATTCAGTTCTTCGTGCCATGGGAGTTTGCATGCTTCCTTCGTTTCACAGCAACAAAATGGAAGTACAGCAGATTTTCAACAAGCTTTCTGTACTTTACGCAGAAGCGGAATATAATACAAAGCGCACTTGTCCAGTTATTTGGTGGGCAAATAGAGTTATATAACGACGATCGGGTGTGTTTACTTTGCGTTTAGACGTACGTCGATTATCGAGAGGCCTAAACCTCTATTTGGCTGAAGGATAGGTTTCCGACGTTGACGATATTTTGCATGACAACGTTTTTCCGTATAGATATTGCAAGACAGGTGTTTTGGTGATATTGCTTTGACAGTCGTGGAATACAATTCATGTATACTTTGACTTGGTGTTATTTTTTGGTCAGAGAAAGAGAGTTGCATTTCTTTTATTCGTTTTCAGGATTATTACAGCAGCGGCTTTGGTCGGCCACCGTTAGACTCCTCGCAGGATTATAAACTCATACGAGCCGCGGAGACCAACGGAAAAACCACTCTCGAGTTTGAGAGAAAGCGCGACACTGGAGACAGCGATGATGTTCAATTTACTGTGAGTAACACAATGCGCTGAGCGCTACTTAATATATTGCTGTTGAGGACCAGTTCTACGCTGCAATTTTTCTTCAAGTTTCCATGCAAAGCAATTTTTTGCTTTTTGCAACGTTACGCGAAAGTTGTAAAAAAATGTGCGAACGTCTGGCACCCCACAATGCTTTGCTGTCGTTGCAAGTTACAGTACCAAAGCGGCTATTGGCTGTCTAATAATTGCTTTCAAGTTATTCTAAGCTACAGTTTTCATTTAGACCTTTAGTAAACTTTTCATTTTCTGTGCTATGGATGGCAAAAAAGTCCAAACCTAACCTAAATTTTAGAATCTTGCTTTGAACAACTCGACCATTTTTGCGTAATATTGCTCTATCGTTATAAATCATCACGCTTTGTGCTGATCCAACAGGAAGGGGTTCCGATGTACATGGTGTGGGCGTATCACTCGCAAGACAGCTATGGCCCGCTGTCTTTCTCCAAACACGATGACAAAGGTTCAAGTGACGTGGAATATGATATCGCAGTGAACGAGGTAACATCAAGTGTCGTGACCTCCAGTTCACTACTGACATCCTCACACAGTATGTCCACAGCAGACTGGAGCTCAAGTGTGTCCCCGACAAAGTCGAGCTCGAGTGTTTTCACGCCTAGCTCCAGCGCCAGTTTGTCTTCAAGTTCTAATCAGTTGTCGACATTCTCTAGCTCGAGCTACAGTTTGTCTTCAAGTTCTAGTGAATTGTCGACATTCTCGACAGTCGCTAGCTTGAGTCCCAGCTCAAGTATCTCGTCGAGTTCTAGTGAGCAGTCCGTGTCGAGCTCGAGTTCTTCTAGCTCCAGCATATCGTCGAGTTCTAGTTCATCTTCACCCAGCTCGACCGTGTCCTCGACAGACTCGAGCTCAAGTGTGCTCACCACAGACTCGAGCTCATCCTCGAGTTCTGCGCATGTCACATCCACATCAAGCCCGCTGAGCACACAATCTTCAATGAGCCCAACCGAGTCTTCTTTGCAGGCTACTACGTCATCATCCCCGACCACTCCCACCGATCCTGCTCCCGCAATCGACACCTCCTCGGCAAGGCCCGAGTCAAGCACTACAATCACCGAGGTGAAAAGCTCGTCTGAGATGGCACAGAGCTCTTTAAAGGAGATACCCTCGTCTTCCACAACACCACGATCTGCTACTAAGAAGGAAATGGCCGCTTCAGCTGTAATCAATCTTGACAAGCGTCCAATACCTACACGTATTCCTGTGGTACTACCAACACCTACTCCAGTAGCGGCAGAAGCTTCGCCAACAGTCGCCTTACCTACAAGCTATGGAGCGGAGCAGTCCACATCCCTGGTGCCCTTCGTAGTGATCGAGGAAAGTTCGGAAATTCCAACCGAGGGCACGAATGAGGTCGAGAAAACCGATTCACCAGACGAAATCGCGTTCGAGCCGGACTTTGATTTGAGGAACAGAAGCAACCCTGTGCCCTGCTCCCTAATGAACATCTGCCTCGCTGCTCTTGTTTATAGTCTTCATTGTCTTATTCTTTTGTAATGTTAATATATTAATCCAAAGCAAGTCGTTAAAACAACATATCATGTGCTCCTTGTGGTTGCAGAGCAGGTTTTTTATATTACTCGTCAAGTTTGTGATAAGCATTCTTTTTTTTTTTAATACTTGTTTAATATAGTGCAAAACTGATGTAGTAATAAAGTTAATGGCCCCAACCGGCGTAATGTCTCTTAAACTTTTCCCGCCTCTGTTCCCCTTTCTGTCTGTTCATTCATTTTTTCGTTCTCCCGGCCAGTCTTTATGCTTTTGCCGTTGCTCGCATGTATCTGTTCCAGAACGTCTCTGTTTTTGTTTTGTTTTGTTTTGTTTTGTTTTTGTTTGGTTATGCGTGTTCCTCTCTCTCTTGCCTTACCATGTCAGCTGCAAAGGCTTGTGGGGGGTGGAGGTGGGGTGGGACCAGAAGGCGTGTGTGGGTGTGGGGAGGGTGGAGACTGTCGATGTGCGGGGATGGGGACTGTCGGGTTTGTCACTGAAGTGTAACGTCGCTTTTGATAAAGTATTCCGCTTTCGACAGCGACCACAGGAAGGGCTTGATGAATTAACTGAAGGACTCTACTTTCTTAATTAGAAAAAGTGCCATTGTTTATTGTGCGCTTTCTGTCCTTACATTAAAATAACAAAAATTCATGATGGAGACAGACATTCTTGTTACAATTTCCCAACAGGGTACGAAGCACAGTATTGAGACATTGGCGTTTGATCACTTGCACAGTAGGCATCTGATCTAGCCTTGGATTCTCTCTACGTGATCTATATTGTCTCGCCATGAACAGTAAGGAGATTTGAATTACAAGCGTCAGGACCAGGACACTGACTAGGTTTAGAATTAACGGTGATTACCGTGCAGGATGCTTTAGACAAAACAAAAATAATAGTTCAAAAGATTAAAACTTAAAAATCAACTGTATAGTGGCCAGACAAAGGACGAGAAACGCTGATGGAACAGCCAGCAATGCGTTGTTCTCCTCACCCCCCAGGAGATTGACCTCGTCGTAACCTCGCTGTGTGTGCTTCGCGCCAAATGAACCACTGTCAGCGTTAACGTCAAACGTGGCGTGGTAAGCCCACACGACATACATGTTACCAGGCTGAAACAAGTAAATAAGAAATGTTACAAAAAATAAGCGACAATCTTAGACACTTTCAGTGCAAAACAGTAACATGTTCCCCTTGTGCACAAGTAGTGTTAGGATAATTAATAATCTGATCAGGCTGAATTCCAGTAAGAGATCACTTAATTCTCCCAACCTGCCGTGAACATTAGCTATAAGTAGTGTTAGGAGAATTGAGAGGCTGATCAACTTGAATCCAAGCAAGAGATCACCTGCCATTTTCTCTACGCCAACTCTACATACAGCTGACCATGTACTAAAATAAGAAGTTCGTTATGATTACCGTAAAAGCTCTATTAAGCCCCCCTCCCCCACCCCCGAGGGGCTTATTTCTTATTTTTCCCTCGAGGGGGGGGGCTTATTTAAAAACCTGTTTTCCGCCGTACAACAGCTTCGAGTTAGACTTGTATAAACTACGCTTTGTGTTACGCTAGTATCAAAATAACGAAAGTAGTTTTTGTGCACATTTTTGGCAGCAACGAACAGAGTTGCAGTTCTCAACGATTCCTTTATTCTCGACAAGTCAATTTAACGATTGTCAAAAGCGAAAATACAATATTGTTCTGCGGTTATAAGCTACCGTATAAATGAAGGGAGGGTGGAATTATTCGAAAATTGTGGCTTTTGAGGGGGGGGGGGGGGGGGGGCTTAATAGAGGTTTTACGGTACTCCTTGTACACTACGTACACCAGTGAGAGCGCTATTGTTAACACACCAACCTTGATTTCTACGTCATAGTCTGAATCACCGGTATTAAGCTTTCTTTTAAACACCAGAGTGGTGTAACCGTTCATTTCCTCCCCCATCATCAGCGTGATATCTTGGCTTGCGTCGACAGGAGGCGTTTTTTTACCGTTTGTATAGTAGTCCTGACAACAACAAACAAACAAATAATCAACACACCCAAGCAATAAACCCAAGCAGATTACTCTAAAATATATTGATATTTGGAATTATTCACTTTCCGTTGGGGGTAGGGGTGTGGAAACTTTGCCATACCAAATGACAGATGAACGCCTAAATCACTATCTTACCTTTAAGTACGTATTTCCACCCAAAACACCTCCCACGGCAACGTCAAAACCATTCATGGCAGAGGATTTCTCTTTTGTGACACCAAATGCTACCCAACCGTTGGCTTTTACCATAACCTTGAACCAAATATATTCATTATTTACTGCCCAGTAATACTTGAAGTTCCCGCCATCCAAGGACCTCATTTTTTTATCTGTAAACATATTTGGCATCATGGTAGTTGTAGGCATCATGGTAGTAGGTATCTGATCCTCGGGTATCAGGGTTACTCCTGGCCACGTGCCCTGCATGTCATGTTGTTGGATTTGCCCAGCGAGCACTGGATCATCAACGGTGTTTTTGTAAGCCCACTTCAGGTCCATCACAGACTAAAATGTCACAAAACACACAACATGAGGAGAGTACAGCGGATTAACCCATGAAAAAGTTTATCCTAAGTACAAGTACCATAAACCGGTTTTCAGATGACCACTAGAGGTAATCACGTGGTTTCATTTGCTGTGTTTTGTTAGTAGTCGAAAGATTGTCGAAGAAGTTTAAGCAGCATTCTTGGCCAATTAAAAACAAAGGCAAAGCCCGATTGCGGTCTGCTCAGACAAGCAAGCAAGTAGCGACGGTGTCAATACAATGGTCTCTTCTTCAAAGTAAAATAGAACGCAAGTTACTTTGGCTTCTGATTGGTTGAAAGTGCATTCGTGACTGATGGGATAATTACTTCGGTATATTATGTGCCCTCATTGTTACAACTACACTGTTTACTGTCCCAAGTAACGAGTATAACTACAACAACTATTACTCTATTTTATAACTTTCCGCTGGCAACCCGGAATAAATTCTCACTTATGCAGTGCCTTATCTTTTTCTATGGTTCAGAAAACTGTCTTCGCCGAAAAAAAGAAAGTGGGGTTAAAACCCGTGTCCTTGGCGATACCGGTGCTGGGGTATGTGTACTTTCTAATATCTATAAATAATATATAAATAATGTTATCTTTTTCTGTGTTAACTCACTCTAATGACCAAGTCGCCCTCTGTGTCGCCAGTGTCACGCATCCTGTAGAACAGCAGGGTTGTGTTACCGCCTTCTTCAGTGATATTGTGAATTTTCCAGTCATTGCTTGAATCCCTTGGTGGCCTTGAGTAGCTCGCGGTAAGATAGTCCTGAAAATAGAAACGTCGTAATCACACCAGTACGCTCCCGCCACATAGTATTTTGAACTAGTACTCAGTTGCCTTGGCAACTGAAAAAGTCCTGGACTGGGTCAAACATTTTTCTCCTTAATTATTGGACACGATAAATGCTGTTATTTTTTCCTCGGCAAAGAAATACAGCTTTTTTGTAACAGACTGGTACATAAGCCATTGTGTAATGTACTAAAACTTCAACCATACTGAAAAGATGTTTCAGCAAAAAGAACTTTCTTGGAACCTTACTGTTAGTCGGCAAATCGAATGTCCATGAAGGCTCGTTTGTCAATATATATGCGTGCGATATTAAGTTGTGCTCTGATTATGGTGAGAAAACGCCAATATCCGCAGACCTTTCCTTTGATTTCGTAAATGGCTGATGGATGTTTCGCCTTCCGGACTGGTACCGTGAATTTGAGCAAAAGTCATTAAGTATATTGGAACGCAGCAGAAGAAGGCGTCACCCAGACCAAGACTCACGGACACCATTCTTGCACGTTTCGTGTCATTTGTAGATAGACATCTTGAGTATATTTTACTTTAACAAATTTAGGAATGAATATGTTCATGTTTTAGAACGTGCAAAGTGTGATTATAATTTTGCCAGCGTCACTGACCGAGAAGCAAAAATCTTGCTTGAAATAGAAAAAGAAACTGAAGATTGAGTATGCGGCTACGAAACTATCGAATTGTCAAATATTTTTAAACTATCACGATGTATAAACTTGTCTTTTATTCGGTTCACTCAGCGGAGAACGTAAGCGGACACTGAAGGCCCACGATGACAGCGAAGCCGAAACCGCACTGAATATTAAACCTTGAACCCAAGCAACAAGCCACCATTGTTATCAGTTGGTTACTAAAAAATATATTAATTTATTAAATCTGATAAAATACGCGACAAAGTGAGCAATGATCGCTAAAATTAGACAACATTCACTCACCCTGAGATACGGTGTACCATCGTCCATCACTCCACCAACAGCCATATCGTAGTTCATCATATTCATTGCACCAGGCGCCGACACCCCAACTGCAGCGTAGCCAGTGACTTCAGTGACCACTTTAAACCAAACTGCGTCCATGCTTTGGTTGTACATCCAAAAGACTTTGAGCTTGCCATCCATAGTCATCCTCATGTTGGCAGAAGGGAACATGGGGACATGGTGTGCTGCAAAACATGGTGTTCCAACCAGGGCAAGGATTGCCAGTGCTAAGAAAACTTGAGGAGGCATCTTGAGGAAAAATCTCGACGGTGTAGCGAACTCTGCGTTAGCAGCGCCGAATGAGTTGCTTTTCTTTTGACAAGTGCTTTTATTTCGTTATCAAAAAAAATCACAACAGCTTTACTGCCTGATTGACAGTACGCGTTAGCCAATCACGGACTGCGTCATAATCCAGATGAGCCTTCCCATTGGCTCTTTTGCCGAGTGTCACACGTTTGAGCTTGCCACTCCCACTGCTATAGCAGTAACCACGAGGTAATGGTGTGAACAAAGAAATACACTCACTAATATAGAAATGATCTCAACAGTCCTATATAAAAAGAGAATGGGTCAACACAAACACAATGCAATTTCCGACAGATAATAATGCTGACAGGGAAACAAAGAGTAACTACCAACACTTTCAGTGCAAATATTAATTGCAAAACTGCAGGTATATTTTTGCTGGTGATGATATCAGTAACAAAAATTTTCCTTTACACAGCTCGCATATTGAATTGTAGGCAAAAACATGAACGACACAGTATCAGCAGCTAATACAGGCCTATCCAACCTTCATTCAGCTTGAATAATTGACTTTTTCCCTGTCAAAGGCGAATTTGACTTAACCAAGAAAACTTACGAATTCTGAACTATCAAATGAAGGCTAAAGGCGTGACTACTCAAATGAAAGCTCTAAATGAATATAACTGAATAATAATGTTCATTTCCAATGAATCCGAAAGACCATTTCAAGACCCTTCAAATGAGAGATCTAAATAAATATAACTCAAGGAGTAGTGTTCATTTCCAATGAAACCGAAAAATGTGACCATTCAAATGAAAGTTCTCAATGAGTACATTCCTAATAACAGTACTGTTACTGAGTGGAGCTAATGTGTTTTCACTCTTAAGAAGGTAAATAGAAACGGCTTTAGCGTGTTCACTCATGCAAGTATGTATTTGCGTGTAAGAGGTTGTCTGTGATCGCCATACGGTCAACTTTTGCGTCAACGCCAGGTATTTGAAGACTAAGTTTCACATGTATTATCAGTCGTATTTTTTTGCTCAGTGTGTTTTAAAAATGCCTTTAATGATAGAAAATTACTTTTCGATAAACTATACAATATCAATAAGGAACAAACTCGAAAACACTCGAGTTTAATAGTAAAACTACACAACTCATTTGATGATGCCCCAATATCTCGTGCTCATGCCAAAAGATGTGATATCTTTAGCACTATACAGTGCGGCTGTGCAGTGTTTCAAAGATTTTCGTCAAATTGCCGACATCAAAACAATATGCTGAGTCACTTGGAGTCTCTATTATGTATATTTCTATTATTATGAGTCGATATTGACTCATACTTCACTCCACGCAAGCTCGTCATAAAATGAAAACAATTCGTCGAGTCATTCAAGAAGTTTAGGAATTGGCTGCTAGATAACACGGTATCACTTTGAGAAAACTAAAAGGGTTCAATGTTGGGGTAACTTTGTCATCAAACACAATAATTTGATTACTCTATATAAATTATTCAAATTAAAAACTTTGATGTTGTTTGCCCTCATTGAACGATACAGAAATTTCAACTAACATAGCAGTTTTGTAGATCCAAAGTTTCTGACAACAGTCAGAAACTTGGACCAGACTGTCATCAGGCAAAACATGGACTGTCCCCACCCCCTTGAGTGTTTCTGTCACTCTTCACGAAGGGCCAATTGCGCGTTCAGGCACGTTCTTTTTACGGAGCAGCGCTCTTCTGAAAATTCCCAACCAAATTTCTTTTTATATAAGGAGAAACAAAGCCTTACGGTGTATTTGTGGTTTTCTCGTCGTTTTTGGTCCTGTGGTCCAGGCTCCGCCGGATATACGTGTTGCGTAACTCAAGAATATAAGAGTATTAAGGAAAATCAAAGTAATTAATAAAGAAACTCGAAATAAACGTTCTGAACCTGTTAGTTGTGGTCTCCTGTGTCCCTTGTGTTTACTTAAAGCCGCTACGGCCTGTATTAGTGTGGAGAGAAACACTCGGCAGAATTTCGACCGGAGCCTTGACCGCCTGTGTGCAAACAGGCGCATTGCTGAGCGAGCTCGACATTGCCTCTATACACAGCCTAAGCTAACACAACGTAAATATCACTTTACCTGTGTACGACGCTCTGGCCTTCGTCGGCAGCCCATCACATTCGCTTCACGTTCAAAAATGGCGCCAGAACTCAGCCCCAGTACTTCCCATGCCAGCCTTTTTTTGGGGGGGGGGGGGGGGGAGAGGGGGGGAGGAGTGGGACACTGCCCTATATTATTGTTGTCTCCCCAACCCTTCCTTCGTGAAGCAGTCCAAATTTCATAAACAGTGTAATACAGTGTTTCGTTTTAATGGAGGACACAAACTGAAGACCATAGATCCAAGATGAAAAGTATAAAAGAAAATTGACAAAAAAAAAAAAAAAAAAACCAACAAAAAAAAACCCACTGACTATATGGTAAAAGGAGAACAATGACAGGTTATAGGACATCACATTTTTAATTGTATTAAAATGTAAATATGAGCAACTCATGGTTTACAAGAACAAAAGAAAAACACTACAAGTGCACAGGGCTCAGTATTTGTACTAAATCCTTGACAAGCAAGGCAACAGTCATTCTATTTTATAGAAAGCATCACATAAGTGCAGTTGCAACTAAACTAAACTGTTAGTGGAAGTCTCCTGTACACAATACATATAAGCACCTAATCAGTTGCATACTCTTGTTAGTCTCTCTCTCTGCTCCTGTTAATTAATCACATCCCCAATCTTGGAAAAAATCATTATCTGTCAGAGTTTTGTTTTACAATGCCATTAACAATAAATAGTACTACAAGTATTTTGACTCAGCTTTCTCCCAACTTGCCCTGAACAAAATGTATAACTGAGTACTTAGTGCAGCGCTCGACATTAACGGTTGCCCACTTGCCCGGGGCAACCAAAACTTTTGGTCGGGCAGGTAAATTCTGGGCTGGGCAACTAGAAATTATGAAACTTTCTATTGCTTGAAGTCAATCTTCAGTCCGAAGGGCAACCAACCTAAAAACCTTAATGTCGAGCACTGTAGTGTTAGGAGAATTGATAGCCTTACCGGCTTGGACCCAAACAAGAAATCACCTAATTCTCCCAACCTTTCCTGAACAAAATGTAAGAGTAGTGTTAGGAGAATTGATAGTCTGACCAGCTTGAACCCAAACAAGAGATCACCTAATTCTCCCAACCTGTCCTGAACAAAATTTAAGAGTAGTGTTAGGAGAATTGATAGTCTGACCAGCTTGAACCCAAACAAGAAATCACCTAATTCTCCCAACCTGTCCTGAACAAAATGTAAGAGTAGTGTTAGGAGAATTGATAGTCTGACCAGCTTGAACCCAAACAAGAGATCACCTAATTCTCCCAACTTACCCTGAACAAAATGTGAGTAGAGTTTGGAGAATTGATAGTCTGACCAGATTGAATTCAAGATATCACCTGCTGTATTCTATGAGCTTGATTTGTATAAAAGATGAACATACTGTACATCTGAGTAAATTAAGCTCACAAGGTTTTACAATGAGCCTTGTCTTTTTTAACAGAGGCAGCATGTGATGACTTTTCAGATGACCGTCAAAAGTAATACAGGTAATTTATTACCTCAGATGAAAGCTGATTGAACTATTAATTCTCACTACATCTTCTTGAGTGGTTGAGAGAATCTGTATTCTGAGTTTGGGAATTAAAGAGACAGAAGGTTTTCAATAAAGAAATATGAGAGCAAGCAACACAAGAAACAAGTTGCCAATCAATATGCTGCTGGCTCCAGCGCTTTCTCCAGGTGGAGCACGGGTTATTCTGACTGCTGGCTCCCTGACCACAGGAATGAGTTGCAACAGCTCAGACAGGCCACTTGCAGTGTGTTTGTTGGATGCATTCACGAAGTCATCACTGCTGTTGTGATATGCCCACACAAGGAACATGTAACCAGGCTGCAGAAAATGCAAAGTGGGGAAAACAGTAATTAGGTAGACATGTATAGCATTCTATCTTACTGCAAACACACCAGAGGCTGTGCTCATTACTGACAGTCTGTAAATCTAACTCAGTATGTTTTTGTAACATTTTGAGTAAACGTCTTGCAAAACAGGCTGTCAAAACCAGACTTTTGATTTTGTGGGGCATGGCTGCATCTCATGCAGGTTTAATTTTGTTTGGAAATGTAGCTGCAGTGCTTTTTACTCAAAATGAACTAAAACAGTAAGTTATTTTATGTTTTATCAATGAAAAATTTGTAAAACACTGTATCTTTTTGTTTGCTTGGTATTCAGATTTGCAGAAAAATAAATGCTTGATATTTCACTCATGTTAGGATCTCTTGTCTTAGTCATTGTTGATTGACACCTGGCCTGAACAATGTCTTTTATTTAGTAGTGTGAGCTCTTCACATGTGAAATGAGCCAACTATTCTTAAGTAAATGCTGTGACAGAAATTGCAAATGTACACATGTTAAAGTCTCTAGGGAGAAAGCTCCTGTGGGAAAAACAAGCTCTCCACTTCTAAAACTGACACTTTCTATAAACTAGTGCTTTTAAACCAGTCTGGAGCATGGAAATTTGTGGCATACTGTAAGTAGTGTATTTGTTGCTGAGCCAAACATCATTTGGCGAGTAACACAAGAAACTTTCTTACAAAATCACTGACCAACAACTGACATACAGTGGTGCCTAAAAGTTTTAGGACATTTCACGCCCAATTTATCGTGCACTACACGCACTTTACTTGCTGTTGCGTTGACTACACGTATTCATAAACTTGCGTGTGATCAACGCAATTGCAAAAGCGGCCAAAAACTACACGCAGCTTTGTAGCTCATTAACAGCGTTTATAAAATAACTATGATACTACGCGCAATACAAACCTTCTTGCTCAGGGCGTCTATATGGTCCAACCAAGTCATATTATGGCTAAGTGTGACGCCTAAGTATTTGAAAGACTCTTCACGTTCGAGGGGTTGGCCGTTTATCACCAGCGATAGGTTGGGAAATAAAGAGTTGACCTTGCACGTGCTTCCAAATATGACAAATTTGCATTTGTCCACGTTTAGGGTTAACAGATTATTATTAAGCCAGTTACAGATATATCGGAGGTCAGTGTTAATGTTATCTTTGAGCTCTCGCAGATTAGATGAGGAGAAGTATATAACTGTATCGTCTGCATATAAGGATACTCGACAGAACTTGGTGCAGAAGGGTAGGTCATTTATGTAAATCAGGAACAAGAGTGACCCAAGCACGCTTCCCTGTGGAACTCCAATTGTTACTGGTTTTGCAGAGGAACTGGACTCGCCAACCGTGGTAATTTGAGTTCGCTGGGATAGATAAGACTTGAACCAAGTAATAGCAGGATCGGTAAGCCCTGCCTTTGATAACTTTGTGAAGAGGACTTGGTGGTCCACAGTGTCGAAAGCCTTCGATAGGTCCAAGAAAACGGCGCCAGTAACAAGGCCTTTGTCCATGTTTTCAAGAATTGAGTCTGTGAAATGGGTAAGGGCGACTTAGGTTGATAGTTTGGGTCTGAAGCCAAATTGTTGTTGGAATAGAAAGTTTTTGTCCTGCAAATAGTCGTACACTTGGCGATGAACAGCTTTCTCCAGTATTTTGCTCGCTGTAGGGAGGATGGTGATTGGTCTATAATTACTTGGGTTGTATCTTTCACCTGACTTGAATAAGGCTGTGACTTTACCAGATTTCCAGATGGCAGGGAAGGATGACGACAAAAGTGACCAGTTGAACAATTTGGTTAAGACAGGTGCTATAACAGAGGCAGAGTCTTTTAAGAGGCGAGCGCTTATCTTGTCCAGGCCTATCGCTTTGTTGGTCCGCAGCCGACTGAGCTCCTTCAGTACAAGCGCTTCTTCAATAGCTTGGAAAGAGAAGCCATTTTCGCAGTTCGACTCTGTGTACAATGGTGAATTTTCCGGGGCGTGGTTTAAGTTAGATTTTATCTTGGCCGCAAGTTTAGAACCAATGGACGAGAAGTGGGTATTAAGTGCTTCAGCGATGGATTTAGGGTCCGTGTACGATACTCCATCCGCTTCAATATTGTTGTCATTGAATTTTATTGAACTTTTATTGAATTTTATTAAAGTTGTCATTGAATTTTATTGAACTTGGTGGCTCCTAAAGGAGCCGTTGTTTTCGAGGCGAATCTCACTCAAAGAAGTTGAAAATTGAAAATTACTCGTCCAAGCTCGTGACTGACTGGACGCGCGTACGTATGGACGTGAGCCAAAAATTTACTCGTATTTATACATTCACAATAAACTTGGCGGATCGAAATGCACTTACTTTTATTAGTCTAAAGAATCTTGTTTGTTCTATTCATGGATTAGACTTCCCTAACAGTAGTTCGCACAGCATAATTCGTGGCTGACATATCCAGTACAAGCTTCTCAAGACAGAAATTCAGGAATTGCATGGTGTTTCCTTTTAGCTTCGCACCAAGAAAACTTGCAGGTGTGCGATCGCCGCTTTCTCCTCGTGTTTACATACACACATTATGGCCAACGCATGCGCAATTGTCGATCTTGTCGAGTCATTATTTTGCATTTGATGGCGCAATACGCACGTAAAATATCAAGTTTTTCTTTGCATTTTTCTCGAGTTTCCTTCGATGAATCTGTCTTAAATTTTACAGCAAATGAAGATTACATCCGGTTTTGTAATATTTGATTTTAATGGAAATTTATGGAGCAGAATTTTTTTTATTTGCAAAAAACATAAATTGCCAATTAGCTCGGAATCCGCTCCTCTAACCCCAACTTTTTTTCACAGTTATGTTTACCTTATACAAATTTCTAAACATACTGAAAGTTTCAGAAAAATTCACCAAAGAAAACTCAAGAAAATAGAGCAGAAAGTTTGAAAACGGGGTAGAAGACCTTTATTTCAAGGACGTATTGTTTCCATAGAAACCACACTAGAGTGACAAAAGTAAAACGTATACGCAACAGACCTTTCGAAACATCTACCCTGCAAATTTGATCAAGAAAGAATATAATGAAATGAAAATATGACGGTTTTGGTGTCATAAGTTAATACGAGCAAGTGCAGGGAAATACCCTGTGGAGCCACCTTAAACAGCAGCTGCGTTCTACAAGAGAAATCAGATTAAATGTTCGAAAGCACTCGAACGGCAAAGTAAGGCCGCTTACAAACAAGAGAGGTCAGAATAAATGTTCGGAAACATTCGAACGGCAAAGTAAATGAGTTTAATAGCGGCCGCATACAACAAGATAAATCAGAATAAATTAATGTTTGGAAGCATTCGAATGGCAAAGTAAAGAAGTTTAACAGCGGCCACGAATAACAAGATACATCACTGTGATAAATGTTCAGAAGCATTCGAACAATGAAGTAACGGAGTTTGATAAAAGCGGCAGCGTTTAACCAAGAATATTCAGTTAGATCGCTTTTGAGCAACAAAAAGGAGCAAAAGCGGCCCAACGGATCACGATTCGCTTGAAAGAAGCCAATAATTGCAGACAAAAGAATTTTCAGTTCAGAGCGCTGTGTTGACTACACGCAGAAAACTTCAGAAAACAATCGTCTGCATAACAAAAGGTAAACTACACGCAGTAACGTGTAGTACACGCTGTGAGTGTAATACACGCTGCTTGAGTTAATGAGCTTTAGCGTGTATTACACGTACGTGTAGTGTACGTACTTTACACGTGTGGACATGTCCTAAAACTTTTAGGCGCCACTGTACATAACTATTTTACTGACCTTTATTTCATTGTCTCCCTCAACATCACCAGTGTTTTTCAGCCGTTCGTATTCTAAAGTTGTGAAACCATCTGCTTGTTCTGCACTTTTTTGTTCCCAGTTCTGATATTGATCTTTGGTTGGGAATTTATATCCATGAGTGCGATAATCCTGAGTAACAAGTGCAGAAGCATGTGTTATATTATGTAAACAACTTGATGAGGTAAATAATATACATAATATTATAAGTACACAACAAGGAACTATGACTTGAGGTAAAATGTCTAAAATCAAGACAACTTTCTACAAACTGTTCATTCAGTTATTGCTTCAGTACTTTTGAACAGAATCCCTCTATATATTGCTGAGGAAATATTGATGTTCATTTGTCCACGAATATTATTTGTTTAAAAAGGCCAAATACAGTTCTGTAGATATACAACAGGGCCCGGTTG
This sequence comes from Plumapathes pennacea, assembly GCA_964036295.1. Taxonomy (NCBI): domain Eukaryota; kingdom Metazoa; phylum Cnidaria; class Anthozoa; order Antipatharia; family Myriopathidae; genus Plumapathes; species Plumapathes pennacea. Next base: position 17,087,863 of record OZ038470.1, on the reverse strand, counting down.
TTCAAATCGCGGATAGCGCTATCCACTGAATAAATCTTTATCCTGTTGACTGAATTAGGCTTAATCTGGATAGCAATTTATCTGGGCCTGGTTGTTCAAAGAGTGGATAGCGCTATGCGTCTGATGAAACGCTATCCAGCGGATAGTATTAGTTATTAAGCGTAATTCAGTCAACTGGATGAGTATTCATCCAGTGGATAGCGCTATCCGCGCTTCGAACAACCGGGCCCAGGACGTCATTCCACGTAAATTATATTTTATACATGACTCGATATGATTGAAGTATGTACAGAACTATATAAATTACTTGTATGTAACTATAATACCAATATGTAATTCAAAAAAAAAAACCTGGGGGAGAGGGGGAAAAAACAGTAAAACACAGGATAATCTCATTTCCAGCAAAATCGAAAACGTAGTTATGTTATTATTTATTACTAAGTCTGTTTTAAGTGCATATTACTTACGCCGTAATAATAGTTCGAACTGTTGAGAAAAACCCCTCCAACTACAATATCGAAGCTGTCCATGCCAGTTTTAACCCAGTTATCGTTCGGATCAGGAGGATTATCGAGTTTCGTGACTCCAAAACCAACCCAGCCAACAGCCTTCGCTCGCACTTTGAAATAGAACTTGTCTGTTTCATTGTTGAATGCCCACGACACGTTGTACGTGCCATTTCCTAGAACAAGGTCGTTTGTGTACTTTTCTGATGCCCCCAAGGAGGTGAAGCACAGGAAAAGAAGTCCAAACGTCGGCAAAGACATCGGATTATCGAACGTAAACCACAACACGCCCAATATGCGGAGGAAGAGCCCGCAATGCGTGTTGTCAGTACACATCTAAGCCAACTAAAGCGGGGAGCCTGGGGAGTATTTTCCAGTCCCTTTCAGGCGACGGCAGTTCTTTTGGTGGATCCATATACGGGAAGGGTGGGGGGTGGTTATTTCTGTTCCAAACTGATACGGCCAACCGCAGCCACAAAGCTAACGTCAGGATATGCTTAAAACGAGTATAATTTCTACCTTCAAGGTTTCGTTGTATCCTATCTTAGGTTTTTAAGTTTGTGCGCGCATTTTTTTACTCGCCTCTTCACGTCCAGAAACGGGAATCAAACTCATCCTAAGAAGTTGCATGATTTTCAGGTTGATTCGTATCCAGTGGTCGGCGGCTAAACAGCAGCGTGCCTAAATATTGGACCTGTTGTTTTTGTTACAGGACTGACTTTCCACTGGTGTTGAGTTGCGCATATCTCAGTACCTGTTTGGACGTGCATCGCTAAATAAATACAAAAGGTCAGTATCTGGAGCCGTAAAGTTTATCTGCTTGAAAGCTTTGCGTGTTATTTTGGGTTCACGCAGCGTTATCTGTCATGTGTCTCCCTTGTGATGCATGCGGTGGGTCGTAGCAACCGCGACAAAATGTGTAAATTGAAAACTCTCCCCCATAGAGAGAGCGGAAAAAACAAACCATTCCCATTTCTGAGGCAAAGGAAAACAAGTATTTGCTCAAGACTAATCGGTTCGCTATACAAACAAGTTAGGCCACACGCGCAAAGACTTGTGGGCCGTGCAATCATACCTCACAAGTGTGACCCCAAACTTCTTCCTTCCTGACTTCTCCTTTCTGCGGCGTCTGGCCTTGCGTCTCAGCGGTAAGTGACGGATAGATAACAGACGCTGAGTGTGGTTGGTATACAGGATCTTGTTTAATAATACTGAGTGAATTGCAGACGTACAACTTACGTTAATCGGCTCCCATATACTGAAAAAGTATGTTTATATTGGAGTTAGGGTGGTCCGACTGTTATGAATATAATTTATTTAATGAATATGAATAATATTATTATTTATCAACGGAAATGTTTGAGCTGCTTGTGTACTAAATTCAGTCAGAAATAAATGCACATCAGCATCCAAAATTAGTTGACAATCTGCACATCAAGTGGGGACACTCACACAGTTTTTAGAACGGCACATTTTTTATGCAACAGTGTTCCTGTCTCGCTCAACAGTTATTATTGTTTAGCTGAGTAATGCTTGAAGGCGAAAACTCAAAGCCTTAACTCGCATTCGGCATTTTATCAAAGAGCAAACACCCAAACTTGTGCGAACACTGTAGTCATAACTGTTTTAGTTTTAGTCGCCCCTGTGCGTTACCTAAGTGAAGTATTTTTTGCATCCACGGATTCGCGGAATGTTCGAAACCCACAACAGGCAGGTCACGTGACAGATAATAGCGCAGCTAATTAGTGGACACAGTTTAGCATGGGAGTACCGCGACCTAGGCAAAGTTCCGCCTGTAGTAGCTAGTACTGTTCCACAGTGTCCACTGGACCACACAAGAGTCAGTTTCAAGCAGCAGGTGCCATTTTATCTGATTATCTTTTCTTGAACAACGGACTCCCACACCCTCCCCCCAATCAAAAAAAAAAAAAAAAAAAAAGCATGTCTTCTTCAGTCGAAATTGAAGCCTCAATCGACACTGACACAACTTTGCACTGTAATGTTATTTTTGGCATGAATGTGTCAGCGGTGCCATGTGGACCAGTGAAATATCTTGACTTTTGAGCTAAATTTCTCATTGGCGATTACGATTGCTCTTGGAAATTCTATCGGAGTGCAGAAGGGCATATTCCACTGCGGATTGCATCGACACTACGAAACGCTGCATGATTTAGAATACCGTGCACGAAGTAAACTTTTCTGTATATCTGGAAAATTACTATGTCAAAGGAAACACGTGCTTCATCATTTTTAACATTTTCTGCAATGAAAATATAACACTAACCCCATGTCTGAAACTGTATAGCCACTTAACTGATTTCCTGTGGTACGAATATCGGTTTCAAAGAACATCTGCACTTTTTTCGGTTTTAACCACGCGGAGGATAAAATAATAATAATAATAATAATAATAATAATAATAATAATAATAATAATAATAATAATAATAATAATAATAAAACAAAAATAAAATAAAAGTAAATGAAGGAGTCAGCCCATGCATGGCCCGCTCTCGGACCGTCGGAGTCCAGATTGGATTTTGGTTGCGTGCACCGCTGGTTATCATTAGAACATCTCCTTTGAGTAGTACGTCTGTCTGAGAGTTCAGATTTAGATGATTCCAAAAACAGTCACGAAACATTCGTCCCAATAGTAAAGCAAGATAATGACCCTTAGAACACCAAGGAAGGAACTGCTGCATGAATTCACCACAAAATTTGTTTTTGGTGGGAAGTGGTGAGGACATTTTGCCAAAAAGAGCTGAATTGTTTTCCCGATCGGAGACAGATCTAGTTTTGAGTCCAGGGGCCGGATTCACAAAACTTGCGTACGAACAAAAATGTTCGTAAGTATAACTTACGCATCGTAAGTACGACTTACGCATACTATCTTGCGCAAGATAGTTTGCGTAAGTCATTGTTCCGATGCGCTAATTATACTTACGAACATTTTTGTTCGTACGCAAGTTTTGTGAATCCGGCCCCAGGTCTTACTCGGTGGTACTTCATGTAGGATTCTATATGGCAGTATCAACACTTCCTCCTTGTAATCTGTACTGATAAGGAGGACGAGGGCTTGCTTATATACAACCTCCCATGAATATGATGCAACTGATCCAAATTTGCAACTACCCCATAGTAACATGTGCTATGTTATCTTTTTTTAGTCCCACGAGTGGACTGTGCTTTAATATGACACGACTGCAAGCACATATGCATACGACCTCACATTCAGACAAGCCAAACATTTAGTGTATGTATATGCTCCACGCAGGCCGTTGTGAGTTACTACCTTGCGTGTGTTCGGTACGACCTGCTCAGGAATATCAATTCCCCCGGGGGCAACGGATAGCGAATACGATTGGGATCGGATAGCGAAAACGTGCTGGTTTTTGGCACCAGACAACGAATTTGTGGTAATATTACATAACAGTTGAACTTTGTGACGCACTAACTTGTGTCACGTGAGCTTCGGGTTTTGGCGCAAAATGGCAGAACACAGTACAACATGGTAGAAGATACTCACGCCTGTAAACCACATAAATATTCACTGATCTTGAGGCAAGGTGACAATAGTAAAATATATAAACCAATTGCTGGAAATTGAACAGAGTAAAATTGAACAACAGGAAATAATGTGACTCAGTGTGAGGTTAAACTCCCCCCTCCCCTCTCTCTCACCCGCCAAACTGTTGCGGTACAGAAAAACCACAATCCACACGGTGACAACGGATTTCATTGGAGTTCAGTTTAGTTCCCTCCCCCGACTAGAAGAACAAACAAATTATAAACACAGTGCGGGGTGGCTTGACGGCTTTGTTTTGACTGAACACTTTGACCTCACAATGAGGAGATCTTTGGAGATTTATCTATCCTAAAAATTCAGTTTTGCAGAAACTGATTTACGTCTTCAAAATACCGACATGAAGTCTGGCCCGTAGGAGATTTGCCGTCAGAATTTGGCTCCCCAGTCACTCATCCCTCCCCTTCATTCCCTGCCGAAAATGCTTATTACTAAATGGCTGATTTTTACAGAACGAAATCTTTCTGAGTATGTACGCATGCTTTTATAGTCTTTTACATCAACCACGATTAAGCAATCAATGTCTGGATTGTTACCGCGTGTCAGCTACGTGATGCTGTGTACGATTACAGGAAATGAGAGAGCATCCTGCCAACAAACCCTCAAACGAAATAGGAAAATCACGGAAAATTCCAAAATAGCTCAGCTTAGTGAGGTATCCTACGCCATTTGAGTTGATCTATAGTTGATAAGAAGCCGTCTTTTTTAATACTCCACGGTTTTGGCGCGGGACGAAATTCACCTGCCTCGTGCTGAGAAGTGCGTCAGGAGTTTCCTGCGCACGCACTGGACCACGGGACACCGGATATTTGAACCTCACACTGCGCATCAGAGTTAGCAAGTAAGCTCAAACTCAGCTTAAAATTATTAAGGCTTTATGCAAAGTCAGTGTGAGCTTTGTCGCGATTACCATCAGCTTCTCAGCGCTTTTCCATTTATTCAAGAACGAGGGACTATTCCGCTCAAGGAAGGTCAAATTCACTGAAGTTCGCAGATTCTTCAACAGTCCATCAATTTCGCCCACGCTTGACGTTAATTGAACATCCTGTTGCAAACAACCGAAAGCGAAAGACCAGCTCATAAATATTTATCTTTAGGGAAGGTTGAAAAAAATCATGAGTTTCTTCACAGTACTGTGAGAACCCTAGTGTTGTTCCAGAACCGGACAAATGAGTATGTAAACACAAACTTGTTAACTCTGGGATCAATTTACAAACTTGGCGGGAGTACGTTTCATTTACAGTTCTAGTCGTATCCGTGCGGGTATCCGCATCAACGGTAAGTTAACGACGAGCCATATAAGCAGCTTATGGAGCTAACAAATATTTTCCTTCACCTAAAACCTTTTGCCGCCTGTGCTCTTCACATATCTCTTTCCCTCTCTCCCCATGGTCTCCACAGTCCGGAAACCAGAGAGAGTGCTGTGATTGGTTAATGCAGCTTAAAGACAATCACTTTACACAACACCTCACATTTCAGCATTCAGATCAATCCAGCACGTACGGCAGCAAGGTACTTGCTCAAGAGAAGAATAACTTAACTAACATTTTCCCGACAAAAAAGTTCTGGTAACTTTTGTTAAATCAAATCAACATCGACAATGGCGAACTCTGATGGTAGAATTCCAAACATCTCGCTAAATGACTGTGCAGTTGGTCTGACTGGAGAAGAAACTGTTATAGGCCTCCAACCCGTAACGCTGAGAGCCTCTACCGACTCTCTAAGAAGATCCGAAGTGGTCAGCAACATTGATCTGGCCGGAGAAGAAGGCTTCATCGGCATGCACCGGTTGAGGGCTTCAACAAACTCTTTAAGAAGACCGGGCGTTTATACAAACCAAGCCTACGATAATTACCTTGCGTGTGAAGATTATGAACCCGAGAATCAGTACGAAGACCTGGCATCAGTCGTAGCCAAGCAGAATGCCCCCAGGAAGAAGACAAATGATGTGTACGAGTCAACCTCGCGTTCCCCGGAAAGACGCCGCAAACAGAACGAATTGTACGAATCAAGCGTTCTCCCGCCCAAGGCCATAAAACCGCGCTCGCGTAACGTAACGGAGTGCTCCGATGCGTCGCTCAGCAGCCTCCAAAGTTTCTTTGAGCCGTCTCCACGGCAGTCCTGCCTGCATAACCTGATACTTTTCCTTGTGCTTGTATTCTCCACGGCAGCTTTCGTGTTGGTTATTCTGCAGCTGTTTGGCATTGTGGGAATGCAGTGTGGCTGTAATAAATCCAATGAAGGTGCGTGTTGTTAATTTTTATTTTACTCTTCAGGCAGTTGAATGGAAACATTAATATAGTATTTGGGTTTTATTGAGTCCCTTTGAAATACACTGCAGACAACTGAAGCGCGCCAGTCATCTTTCTACTCTCCGTAGTATGTAATTATTATTAGCATCCGCCCCTTAGATGACCACTTTCCTTCTTTTTAAAAAAAGCGAAAGTTTGTAACTGTTGTTATCTGAGGAAACAGGAAAACCATTCCGATGAGGATAATCATATCGCCAAAAAAGACCCGCTAGCTATTTTCTCCGCGTTGTAAGTGCCACGTGGTTCGTTGATTCATTCATAAAATCGGTAATTCCATTTACTCCGTGATTTTTCATTTGCGTAGATCGTTTGTGCGTAAATTGTCATTGAATGTTAAAACATTCTAGAAATGTTTTGAAATAATCCAGAGATCAAGGCCGCCATAGCAAAGCGATAGAAATATGTGATTTATTATCCTTAGTAACTTCAAAATGTGCTTTGCGTGTTCTTCTGTTAGCACAGCAAGGCTCTCCAGAACAAACACCGCTTTCATACGTGGGGGACAAGAAATCCCAAGGTCTTTTATAAAGATCTTCCTGCTGTGTTTTGTATTAGAAAAAGTGCTTCCTTTAGAAACAAGGCGCGCTCGTTTCATCACGTGACCCCGCGGGTCTCATGGATCTGTTCAATGGATCTTTTCTTTTTGCCTGTCTAGACACAGCAAACTAAATTATCAAGTATCACTTTTACAAATTTTGAATCGGAGGAAATCTTTTTGAAGCCATGCCGCGATTTCCCGCTTTTTGTTGGGTGGTCCGAGGAATGTAAAATCTCAAAACCACAAATACCAAAAACCACAGATCACCGACGGAGCGAAGTGTCGAATTATGAAAGGAATTTGAAATCTAGACAGTTGATCTAACAAAGATGTTTTTGAGCTTTCGGTGAGGCCCGCACAGGGAGGCCTTGTTATCTTCTAAAGATTATTCCCGGAAAACGAGTGCATTGGGTGAAAAGAGAAACAGTACACATGAAAACACCAATGCGGATGTCTGAAATATTTAATGTCGCGGCAACTTCGTGCTATGCCCCTATTCCAACCCCTTTCATAACTGCTTTTAAAATATCAGACTACAAAAGGTTGTTCTTTCAAAATCCAGAGCATACCTCTACCCTGCTTGCGCTCGCCCTTAACAAGGCCGCACACTATACAATCATGTATTTAAAAGTGTTTTCAAAAGCCTCTGTTTCCGAAGTCGTTCTTCACTGTAAATTAATTTTCATTGAAATTTAATAGATCTGAGAACCAATGTGCTAGTGCAGACAGAAGTTATAAACGCGCCAGAAAAGTCGAATACATATTTGGCAATTGTCTATTTTCTTTTGACATTTATTGAGTTCTGTCATTCGTTATAAAATAGCCACACTTTGGTGTTAAAATCAAATCGTTAAGCTTTTTAAATATCGTACAAATATATATATAACGTTTTTCATTTTTTGAGCTTGCCTGCTTCATGAAGAAGGTTTTATCCATGGCCCCTTTCTTGTGATTTTAGCAGCGGCTAACCCAGGAGGCAGCACTGGACGTTCGACGGGAACGGATGCAACAATAAGGGAAGCAATGGCACTCATCCAAGAACTCAAACAGAACCTCACAAGACTTCAGAAAACAATGGTGAGTTCCTGAGAAAGTACATCTGACCTCGCCTCTTTATAATTTTTACCTTTTGGTGGAGATTCTGAGGCAGTGCGCATGAACCTTGAAATAACTTTTTCTTTACACTTGTTGTTCGTCTCTCTGAACAGGATACAAGAGATGAGCAGCATCAGTTAAAGGTAAGAAGACAAAAACATATCATTCGACCTTAAAACTTTCTACTCTGTTCTGTTTGTCGATTTCTTTTTCAATTATTGTGTCTGGCTACCTTTCTCAAGCGCGAAACCAGACCGGCTTACAGAAACCAGTCAGATTTAAAAACTTTAATAAGGAAATGGCGTTTCAGGAGAGCCACATATTGCTTTGTTTTTCGGAGTTCCACCTCCAACCCCTCTCAGACAAGACGTTAACAAAATGTGCACCAACTTAATTTTAAAGTACAATCAGCAATAGCACACTACGCCATTACCATCGCATTGTTATGAATAATTTAACATTTTCTTCAGAAAAATGTGTTTTTCGAGAACTCTTAATTTCGCTTCTTCTCTCAGGAGGAACAGCACAAGAACGATACAGCCAATGAGGTGAGTGCCTGTTTTAAATCCGGTGTATATTATACTGCTGTATATCTACCTCAAAAACTGATTTGCCAATTTATGTTTCCCAGATTCTATATCTACCTCAAAACTGATTTGCCAATTTATATTTCCCAGATTGCCCGAGTCAGTGCTATGGTTGTTAACCTTACGTCATGGATGCCACCAACAGACACCGATTCAGCCGTGGTAAATAAATCACAGAGTGTACACACAGCTATCTTCCCATCCTTCTTTGCCTCCTTCAAACCAAGATATCAAACTCCGCTTAAAAGCGTGAAATTAGAATTTCTATTTGAGAGGTCTCCCGTTTCATTTGACAATTCTGCGCAAAATTTTCAGGGCCGAGTCGAAATTCGAACAAACTTGGCCAATCCATGCATAGCGCCTTTTATTGTCAAATCGCCTTTATTTGATTTTCTTAGCCTTATTTAACATGGCGGACTTTCTTTTCTTTCAGCTGAACTCGGAGATAAGCGGTATTAAAGACGATGTTAACTTCACCCAGCATCAGGTGGAGATAGTGAATTCGACTCAAAGAAAATACGCAAACGAAACGCAAACTAGAGTTCGACAAATTGAAGAAGGGGAAATCAACTTGTCGCACGATGTTAGCAAGTTGAAGAACAAAACAAGGGAGCACGAATTGTTTCTTCAAAGCAGTGTCCACGATATGCAGAAAAATCTGTCGCATCGGATCAACCCTGTTTACGCAAAGATGAACAATCTTTCTCAATGGGTAAGTTCCATCATTAGAAGACAACTTTGGTTTTTCCATTCGATAATCTTCCGATTATTTTTCTCCAAAATCTTTGACTTGCTGCGGTTTTGTAGTTTTCCCAGAATGCAGTACAAAATGTGTCAACGTCTGCTGTTACCATAGTGATGACCTATCTTTGGTCTCGTGCGTCATCAGACCAAGAAAACGAGGGGTTTAGACTGTAAAGCTCTATCTTCTAATAATTAAAGTTTATTTACTACCAGTATACGCGATACTTTACTAAAGATACATCCGCTTTGTGGGCCCACATTTGCTTATTTATTAGTTGTAATTCCGAACGTTTTCTTGTTATAGGTATCAACACTTAAAAAGCAAGTTGACGAGCTAAAAGCTGTCAAAGTGGCAAACATCTCCTCGTGTCAATTTAAAGAAGTCAAATCCGCGAATATCAACTTACGCAATGTCGGCACGACAAAAGCATCCACGACTTACAGAGTGACAAAAGTAAGTGCGATTTTATACCAAAGTATAACTATAACACGCTACGTCAGGAGGATACATATTACTAGCGGGACCCCCCGTAAAATACGGTGATTTGTTTTTGCAATTTCTGATTGTTCTGGCTTTTCTCGCTTGGGAAACGTCATGTTGACAACCGAGAACATAACGAAATACAAACTAAGAGAAAGCTCGTTATTATATATGAAGTCAATACACGTTAAAAACATTTACAGAAGAGTCAAGCTTTGGTGACATAAATTTTTCAAACTAATTTTTGTAATTTATTGTTATTTAAACAGGGAAAGAAAGTGGCACTAGTAGTGTGCACGTCAACGTTCCAGCCCTCAAGTAATCAGCTCTCTATAGATCAAGACAAGTACACATGTAAATGTGTAGTATCGAGCGGCCCAAAAGGCACTGCATTTAGGTGTAAATTAGCTATCTGGGAGTGCCCCCAACCATAAGATACAACTGTTTAAAAACTAACTCAAGAAAATAGAAGATCTTCAGACACGTTAGACAGCAGGAAACTTATCCTGGGCCAATGTGTATACTTCATGAAACGCTGATGTCTTTTAGAAAGAAACCACAGGGTGGGTGATTACACTGAGAAAAGTGTGAGAATCAAGCTGCAGACGGTAATCTGTTTAGCTTAGCAGTTTCATATCTAACAATCAGTTTAACTAAGACATTTTGGTACAAAGCCAGAGCACTCCAAAAGAATTTATTATTCGTTACACGACGCAAACCAGGCTTGGTTTAGTTTGCTACCTGACAGACAACAGACTTGTCCCAAAGAATTGTAGTTAGACTTTCAAATAGCTTTTGCCACAAGGACGTTGATTAAAGCGCTGGACGTGAATTCAAAGATTTATATAAAAAAAAACTATGTAAGGATTTGTGGTACGCATTGCAATATCATTTCAACAGCGCATTGTTAACGCCATTTAGTTATGAACTTTTTTCTTGTCTTTCACTAACCTTCAACTATTTTAATGTCGCCGTTTTTGCTTATTTTGGACGCAGTTTTTTTTTTCTTCTTAGAAATGAATGCGACGGTATCATTGGGCGCACTCGTCCATGACAAATAAAGGAAAATTCGTGGCGAAATTTTGATTGCTTTATCACCTCCGCTCCGACGATTTTTCTGAAACTTGGTTGAAGTATGTATCAAGTCAATATAAGCTGATTCCAGAGATTTGACAAAAAGTATACCAGCAAAATTTTTTGCTGGGTGCGATTTTGCCTTTCAAAAAGTGCTGTCCACTTAAGCTATAATATCTCTGATAGTATTTTCCCCAGCTAAATCAAATTCTATCATATAATTGCTGAATGGTAGCTGCAACGTTTCTCATTTTTTTTTATAGGAATCACATAAAAGCCAAAAAAGTTATGATCCAAAGTTTGTCATAAAGAAGTGCGCCCGATAAAACTCCGGAGTCACCTTAATTTAAGGGTGCTAAAAGTTATCTTATATTTAACGCCATTTTCATGAGAGGTTTTCCATTATGTACTTCATTTATTATACAAAAACTGAAACTGCCCAAGTGAATTCTGACAAAAATATATATGGTAACACTTGTCCGCGAGTATACAGGATTTCACTTTGGAAAATTAAAAAAATATATATTAAAGTAATTTGTCTTAACGTGGAATTTGCTTTTATTTATTCTGAGCAATATATCCGACATTAACTTTAATGAAAATCCTCTCGGATAACTATTTGATAAAAAATACGAGTATTCTATTGGTTATTTTGCTGTAAGGGTATTTATTTTGCCGCTTAGACTGAGTGACACAATATGGTAAGATAATTTAGCATGTGCAGTGGGTGCAGATAATACAAGAAGAATCGCAACAATATATAATCACTTAAAGGCTCTGTAAAAAGCTACGATCACCACAAAAGTAACGCTAAATTTCAATACAGCTTCAGGGTATATTTACATACTAAAAACTCGTTTAAAATATAGGAAATAATTGAAATTAAACTGGAAGCTGGAAAATCCAGGGAAAGCTCTTTAGTGATTTAAATATTTGTAGATATAATTGGTTTATTTCAGTTCAGCTTTCTCTCTGACTTACAGAAAACGAAGAGAACCGTTATTCTGTAGAATTCACGGATAATTTCGGAAAGCGATTGCATTTCAATCCGGGTAGTATAAGACGTAGAGAGAACGAATATTGTATAATTAGAAAACAAAAAGTAGAAAGGGCATGTGTTATAGTCGTTATCTATATTTTGAAACAACATCAATTGTTAGAACTATCACAAAGTCCGTGACTTAGAACAGTTTGTAAGTTGGTATACAACTAAAGATTAGATAAGGAAATTCAACTTTGTACTTAGCCAAAATGTGGGTCATTAAAGGTGTATATATCTTTTACCTTGAAGTCCCTTTATTGTAACTCCAAAAAGGTCATGGTAAACAAGCGGACAGCTCTGGCAAGGCGAGAACAAATCAAACGAGTAAAAAGACAGCTTTGTAAAATAACTATGATACTATGCGCGTTCTGATTGGCTAAATAACCGTGTAAGCTGAGAGTATATTGCACGTTGACGTAATACGTTATGTATTTTATTGACTAAATAATTGATAAAAGAAATGTATAACGCTTTCCCGTGTAATATAGCCTCATCTAAACACTTGGGAAGTTGAGAGAACAATCAAGTAGCGGAAAACCACTCGGCGGCCTCGTGTTTCCCTACGGTAATCTCGTGTTCTTCCAGCTTCCCGCGGGTTTAAATGAGGAACGCGTTATATATTTCTTAAATACAACACAACCTCACGTGTAAAAGCTTGGTCGTTCTTCTGTTTGTTTTGCTCCGCTTTTCTTTTTTAAGTGAAAATTTTTCTGCAAAACTGTAATGCGAATTTGTCACCGCCATTTTTAAAAGGTTTGTCCTTCCTGGTTTCACGAGTGCAATGACGCTTCTATGCGTATGCACAAGTTTACTTTTGGTCGATGTAGTAAGGAGAAACAGAAAGTCTGTGTAATATAGAATGGGTGATTTAAAAATGTCTTTACAGTTCCTAAACGTGAAAAAGCCTGAAAGTTACATAGCAATTTTTTTTACTCTGAATGATTTGGGCGAAATCATTTTTCGTGACAACTCAGTTGGATACAAAGCCTTGAGGCGTTTGTCACGGTCACTGTTGATTGATGACTGACTGTCGGCTCAACCTGGTCAACGGTTTCTATAGTACATTTTTCATTCCCGGTGAATACTACTGACTGTAAAAAGTTAAGTTAGCACCTAATAGGCTATTTACCTACGGCGAACTTTGGCAGGCGAGTTTAGTATCCTTAAAACAAAATCGGTGATTTGCACGTTTACATCTACCGGCTTGCATATTTTTGACAGTAAAACCTAAAGTCATAAATCCATGCTGTCAATTGGGAATTTGCGGCGTGTATGCGAGAAGTATTTTTGTCGATACCATTGGTTTCTTTTTTAAATTTAGATGCAGCCTCTATATGATATAAGATATCGGTACCCGCCGTATCCATGACTAGTATTTATGCCACATATACTTTTTAAAATTCCTACTCTATTTGGTAGGATCTGTACTTCGACCACGTAGCATTGAAAAGCAAAGATAGCGTGTCTCAAACTTCTTTCATTTGCCAGAACTGAGAAATAGCGTGTTTCAGAAAACATTTCAAAAATCTATTCTTGACGTAAACAGCTGTTTCGTTGTGCTGAGTCACGGTGAAGAATAATAGCTGTTGCATATTTATAAGAGCTTCAAAGAAAACATTACCAAAAAGGAATATATTGCTTCTCTGATATAAATCATGCAATAAATAACGTGCACACTCCATTTACTTTCATTTAGTCACGAAGGCGGCTGCTTCAAATAGGTCCGCACGACCATGGCTTCAAAACTTCTACTTCTAGTTACAGTCTTTAGTATTATGGTCGTTTCCTCGGCCGCAATGTACTCTAACAAAGTCGTTTTAGACGGAGGAAAGTACAACGCTTCGTGGTACTACGACAAAGAGATGGACACTCTCAACTTTACCGTTGTCGCTGAAGCGGCCGGTTGGGTTGGTTTTGGGGTGTCCAAGAACAAGCCGCCACCAAGCATGGATGGATATGATGTGGCGGTTGCGGGTGTACAGGCGGGCAATGGATACATTACGGTAATGTACAGCTTAACGAATTCCTAAATCAGCCAATGTGCATTTTCCTTTCTCTGTAGAGTTTTCTCTCTCTATAAATATATGCTACCTAGCCAATATATTTATTGCTTCTGTAAACTCGCCACTTCCCTTTTTCTTATCACTCAAATTTTCTTTCAACCATCCTTTCCTTTCTTTCGGTTTTGTTTCTTCTTTTCTTGTAATCGTAAGAGAGCCCACCCAGCAGATTGAATACAAGAAAAGACAGAGCAGAAACACAGGACGAACACCCTTTCAGTTCAGCAAAGATCAGTTTTTAGCTGTATCATTGTCAGAGACAAATATGGTTCGATCGTGACTCAAGAAACGAGTAACACTTCAATTGTCAGCACTCAAAACAAAAACTCTCGGTGTGAGCGCATTTTAATAACTAAAGAAATTACGTTCATTTATAAGTTTGTGTTTTATTTCTATTTTAATTTTAAACTTTTCATTCTTAAAGATTTGACTTGTAATAAATACTCCAGGCTAAGCCACCTAAAGGGCTGGAGTTTTTCTACTTTTTGCCGAACTAACGTACTCTAATTATAATGCTGTAAAGTGACTGCTTAACAGAACTTCTGCCTTGTCACGTTTCCCAAAAAAAGATTGTTCCCAATATCTACGCGTAATTATTTCTTGTTTCCCTGTTGCCAAGGTAACTGCGTGCATAAAACAGTCATTTATTGCATTCCACCTGTTTGTCATGAGTTCGACATAAATAGAATATTTTAGAAACTAGAATAATTACTCAAAAGTCATACATTTACCTTCATATTAAACACACAACTAACTGAAACAGCCATTTTTGTATTTATAACATTTTAGTGCTGTAATGACAACAAACTTTGCATGCACAAATATTCTGACGTCAAAGAAATTAGCACGAGCACGTACTTCAGCAGAATTGAATAGTTTGTTTTGTTGATCCAGGTTTTCGTATACGACAGTTCTATCAGTTTTGTTAGATTCACACGGAGACAGAGAAACGGTAATCGTCACAAAAACTAAGACAGACAGACTGACTGACTTAGTGTGTGATAGACTGCAATTCTGGCCGTGCCATGTAAGAGAAGCGTCATTATGTCGGTAGTGCAGGGATCTGTCACTCAGCAACAACACAGTAAACATATCTAAATCTATACATTAAGTTTTTCGCGTCTTTAGTGAAATGCGGCTTGCTCACTAGAACGTGCAATTTATCCTGCCTTCAGAAGGGCCACTGATTAAAATGCATATTTCCTTTTTGCAGTTTAGCGGGATCTCTTACTAGCTCTATTAACTAGATGCAATACTTAACCACAAATTTCTCAGAGACGAGGAAAAAAACTTAGAAACCATTAAAAACTCCGTTACAAAGGAAAGACCATAGATATGTTTGTCACGCTTGAGCAGCCTGATATTGCTTCAGTTCTTTAATTGCTTGCGTCTTGAAGGAGATTGTCAACGTCACACCATGACTTGCATTTTGAAAATATGTAAGAATTAACTCATTTTCCGGCCAGAAAATGCTGTGGATATTTTAATAAAATGACTAGACTAGTTACAACCGAGGAGGCGCAGAATTTATAGTTTTGGGAAAAGGTACTGATGTTCTTGCAATGAACTGAGGGAAAAGTGAACTTTATAATTTGCTTACGCCTTAAACGAATTCGTTGCATGGAGTTTGTGAAGAATAGCGCAATTTTGAACACACTATATTAGCAAGAATAAAGTCAACATTGAATCTTAGGACAGCTTAGTTTTCTAGTTAATGTCTACTTATTTGATAATCATATTTAACCTTCAGTCACAACTTTATACTTGGACAGGTTAATTTCAGTTCATGATATCAGTAGTACATGCATTTACGTTCAGAAACAAAAAGTTTAAAACAGATCAGTACTTTTTCTTTCTGGTACTAGTTGGACTGAGAGAGGACCTGGATAGAGTTTACTGCTAAGTGTTATGGGCCTGAATTTTTTACTTTTAAGTGTTATGATGCCCAAAAAATTAATGTTAAGTGTTATGTAAAAAAATACAGTCAAGTGCTACAAGACTAGATATTAAATAAACAAGACAAGAGGGCCTAGATGGGGTTTACTGTTAAGTGTTATGGGCCTGAATTTTTTACTGTAAAGTGTAATGCAGACCCCCCTACCCCCCCCCTCCCCCCTAGGTCCTCCTGAGAGTTAGTTGTTTTGTGTTTTATCAACAGGATTACCTAACAAACGGTGCAGTGAAGCCAACAGCAGATAGTCAGCAAGACTTTAACTTGACATATAGCAAAGAGGCGGATGGCAAGACCACGGTGATGTTTAGCCGAAAACGCGATACTGGAGATGCTGTGGGCGATTTGGTTATAGAGGTTAGCGACGTCAGTTTAACTGACCCCTGACAGCGTTGGTATTTGATCGGTTATTAACCCGTTATTACGCTATTTTGGATGCTTGTACCATGTCCACCATCAAAAGATTAATGTGTTGATATGCTAAACTCCAAGAAGAACGGGAAAAAAAAATCATTTTGATAACTTGACTGAAGACGGCTACCGCTCAGGTTGCCAAAACGTCGCTACCACCAACAGGCATGAAGAATACTCTCACCCGGACAATCAGACAAAAAACTAGGCCATCCTACACATCCTCATCATGCCCAGATTAATCTTCAAATGAGCCCGCAATCTATGACTTCACTCGTTGTCGTATCGACGTTCACCAAGTGACCTAACTTTGATTAGAAACACCGGCCATTACATCTCATTTTTGAGATGTTCGCGAGAAATCAACTATGTTGAGCTTTAGTATTACAGTGTGCGCAACAATATCAGAGTATTGACAGCAAAAGCAACCTTCACAGTTGCAAGGATAACCCGGAAATAGTATAAGATATATTAGAGTTCTAATAGCTTTGTGTTGGTTATACTCTGATATTCACACACTCTTGTCTTGTAGGTTGGCACACCCATGTACCTCGTCTGGGCTTACCACAGCACAAGCGACAGCGACTCTATGGCTTCTTTGACAGAACATTCGGAAAAGGGTGTTGTTGAAGTCACGTTCATTCAATCGCCTCCAGGTAAACAAAAAGTGACTATAACATCATCATTAGCGTCACCACCACTATCACCATCATCATCACATCATCGCCATCACTATCACCATCACCATCACTATCACTATCACCATCACCATCACCACCACCATCATCATCTTCATCATCATCATCATCATCATCATCATCATCATCATCATCATCATCATCATCATCATCATCATCATCATCATCATCATCATCATCATCATCATCATCATCATCATCATCATCATCATCATCATCATCATCATCATCATCATCATCATCATCATCATCATCATCATCATCATCATCATCATCATCATCATCATCATCATCATCATCATCATCATCATCATCATCATCATCATCATCATCATCATCATCATCATCATCATCATCATCATCATCATCATCATCATCATCATCATCATCATCATCATCATCATCATCATCATCATCATCATCATCATCATCATCATCATCATCATCATCACCATCACCACCATCATCATCATCATCATCATCATCATCACCATCACCATCACCATCATCATCATCATCACTACCCCCATCACCCTTGTGGCCTTCTTTTCCTTATTCCTTCTAATAGTAACTACTTACTATGCTATAGACTTTCAACGTAATTTTCTGTCTCTTAGTCCCTCCGCCACCTATGATGAATTATACAGGAAGTGTGTCGTTAAACAATGGCCAATACAATGCGTCATGGCTGTACAAGGACGGAATGGACTACGTCTACTTTAGAGTTGATGTCAATGCAACTGGATGGGTGGGTTTTGGTTTAGCAAATTACGCACCGACTAGGATGATGAATTATGACGTGGCTGTTGGTGGAGTGATGAATGGAACCGGCTACCTGAAGGTTCGTACTTATAGAGATGCTATGCAATCTAAAATGTTGCAAGACGAAAAACCAGTGGGTTCAGACACCAGTAAAGGCGGATTAGTGAAAAATATATACCATTACAGTCACCGATATACGCTGAAATTAAAGAATAGATAGGCAGTGACGTCCACACACTAATGTAGCCATAAACATACGCTAGAACACGCTGGAGCTATGTTAGTGGTGATTTCATATAATTACCAATCCATATTTCGTGCAAAACACACACATGCCATGATTATTAAGCACGATACGGGGTGCGCATGGCTTATGGACTTCATCAGTAATCCTTTCCGATTGTTCATACAAAACATTTCCAATTTTTGATCTGTTTGCTCATGCTGTAACCTGGCAGGACTACTTCACCAATGGAACAAAAGAACCACCGGAAGATATGCAGCAAGACTGGAATTTGACGTATTCGCGGGAAATGGATGGCGTCATCACACTGCAGTTTCATCGCAAAATAAACACAAATGACGAAATGGACGTTGTCATCGAGGTATGATAGGCTGGTAGTGTTTCTGTACGATAAAACAATGGGATTTTTTTCTGAATCTAAATCTGTGAACTTTAGTACTGAGAAAACTTTGGTTTTTACTTGGCAGAACATAATACTCCAAAAATTCTAGACCAATATATATACAACAATTTTGCTTTTGAAACACCAGCATTTCTCAAGGTTTGAGCACTTACTAGCTTCGTTCAACTGTTCTGCAACCGTACTGTAAAATCACCAGGGTTTATCAAACCGCTGCATCATTTACTATTCAATAATAACGAGGATAAATTAGAAATGGTAAACTTGGCAACCAAGATACGGTACGTTTACTACTTTAATTATAAACAACAGCGTTCACACAAGCACTATTTATTCTTCTCTTACAGCAAAAAGAGATGTTCCTTATTTGGGCATATCATTCAACTTATGAGGTAGCACCATCGTTCATGCAACACAGTCAGTTTGGATTCCACAAAGTCCAGATAATTCCAGACAAGGTAAGTAATGTTGCACAACTGCGTTTTAGGTTTAGTATGTTCTTTTGCCAACAACAACACAAAATCTCCCGACCACTCGAGAAGAATCTGTATGAGCGATGCAAGTGAGAATTGGTTGTTCCATCAACCTTCAAATGGCCAAACTTTTGAGTGGCAGTTTATCCACATTGTGTGATATTTTGCTGTTTAAATAGGAGAAAATAAATGTTGAGTAGCAATGAAGACGAACGCTGACCAACGGAAGTGACGTCAGAACGTATTTCCGCGGTGTCACTAGACAGGGTATAACACATACTCACTGTAAGCTTCCAGGGCAAGACGCCGGACTCTTTGAACTTTGATAGCGATTTACAAAATATTTGTCGGCAACAGTGCCGTCCAAACTTCAAGACCTTATTTCAATATATTTTAATATATTTCAATATATTTTAATATATTTCACTCAAGTGCGAATGATACATATCACTATGATAACTATGCCTTGGGTTGCATGGCTAATGTTGCGCATGCGTATCATCTCATTTTAGCATGTGACATTCAAGAACGGTGCGTTCAATGCATACTGGTCTTATGATAGAGTCATGGATGCTTTGAAGTTCAAAGTTGTAGTCAACGCTACTGGATGGGTTGCATTCGGTTTTGCTAAGCAGGCTCCTACGAATATGATGAACTATGACGTAGCAGTTGGTGGCGTGTACAATGGCACAGGCTACCTCAAGGTGTGACGTCATTATGTTACGTTATTCTGTTGTATCTCCTTTGTCGGGTGATTGTAATGTGCGCCTGCTTTGGTTTTGCGTTTGTTACGCTTTTGGGTTGGTTTTAGTATAATTATTCTTGACTACTTGGGAACAAAAGTAAAACCCGTTTGCGATCTGTTCACACAAAGCAGATCAACTCAATATTGCAAGTTACTTTGGCGGCTTCTGATTGGTTGAAACATTGTTTTTACAGTCTTTGTGATTGGCACTGCAGTAACGGTTATGGTTTTCAAAGGGCGAGCGAAACCCGCTATGTCGTGTGGCTTTAGGGATAATATTTTGAAGTTCATGTAAAGAGTTGTCTTCACAGGATTATCTGACCAGAGCTAGAGGGCAAGTACCGGCTGATGCTCAACAAGATTTTAAACTGACGAACGCCACCGAAGAAGGAGGAGTTACAACTCTGATGTTTTATCGCAAACGAAATACATGGGACTCTGAAGATTTGGTTGTTATGGTAACTTATTTATAGTGCTCACATTTTTAAGGTTGATAGCTGAAATATTGCTAAATCGGTAATAAAATAATGGATGAGTACACCCATGTGTCTATAAAGATGTATATCGGTGTTCGTGTTTCACTTGTGCAATTTTTGTCTTACCAGGGCCGACAGAAACTGTTCCTTGTTTGGGCGTACACACAATACATGGACCTACAAGCTGGATCTCCACCCCCACAACATTTGTCCATGGACAGAGGATTCACTGCAGAGCCAGTGCAAATTATAGGGCACCAGGAGACAGGTTAGGTTATTGCATCCGTGGAGAGGTGTTTTTCGATGCAATCGTTTCAATCATTCCCTGCTTGCTTTGCGACAGCTATATAATATAGCTGGTAACTTGCTTAATTGATAGCCAATATTTTATGACTAGTCAGTTATTTATTAATGTTATCGTTTGGCTCCCTGAAACAGAACAAAAGGATACCTTCAAATCAATGTGTATTTTAATTGGACGCATGAAAAGTTCGACGTTATATAAGAAGCGCTGCACCACAGAAAACATGCCGGACTTAAATAGTTTGAATATAATCCAATTTACTGCTTGGTTCCTCAAAGGGAGTAGCAACTGGCTCAAGTAACAGATTATTAGAGAAATTCTGCATGTCGGACTTAAAAAAGTTGGCCTGTCATCATTTCATTAATGCAATAAGACCCAGAACGCATGTTATGTCGTGAGATCAAATAAAAGGTTAGCAGTTGATTGCACAAGAGAAAACAGTCACGAGTCCTTCTGCTCAATCAGTGTTTAAAAACCACTTAAGTAACATGCAATACAAAGAGGTTATTACACGGGAAGGAGTGCAATACAAAGAGGTTATTACACGGGAAGGAGTGCAATACAGGCTATTAATACGATAATTCCTTCTGCTGCAGTAATGCAATTTGACAAACACATGTCATTCAACAACGGAGCATTCAAAGCCTATTGGTCTTACGATAACGAGACGGACACCTTAAGGTTTAAACTGGTTGTCAAGGCAACTGGGTGGATTTCATTTGGATTTGCCAAGGCCCGTGGTGCCATGGTTAATTATGACGTAGCTGTGGGCGGTGTGCTGGACAATGGAGATGGATATCTACAGGTGCTTCTTTACAATTATTATTATTATTATTATTATTATTATTATTATTATTATTATTATTATTATTATTATTATTATTATTATTATTATTATTATTATTATTATTATTATGTTGTCTTATTCTGGGAAAGTACTCTTTTCTGAGAAACGAAGCAATTAATTTAACCTTTGGTTAGGATCGTCTGAATCTATTGTTATCTCTGTCCGCTATATAACATGCCGGTACGTAGTTCAAAGTTCAACAATTCATAGTTTTAATATGCCTCTATTTTGTAGGATTATTTCACTCGAGCTGTCGCTCAAGTTCCGGCCGACACCCAACAAGACTTCAGACTCACTTATGCAAGAGAAGAAGGCGGTGTAACCACGCTTATGTTTTACCGTAAACGAGATACATGCGAGTATAAAGAGGACGTGAATATTCAGGTAAAATTGTTTATAATTACCCTTAGTTATTGTTATCTTTGTCACCACCAATACAATTTTATAATTTGTTCTTTGGCGTGCAGTTTTTGTTATAGTTGTGTAATTTTGTTTTTTCAGGGTCGACAGAAACTGTTCCTTGTTTGGGCGTATCATACCAGCTCGGATAAAAATGGAGGGGATTTCCAACAACACGATAATAAAGGAGGGACCGGTCAGGCAGTGGAGATTATCGCACAGGACACAGCGCCAGGTAAACATTTATAAGATGTCGGACCAGCAACTAACGGTAACCCACATAACGTGAAAAGCTGGTTAAAAAGAGAACTACCTGAGGAATCCTTGTAACATACTAACCATAATCATTGGTAACATTGAACTCCACTCAAATCATAAATGTTACGACTCATAAAAAACTAAAACTTCTATAGTCACATATCATTATTCAGAAACATTCCTGTTATGTTGTGTGTCTTTTGTATATCTTACTAAACCCATACCTGAGGTCTGAAATATAGATTCTCAAGTAGCCAACCTATTAGTTGCTAAACGCTCCTTACTCTATGATTTTTTTTGGCGGGAGAATGAGAATAGAAGTTGTAGTTTATCACTCTAAGGAGGTTCAAATTAACTTTGGACACGCGGATTACTTCGTGGAGCTAAACTTTCCTATTCTTTTGCTGCAGTCATAGAATATGACAAATACGCGTCATTCGACAGCGGAGCTTTTAAGGCTTACTGGATGTACGACAGCGCTATGGATATGTTAAGGTTCAAACTGGTTGTGAAGGCAACTGGATGGATTTCTTTTGGGTTTGCCGAAAAAGCACCTTCTGGCATGACAAATTATGACGTGGCTGTTGGTGGAGTGTGGAATGGAAACGGATATATTAAGGTGTGATGTCAATTTATTGTATTCAACTTGTTACTGAGATAATGTTCCCATTAGTTTGCGTTTGTGATTGTATCTTTATTTTCTATCGGTTGAAAGTTTACGTTCTAATATGTCTATCTATTTTGTAGGATTATTTAACTCGAGCGTTCGGCAGCGTTCCAGCGGATTCCCAACAAGACATCACACTCGTTTATTCAAGCGAGAAAGATGGTGTAACTACGCTCATGTACAACCGAAAACGAGATACTGGAGATTATAAGGAGGACTTGAATGTTGAGGTAAAATAGCTTATACTGGTCACTATTTATCATCATCATCATCATCATCATCGTCATCATCACCATCAGTAAAGTTTATTTCATTGATTGATTGATAAAACATTGCTACAGGACAAACTTCATGTGTATAAAGATATCGCTTTTCGTTACATTTGCTAATAATGTAATTTGTCTTACTATCAGGGCCAACAGAAACTGTTCCTTGTTTGGGCGTACACCACAGACAACAAGGACATAACACCCAGCAGATTCCCAGAGCACGACAAGAAAGGGGGCAGTAAAGAGGCTGTGGAAATTATCTCACAAGCCACACCGCCAGGTAAAGGCCTAAAAATGCCCCTGATTTAAAAAGAGAATTATCGGAGAAATCTGAGGAGCTGTATAAATGAAACCTATAGGTGCGACTACTCAAATGAAAACTATCAATGTTAGTACATTCTAATTGCAGTGTTTACTTCCAACTCCTGAACTGTTAAACGAAACCTAAAGGTGTGACCACTCATCTGACAACTATCATAGAGAAACTTGAAGTTAGTAGTGATACATCAGGCTTATGTAAGTTAGTAGTTTATTCCGTGAAGTTTAACAATATTGGCCTCTTTTTCCTGCAGTCATCAAATATGACAAACATATGTCTTTTGACGGCGGAGCCTTTAAAGCCTACTGGATGTACGATAATGATATGGACATGTTAAAGTTCAAACTGGTTGTAAAAGCAACTGGATGGATTTCTTTTGGGTTTGCCGAAAAAGCACCTTCTGGCATGACAAATTATGACGTGGCTGTTGGTGGAGTGTTGACTGGGAACGGATATATTCAGGTTTGAAGCTTGTACCAATCAGAATTTTGTTTTTTACTTATATCAGTTTTGTCTTGCTACAGAGTTTTTTTTTTAACAAACTTCTTTTTTTTGTAGGATTATCTTACTCGCGCTCTCAGCAACGTTCCAGCCGATAATCAACAAGACTTCACACTCGTTTCTTCAAGCGAAGAGGGCGGCTACACCACGCTCATGTTTAACAGAAAACGAGATACGGGAGATGATGAAGATTTGGTTATCGAGGTACGGACTAGATCATCATTAAAGGCAATTTATTGTAATGGCGTATCGTAGCTGTACTCGGCACTAAACGTCCAAGAAGCACTCTTGTTGGAAGCACGGTAAATTAATCCTGGATTCCGTCTAAACCTTGGAAGACTTCTCTACAATATTTTTTATTGCCTTTTTGTTTGTCAAAAGCTTAGAATTTTATTCGCCCGCAGATCCGAGTAAAGGCATAAACATGTTTATCCCTGGATTAGCTTAATCGAGCAGTTTGGAATAACTGGACCCCTACAAATTAAACGAGATATATCGAAAAATTCAAGCTGTACTTTTGTCTTATTAGGCCGGACAGAAGTATTTCGTTGTTTGGGCGTACGATACAAGCGAGGATAAGACATCTAGCAAATTCTCAAAGCACGACAAGAAAGGAAGCAGTGCAGAGGCAGTGGAAATTATCTCACAAGCCACATCGACAACAGCATCACCAAGCAAGACAACAGCATCGCCAAGTAAGAAATGCAGGCATGCGCACAAAATATGCGTCCACTAAGTTAACAAGCTGTATCCCACTGGGACATTGATGCCCAATTTGTTTGCACGGCACAGACAATTATGAGTCACAAAAGACCGTTCGAGTGACTTGAAACGCGCGGAAATATTGACGGTTTTCGTTTTGCCATTGAAGCCAAAGCTATTTGCTGTGGCAATAACTCTCGGGGTACCAAAGAACTAGCAATGCAAAAAGGGAAGATTCTATCCGACTTATCAAGGTTCTCTTTCAAGCAGACTATTCGAACGAGTTCAGAACAAAGCGCCGAACAAGTCAGTGCTTAGCGATTTTAAAGAGCGACCTTGAGTTAATATAACTCTAAACAACTTTAAGGTTTTCTCTGAACTTACCTTACACCCCGAAAATCGCGCATTGGAAGCAAAACCTGGTTGCAAACCGACGAACCGCCTCGCAAAGCTTGATCAATGTTATTATCAACTGCATGCGATACCTTGCACGTGCTGCAGTGGCCAATCAGAGAAGCACTTATAAAAGCTGAAAATGCGGCCTTTTGGGTGTGACGTATTGTGGTACATAGGCGTAACAGACAAACTTTCGAGAGAATGGTGCATGGAACAATTAGTTTTTCTTTTTTTTCCCCACAGCAACTGCGAATGACGCTGGAGGTTTGAGTCAGCAAGAACTCGAGGAAGGTATTAAGCATGGCTTAATTTAGGGAGGCGAGGATGCGAGAAGTTACCGTACGCAATATAGCTGCTGATGTTTGAGAAGATGAATGAAAACTCAAAGTTTCTGGGAAGCAGTCGGAGAGTAGACAAAAAACGAAATAAGGAGACAAACGAAATAAGGGAAAAAACGGGAGGAAAAAAGAGAAAGGAAGGAACAAAAACATGAACGAAAGGAGAGAAGAATAAAGATCAAAGTGAGGGAGGGGGCGGCTGTTCTTCTCATTGTGATTCTCCTTCTGTTGAACTTGCAGCCAAGGAAGAGCGCGAGATGTTGAAGATTCTTGTCGCTGTCTCCTTGGGTATCGTGGCCCTCACATTCCTTGTTGTCGTCATCGGTTTCGCTTACCTCAGCAGAAAGTAAGTACAAGATTTTGGACAATGTGAACGCATCAAACTTCAGTAGTACTTAAAGCCAACAAGAAACCAAACTGCCGTTTTTCTCTGTGTTTTCTTGTTTTCCCTTCTCTGTCACAGAAGCTAATGACATCGGCCTTCGTTAACTTGACAGTTAATGCTTCGCCGTATTTTATTTTACAGGGTTCGAGTCGGCCCCATGCTGGACTCAAAACTGTGAGTCTCTGCGTGCTGTTGTAAAGGTACGTACTTGGCTTTTTTTGTTTTGTAGCTCGACAATCCAGGAAAGTTCGTTTTCTTTTTGCATTTATTGCAAATTTGACTAACACCAGAAAACCTGACACTCGTGTGAAATGAAACCTAAAGTGTGACCATTCAAATGAAAGCTCTCAATGAGTACATTCTTAGCAGTGTTCACTTCCAACTCCTGAACTGTTAAATGAAATTTAAAGGTGTGGTCTTTCTTATGAAACCTCTCAATGAGTAGTGTCCACATTCAACTCCTGAACTGCCAAATGAAACCTAAAGGTGTGGTCTTTCTTATGAAACCTCTCAATGAGTAGTGTCCACATTCAACTCCGTAACTGCCAAATGAAACCTAAAGGTGTGACCACTCAAATGAAACTCGCAGTGAGTACATTCTCGTAGCAGTGTTTACTTTAATGACGAGGGTAGTTATGTTGCAAAGATTTTCAGCGCTGTGTGCTTTTGTTTCAGGCTGTGAAACGCTGTACGGTGGACACTTCAGCTGCCGGCTCTTGCACTTGCCTGGTTACTCAGCTGTATTTCCCAGCATCCACCATGTTTTTATTGTTACTCGGTTTTGTTTGTAGCTTATAAAATATAAAATAACAGTAGAATATCCCACGCATTCGTGTATACAAAAGTAAAAAGTAGATGATGATAAGTCAACACATTCTTTACGGCGACCGGTATATCAGCATAAGCCCTTCTTTTATGTTGAAATATTTTCTACGTTAATATGCAAAAACAAAAACAGTAGTCGACGTTCACATATGACGAGTTGTCATCAGTATCCCTGAACGAACAGACACAAGGAACGCGGAATTAAAGTGGCGAAAAAGCAACTTGAAATCCGAGAGATTTTACAGTAGGAACAACAGACCACGCGCCAGCACCGCTGTAATATCCAGCACGCAACTTTCTTGATAGGGTGGACATACGGTCCAATTATCACGCACAATGTGTTCTTTCCTGAAGTCAGTATTTACATAACGTCGTTTAGATGTGCCAATAAAGCTCCTTGTATTAAGTGATCTTGTTTAAGTGCGTATTCTTTGACGCGCACACGTGGATGGACGGATCAATAATATGCGACGTAAGGATTCTTTTGGCCTACAAACTTGTACATTAATAACAGTATATTACACGAAGGTTTTAATTCTCTTTGATCTAGTTACATATGAATAATTCTTGTTATTTTGAACTCCAAAATCCGTTCATTAATTAGTCAGTTGACTTGAAAATTTATTTTCTTTGGCATAGACATTTGGTCGAATGCACAATGAGTTCCATGATTCAACTACGGTATCACCGCCTCCCCCAATAACCTGCACCTATTATATACATCAAATGTTTTAAGGGAGGGGAGGCTAATGCCTTAACAAACAACAATTTCGTACTTAATTTCTTTCTCTTTAACTAATCAACACACACACAAACTAAAAGTCAATCAACAAAACACTTCGTCTTCACTGAAGTGCCTTAGGTTAGGAAACCCTCCTATAACCCTTTTCGGTGAAGCACTCCCTGGACGAGATGACGAGTTACGGATGGATTCTACAGTGAAATGAAACAAGAAGCGTATCACAGAAAGAAGTATGGGCACATACAAAAATGTACGAGGCTTTTTATTGATACCATAAGCCACTTTCACAATCATGTGCAGTTCGCAAAGCCGAGATAATTATCGGCCACGGGACCAGATGGTAAAACTTGGCGGGAAAAGTGGAGAATTTCTGTGGTCATAACGCATTTGTGTAGAAACAAAACCAAGCTCAACAGAGAAAAAAAGGTTACTGCGAAGTACAGATTCACAGTAAGTTTGGGACATAAATAAAAATAATATATATATATATTTTTTTTTGGGGGGGGGGGGGGGGGGAGGGGGGGACGGAGTGGGAGTGCGGACTATGTGGTTTGATGGACTTTCGAGTGATTAACCACAACATGATATGATGACAAAGCAGATGGATGAGCTGCGGACAGAGAATAACAGTGAAAGTGACTCAGGAACTATCAAGAGATCTTACTCACCTTCGGGGCTCAGTGAACTTCCCAGTAGGTTTGTTTCCGAGGTATCACTTGCTCTCCAGTTCTTATTCTCAAAATCCAGCGAAGTGCGGTCCACTTCACATCGCGCGACACCGGACTTTGAATTAGACACTGTTACTTTGGTCTCGTGTAAGTGATCAGAACCCGCACTATTGTGGTCAGTCAGCTGAACATTTTTCTCAAACCGCGCATCAGTTATATGACCTGTATGTTTGCCACGTTTCCTGTTGTTACATTGTGTCACGCTCTCATCAGCATCAAGGTTAGCGTGACACAGATTCGGAGAAACTGCTCTGCCTTTTGTGTCAAAGCTTTCAGCGGCATAACCCTCGTGTTTGTGCGTTGGTGTTACGGGTGAAAGGAGCGCTGTCGTTTGAATGACGTTTAAAGAGTGCACGGGGAAATGTGTCACTTCAACCGCTGACGGAGCGGACTGACGGCGCAGAGACAAAGACAAAATGGGAGACAAAGGTTGATCGCGATTGGCCGAACCTCCAGCTAATCTTTCGCCGATTAGGGAACTCGATGAATTATCCTTGGCAATTGAGGTATCACGTGGTCTGCTGCGCCTGTTGCTAGGTGATGGAGGAGGTGTTATATGCCCAAAAGAACCTGTAACCAATCAAAGCAATGAGTAGCAAATTCCAACCTCCCAACCTCCCAGCTTCCCAACCTCTCAACCTCCCAACTTCCCATTTTTGATGGCTCACCTGCTAGACTGCGTTGTCTTCGGAATGGCCGCACAATCGCTGGAGACTTTCTTTTTGAAATAACGTCGGATATACTCCGAATAAGACGATTCGATGTCGTTCCGCCTTTGAGGATGCTTTCCGTAGGTCTTGAGATTCTCACTTTATCTTTTGCTGCAGGTATTTCGTCAGCTGCTTCGTGATTTTCTTCTTTAACAGGCTCGTCATCCATAAAAGAAATTCGCTTTGTCAACAGTTTTGGTCTTACAGGTCGGCCGCCCTGTTCCCACTCCTCGTTCACAATTTTCTGGTTGCTAGGAGATCCATTACCGTACCTGCCTGATGCACTCTTAACCCCACTGACATCTCCCGGATGATCAAATGTGTCTGGATCGATGCCAGAGTCGCCGCCACTGTTGCATGATGGATAGTTACCACTCTCCCGGTCTTCGTTCTTTTGTGAGTTTCGCACCGACCCACTGCTGCGGCGACTCACTATAGAATATAACCTCGAACGATTCCAAGGTTCTACAAAATATAACATTTACAAACGATAGTGTTACACTGGTAGATTACAGTACAATACACTGTTGCGCTCAAAAGCGTTCAGGTGTAATACGTCGTACATTAAATTCATTCCGATACCGATGAAATACAACTACTCTCAGAAAGTGTAGGACAAGACTAGTAACAAACAGTTTGCTTCACGTAAGGAATGACTGCAAAGCTTATTTCTGCGTGATTGCATTTTGACTAAAGAAGTAGTGGTCTTCACTGCGCATGGCTGCGAAAATGCTTTATTATGTTCAGCGACATCGTGCACACATCGAAGCGAGTTACCTTGCACTAGTGTCCTGGTGCATAGACCACAACATTGGAAGATTCTGCATATGATGTATTTATATCCCATCCTGTACGGTTTACACATGGTGGCTCCGATGATCGGGTTAAAGAGAGAGTTGATGACGGCAATCCTCATTGACCAAAAATGAGCGTCTGGATAGATATCCCAGCCTGATAGGTTACACAGAATGACCACCTAAAAGAGAAATATAGTAAACAACAACAACATCGACGGCAAAGCAATGAACAAACAACAACAAAAAACAACAGCAACTAGTAACTGATGACGTCAAGAGAGATTGTTGATGACGAAAGATGAGGACGCTGACGACAATCTCTCACTCTACAATAACATAAACAAACGTAATAACGTCAACGTAACCTAAAGATATTGAGCCTCCTTATTTCAACCTGCCCTCAAGGTCGCGCAAAGTCACGCTGAGAACACGAGACAAAACAAAAAGGGACATGATGGGTTGAATTTGATGTCGTGTCCACGTGCTGCTAAGCACGGGACGCAACAGTCCGAATAGTTTGACTTTGAGTTTCTGAAATTAATACAACACAACACGGATCTACATTTAGCGCAATACGAAGGGAAGTTTCACTGCCTTTCTTGGTTTTCGTCTGACCACAAAAAAAATCCGCCAAATACACGCACAATGAAATAAGATGACAGCTGACTTGTTGACTGATGAACTACTTGGCAGCCCCGAGGATACAACCTGTCTACACCGGCCTCTATGAATTATCTCAGAAACGTAAAAGATCTCAATTATCTCTTCTCCTTTCAACCTGTTTAGCCGCCTTTCCGTCGGTCTATTTCTTCGTCGCGTCTTTCGTCAGTGAAAAATTCAAAAGTTGTGAGGCCAGGGCCGCATGGAATGATGGACAATAATCAAATACATTACTCGGATCAACTTTGGCATGAAAATGATTTGACCTGAACAAATCCAGTAGACGTTACACAAACAAAGATCGTTTATGCTTGCTGCTCTAATCTTTTTACAAATACAGCGTTATGTGACACCACGAGCCTGAAAAACGAAGTAAAAAGTGAGGAGGTACAATCAGGAAGATACACAGGCGCCTTCAAATTTATCTTAGTTTTGATATCCTGCTGTAGGAAGCGTCGTTTTCCTAGTTTTCTTCCTCTCTGTATTCCTCCCTGTCCGTGGTTGCGTATCTGTCTGTTCTTTACTACAACACGCTACTGTTTCGTTCCAGTCGCTTTTCTGTGACCCAAGTCATTTGACTCTCACGCCCACTCTTATCTGCTTCACAATTCACCAAAATTCCTTGGCAATTTTTGAAATTAAAATGATTTAAATGTTCAGGAGTTGAAAGCAAACACTGCAGTTAGAAAGTGGTCATCGAGCTTTCATTTGAGTGGCACACCTCCAGGTTGCATTTGAAAGTTCAAGAGTTGGAATTTTCGTTTCAGTGGTCACACCTTTAAGGCTCTTTTACAATGCAATTTTTCTCGCAACGATAAGTTGCTGCGAAAAATTAACACGGTGTAACAAGCCTTTTGGTTTCATTTGAAATTCGCGTTAAGTTAAAGGTCCAGTATTTTTCGTTTATCTTTATTTTAATTAAATCTGCATCATTCTACGCTTCACTTCTCCAAACTGACGGCTAAGGAAGTCGTCCCACCCTTTACCGACAAAATGGCCAATCAAAAGAAAGGTCGGGCTCATTCTTTTCCGGTCTCGGTTTGCTACTCAAGCGAGTTGAAAAAGATATATGTCAACTAACAAATAAACAATGCAACAAAGCAATATAACGGAATCTTTGCCTCCACTAACAAAACTGCTCGAAACACAATAAAAAGACCCAAAATGTTTCAGATATCATTGGCTATCGTACTGATTCTAGCTATTTTTCCAAGTCAAATATCAAAAGCACTAAACTTTTACCATTTCTTTTTCTCTTGTCTGCATTTATTAAACTGAAACACGTGGTCAGGTTGAAATAAATATATAAATGTGCGGAAGTCGAAGGCTAGTGTGTCATTAAAATACAGATTTAAAATTAACGAAAAAGCCAGTCACAAACACATTCAACATTTAAAACTTCTGTAGAAAAAGAAAGACCCACCCCATAAAACAAAGAAAACACGAAAGCAAAACTTAGTTCAGACCGCTTTAGACTCGAAGTGTTATGGTAACATGTAAAAATAAATAAACGCGTTAAAATGTATTGAATATTAGTGACTAAAAATCAATGACGGCTACGTTCTTTGCTAATCTGTATGTACTGCAGTAATAAAGATTGTATACACAACTATGAGTTACTCAATTATCTCAAGGTTTACTCACCAGGAACGGAAGCCACGACAAACAGAAAAAAACCATCATTACAATCATCATTCGCGCGAACATCACATTCATCTTGGTGGTCGCGCGGCGGCGATATTCCTCCCTGGATACACGCATACCATCAGAAATCTTCCTTTGCCTCTCCATAAGGTTTTTCACGGAAAACATGGCACGGGAATAACAGAATATAACCACGAGAAGCATAGAGATACCCAGCGCTAAAATGTATATCGAATAACCGCGTGTTCTTTGATCTTCAGGGGAGAGCTTGAAATGACAAAAGCTTCCGCTGCTGTAAGACTCCATGTAACCGATTCCAATTTCAGGCAGGAGCGGCAACGCCGAGTGGATGCTCACATAAACAAATATGCCGCATATAGCGAAGATAATTTTCTTGCGGGTGAATTTGTGTTTGTATTCAAAAGGCCAGCAGATGGCGACGTAGCGATCTAGAGCCATCAGAGTCATGACCATCATGATACCACTGTTGGTAGTGAAAGCGATCCAGCCAAAAAAATCACAAGCGCTTGTTTCCTTCTGCATACCTTTCCACCCGAAATACACCGCAAGTGTCATAGTCATCGGGATGCAAGTCTTGGCCAAGTCCGCAAATGCCAGCGAAAATATCAATATGTCAGGGTTGTACTTCTGTTTGAAGCGAACGATAACAATTACAGCGAAGACATTTAGAATGACGATGATAACTTCTATCAGTAAGAGCGAGTATCCCTCGATTGGTTTGGTCGGAGTGTTTTGTGTATCGTTCACCGTCGCCATGATGTTTGGGTCGGTTCGTGCAAGCTTTATGGAGGTTACTGGCCGTGATATTTTTATATCTGTCGCGTTCGGTGTGTACTTGAGTCGTCTGCTGAGCTGTGTTGCATCTGAAAAGCTTCGGTTTATCAGCTACGAGCGGCGAGGGCGCTTCTTGTTCACGCGAGACTGCCTTGCATACTCACCGCAGAGCGAAACAAAAGATCACACTTCACACCAGCACGCGGAAGAAATGACGGCTTGTCACGTCCAACAGGCAGGAATTCAAATAAACGATCTTCTGTGAGAGATTCCCTCTTCTCTCCACGCACTGTCCGAGAATAAAAGTCTGCGTCGACATAAAACAGTTGGTTTCTGAGAAATAGAGAGAAAGATGCAATTTACGCCAATAGTCGTCTAAATATTCATGAATTTGAAAACAGGTCGCTTTATGTTTCAACATTCTTGATAAGTACATGTCACTTAAAGTAGCCGGATAGGTTAAAAATGCTCGAAAATATTAGAATCACGCAACCGCGAAAATTAATCTTTTCAATATCTATATGCGCATTTTGCCATTGGGGGTTTAGGAACAATTACAGATAACCGCAGGAAGCCTCCCGCTTTCGTTTTAACGTTTTAACTATTAAAATAGACAAATGTTAACGGGAGTCTGAAAAATTCTGTTTACATAAGAACAAACAAAATCCAATCACTCAAAAGAAAACAAAGCAGTTAACAAAAACAAAGGTCCGAACCAGAAAGTATCAAAACACGACACCAGTTTATATTGTTCAGTAAGAATCCAAAGGATCATAAAGCTTAAAATTAAAGCAATATGCATGATATCGTATTCGCATTCATCGCGCAATGATCATTGCCAAAAAAGTCTCGTATGCGGCTGAATCTAATACTGACACGGGGCGTGGGGTACTTAGAAAGAAGGTTCGCGTGGGGAAAGACCAATATGAGCCGATTGTACGACTAGTTTCATTTTTGGGCGAAACTTTACAAGAGAGCTCAGTTACAAAAAACAAAAACAAAAACAAAAACAAAACATTCAAATTATGGCACCAAAAATGTGGACAACAGTGGATGCAGAAGCAGCTCGCATAGCTCTACAGTTGAGTGGTGCTATCGTCCCCATTAATTCTCAGTTTCTTTGAATCAAAAGTAAGAAACTGAGAAGCTAATGGAAGCTCGCGATCTGTGATCCCTTTATTTTATGTAAATGTTGCTCAGAATCCACGCGCGTGCGGGCGGTGCAACGTGAAAATCACTCACTGACGAAAAATAAACAAACAAACAAACAAAAGTGCCAACGGTACCCCCACGCCACCCCCAAGCTTTGCAAGTGTCAGCCTATCAGGGCACCGGACGGTTGTGGCAGTGTTTAATTTGTCACTTTTTGTAAACAAGAAAGCAAGGCTATCAATGCGCATGCGTTGATCCCTACCTAAGAAAAGACAACCACGAGCGCTCCAGTAGTGTAGAAACAAAATTATCAATATATATCTACTGTAGAGACTCAGTGAGGCACTTTGGAGTGGCGTGATCTTGCTGAAGATACTTCCCTAGCTTGCTAGAAGGGTCTTCAAGCTGAAGTTGGACAGATTTGTGGAATACTGACGAGTATAGCACGCACAGGCGGAAGTGATAATTGAATCAGGTGAGAGATTGCTTTGAGAGATTGAGTTGATTTTGCTGTGTCTCTGTGCCTGGACGAGTCAATGGCGGCCTTTGTATACGCACGTGAGATACAGGTTCCGTGTGCTGTCTTTACCATGCAGTTGCTGTCTCTGTGACTATACAATTATGTAGCTGTGTCTCCGGCTCTCTCTCTCTTGATGGCGGAGATGACTTGAGTCGTCTCAAACTGCAGAGTGAACAGAAAAGTAATTCAATATGAGTCTAAACACCACAGAGCATAGCTCGACCTGACCATGAAGAAGCATGCGACTCTGCTGTGCCAAGAAATAACGCGACATGGCATTGACCAGCAGTGTTGAATAATTTACCTTCGATAGACGCTGCAATCGAAGTGACCAAGTGCTGCGCTCATGTTAGCCATTGCAAGAAGCATGATTGAACTCCGGCCTAAAACAAGATAGTATGTATGAATATGTACTGCTTTTAGGACGATGTACTAATTGAGAGCTTTGACTGACTAATTTGAGTGATCCGATCACACCTATGGGTTTCATTTAAAAGCTCAGGAGTTGGAAGCGAACGCTGCTATTAGAAAGTAGTCCTTGGGGGCTTTCATTTGAGTGCTCCCAACTCATTAGGTTTCATTTAGTAGCATTTCAAAAGCCGTGGCCGGACATCAGTGGTTGAATAAAATAGTGTAGTGTACATGCATGGTATTTGAAGTTAGTATTGAAGTGATATACTGTACTTTTCTTAATAACCGGAAAGTTCAAACGCTTTGCTTCAATAATTTAAGTTCTCAGTTTCTTACTGAAGTGCAGGAGTACCGTATGCACACTGTTTTTCTTACTCTTAGTGTGGTATTGAAATATTCATACTAACATGCATGATGTCCCCTTTGCTAGTGCATTCATTTGTTATCTGATTGTTTGCAGTCAGGAATGAGCAGCTGTAGTTCCTTGCTTGTGACTGCAAGTCCAACGTTATTGTGTTGAGATAAGTTAGGATCATTGCAAAGTCTCATCCATAAGATCGAGTTGTGTATTCATCAACGAAATTAACTGTTCTCAAAGCGTCATAACAAGATAAGCACTCTATTTGATTTAAGTACTTTGATAAAGGAGGTTATATATCTGAAAAACAATTGATTAGAAATAGAACTCCACAAACACAATGAATCAAATGATGATTCTCTGCAAAGAAGGCTAACTAATCACTAGCAGTAAAATGGCCATGCACATAATTATTGCCGCTGTATTTCCGCGGTTAGACTGTTATTCTCTGTTCATGCTCATGTCTTTTAAGAGTTGCTACCTTTCCTGTTATCCTTGCTTGAGTATTGTTTGTTTAGTCACGATCAGAGTTTTTTGTAATTCATAAAATTTGCATAAAAATACAAAGATTTTTTTTCGAGAAGTTTCGCTTTCAGTTTCACGAGTCTTACACAAGTAACATTGACTGCAATTTTTACCGGTTTACCTTTTCACGGTTGTCTTTGTCAGGACACCATTATCCTTCCTTCTTTTCTGTTCGCTGGCTGTCAATGCAGTCTGAAAAGTTAAACATGGAGTTAAAAGCAGCTCACTATGTCGTTATTTGTTAGTAACTAAGTTACTATTTGTACTGAAACATTTATTTCTTTAACATTTAGACTTCGCATGGCTTCCATGGACAATGCCAATATTTTGCACCCCACTCCAGAGAGGATAAACTTTTATCGTTTAACGACGCTGCTGATCGTGGGAGGAACAGAGATCATGCGTCAAGAGTTTGACGGAATTCATCCTCCGAGCAAACTTACCGCTGTCCTTGCAGCAGAGCGCCCTACTATACAACGCACAGCAAGGCTGACACGAACCCAAATGGACTCACTCTACCCACCCATAGGAACTCCGGCAGTGCGCTCGACAGACTTCGACATAACTCTTCTCTTCGCCTTGTTACGGAATATATGTCACCTCCCAGCACCAGCCACAGGATGGGATGCACTGCCACATAACTCGGACGAAACTTTGCAAGCAGACCTCGCCAGGATCAAATACTACCGAAACGAGCTGTATGCACATGTAAGCGGTGGAATGGAGGTTAGCACTGTTCAGTTTAATCAACTTTGGAGGGACATAAGTTGTGCATTGTTAAGAATCGTTGGTAAAAACGACGCACATATGATAGAATGGAAGGGGCACATAGACAGGCTTGAGAAGGAACCCCTCCAGTCTCCTGACCGATTGGATCTCCTTATGGAGAAGCTGGAAGAATGGCATGAGGCAGAAAGGGAAGAAATACGGCAGCTTAGTCGATCGGTCTCTGATATTGCACAAGGCACAGAAGCCTTGAACATTTCAATGCAAGATATGCAAGATAACACCAACAAATTGATCGCGGAGCAGTCAAAGGTCGAAAAGAACCTCGAGACACTGCAAGACTCTGTTCTTCAACTCGCACCTAAGGAAACTACAGGACCAGAAGCTGGTTCCGGTGTGAGTGCTGGGCAAATGGGTACTCGCAGTGTTATTTTTAACAACTGTGTGTTTAATCAAACTACCACCAAACAACACCTAACAGCCAGACCTGCACTTTGCGCAATTGAACCGCCAGGACAGCCGGCGAGCCCTCCAACGCAACCGCGCACTGACGGCACTGGGACTAGTCCCTTTTCGAGACAATCTTCACGCTTTGGATTTGAAGAAAGCTTTCAGGAACCAGGTACGTCTTTCTCAAGTGGCGAATACAGTGCAAAAACCTGCTCGTCATTTACATCCCCTCCAAGTGGTCCCTCTTCCACTTACAGTTCCTGGTCATGGAGTGGTGACGATACTAGCGCCCCCGTGTCCATTGAACCAAGATATAGTACACGTTCTAGCACTCCAATCGACTCTGTGAGACCATCGATTCCTCCCGGATATGATGCCGCAGGGCATTGCACGTTTCCCCTCACGTCCCAATCGTTTGCTTCGCAAGAAAACCACGATTTCACCAGCATTGGTGCTGGATCCAGGGCAACTCCCTGCAATCCCGTTAGTTCTGTGAGTGCACCAATTTTGCCCCGATCTGATGGCACAGGATATGGCACTTCCCAATATTCTGCCTGGCAAGTACTTGGCCCTACCAGCAGTAGTGCCACACCCAGTACAATCCTCTCAACGTTTGCCCAGTCTGATACGACGGGAAATCCCACAACTTCTCTTAACAGAAGCTTAAGCAGCAACACCTTTTTCTCTTCGTGGCCTAAGGACTACTGTTTTCTCACTGCTGCTAGAA
Organism: Plumapathes pennacea; assembly: GCA_964036295.1. Lineage (NCBI taxonomy): Eukaryota > Metazoa > Cnidaria > Anthozoa > Antipatharia > Myriopathidae > Plumapathes > Plumapathes pennacea. The sequence goes on along the minus strand of OZ038470.1, from coordinate 17,050,527 downwards.
GTCAAGATGACATCACAAGGCACAGAGGTGATGACTTCCCAAACAGAACCCTTGAGGCGAACACACCACAACATCCACACAACAGTATGCCAAGTCAGATCAGAGATGCCATCCAGAGGCAGAATCAAGATTCTCAAGCAAGACAAGAACCTTCAGTACTGAGCTACTTTGGGGGAGGCTGTTCAGCAAGGTCCGATGGCACCCCTCAATCTACCGAGGAGTTTGGCAGAGGTAGGAGAGCGTGACAGTATAATGTATCAAGCGGAAGGCTGGTTTGGATAAACTTAACGCCGTAAAGTAGTTTAAGCTGACGTTTCGAGTCAGTGTAAGCTCTTCGTCGGAGCTAGCAAGGGTGTATAGAGTACATCATGAGAAAACACTGTCGTAATACTGATTAGGATTGGTAAGGTGATGATGGATAGATCCTTCATGATTTAACCCTTTCACTCTTGAAGGCGATCTACTTCTCTTTCTATTCTCACTAGAGATACATCATGTACAGTAGAGAGAATCTGACAACTGATAACTTGCACAGCCAAAGTTGGTTGCACTGTCAATTCCGGAGCTACATCATGCACCATACAGTAATTTCTTTCTTTATACACACAAAAAACGGGAACTCCGTTTGATTTCCTTTAAAGTAATGATGAAGCATTTACTTTCTTGTTTTACAGACTACTTATCCATCGTTATCCGATGCTGCATACCTGATAAGCCTTCGGCAAGCACTGTGATTGACCGGATAGCCAATGCCATCAGGCCGTCCACCGAGTCTGCACAAGGATCTCAAAGTCAATTCCAACGCTACCTCGAAGATAGCAAGTGTCTCAAGGTTATAAACTGTCAAGTCGCTGCAGACCAATGCACCATCCTGGTTCAACCTCTTCTTCTAAGTGCTTTAGAGGAATTGTGGAAGGAATACAAGGCAGGCGACTTGAGGGTCATAGTCCAACAAAGTCTTGTAACTCATGAAGTCCTCCAAGGTGTAACAGATTATGCATATCTCCAGGTGGAGATTGACGAAAAACAGTACAAGCTCTGTAATTTGATGATGGATCCTCACGGTGAGAATACGAGCATGGTCTTTTGATGCTAGTAAAAGTAATATCCCTATCAATTACACAGGCTTATAAAGTATAACACACCACACAACTAGATAGCCTTGATTCTTACACGAGATTAGGCATTTCAAAGCATTTCTAGTCTTTAAACTCTAAATATGGGGATTATACGTAAGTTTACAAACGGTTTTTCTCTTGCAGGTCACACCTCTTCGTTTATTGACGGCACTCCAGTAGCCTCTCCTCCTCCAAGCCGACCGAACAGCATGCCGGACTTGACCATGGAGTCAAGCAGTACAAGTGCAGCTCGTGAGCTGTACAAGATAATCTGTGAGAATGGAGGATCTATGGAGCTTCGAGGTGCATTAAATCAGCTCAGACGCCTTTCTTTTGAAAGCTACGCAGTTATAATTAACCTTGGAGAGCAGCGTTTCCTCAGAAAGCACGACAATCTCTTCTGCATGCAGTCAAACGGGAAAAAGGTGGATTCAGTCCTCCCAATTACCTTTTGCAGAAAAATTTGCAACCCAGGTGGGTGTGAGTCACACTGCCCAGATCTGCACTTGTGTCCGTTTAATTTGCTGGGCAACTGCGAACGCACAAATTCAGACTGCAGTAGGTCACATGACCCAAATGACCATCACACACTACGTATTCTCGGAAATAGATGTGGACTCGGTCACCTAACCACAACACAGCGTCGGTGCTTACTGGAAAAACTCGCCTCTGACAAGAAATCTGAATGGAGAAGGCCCCGCAATACAGATCCTGAAGTATGTACATTTTACAACAGCACTAAAGGTTGCAGTAAAGGTGATACATGTCCTTTTCTGCACGTTTCTGCACAATCTGAAGGGAGAAGGCCCTGCGATACAGTTCCTGAAATATGTACTTTTTACATCCGCAAAGGTTGCAGTAAAGGTGATACATGTCCTTTTCTCCACGTTTGCAGCTTCTGGGTACAAGACAATTGCAAATTCGCTGACCGTTGCAAAAGAAATCACAACTTTGACTCACATCACAACAGAGGCATTTTAAAAAGATATGGTATCGATGGCTTAACAGCTTTGGAGGTACTGGGACTTCTGCAAGGAAAAAAAATAATATAATAAGACCCTGTGAACATCTGGCTTTCAGCAACACATAACAGATAAGCAACAACAAACTTCTTTCACGTGACGTTATTGCAGTCAATCTAACCAGAATATTTCTCTGCTAAGAATTGAAACCTATTCTTATGTAAATTGTATAATTTATTGTTCTGTCCTTCATTGATTCAATGTGACGTTAAGTGTTTAAAGGAAGTAAGGAAGTAAATTCCCCTACACGAGTGATAATTGACAGTCCAATCAGCTTTTATCTAAATAAACTACAACTGAGCCAAGTAGTCTACATACTGTGTGACTGATGGGATGTTTTAGGGAAGAAATTGCACCCAGTCATTTCTAGAAGTTGAGGATGAAACTGCCGTAATATTAAAAAGATTGCATTCGGTTCAGACTGTAGCTAAAGCGATGTAAAGATGTACGTTCAGTTGACGCGCCTATTCCAACTAAGCTAATTGCAAAAAAAAAAAAAAAAAAAAAAAAAGAAACAATTCAGGCCATGTGGCGGCTTTGGCTATAGTCGAGTTCCCGGGGATTGTGTGGCTTCATTTTATTGCTGAAATACCATTAGCCCCTTTTAAGAGGGAGTAAAACTCTAAACTGACTAAACCGCGAGGAGCTGGAAACGAATAGTCCCAGACCTCTCTCCGCTGATAGAAGGACACAAATGGCCGCCAAGGGGTAAATGCAAGGTGAGTGGAACATTTGCCTGTTTAAGCATCCAACATGGTTTGATCGATCTAGATTGTATATTATACACTGTAAAAAGAGCGAGACGGGCCTGACATGCAAGCTCACTCGGTATAAATCTGTACATGTCATGTCTAGTCGTGAACATTTTATATTTGTTTGTTTTATGGATTTGATATAATATTGTATCTTTTTGGAGTCTTCGATTGATCAATCGAGAAGAAGAAAGGTTAGATTTATTCAATACTTACATACTAATATATAACTAATGCCAGGAATACGCTCAACAAGGAATTAAACAAATACCGATAACACATCGTATAATAGTGAATGTCCAAATACATGATTGTACAACGATCGTCTGCAATCTAAGTAAGTAACTATGACGCCCTCAGCTGCGGGCTGGGTTAAGAATTAAGTTTACAATGTACAGCAGATTAAACACAAACATGAAATGAAATATAAGTATAAAAGCGTATCTTGGTTAAACATAATTAAATGATACAGTATGTCTGCCAACATATACATGTAGTTGGCCCATTCTTTCCCTTTGAATGTTGTACCTTGCCTGCAGGTCGGATGATAAACTGTCCAACAGGGTACTATGCACCTCTGCCAAAGATTATTGTCTTATTACAGCAGAAAGCTTCCATTAGCATGCTGAAATCGTCATTGCTTTGGTTTTACATTTGCTAGACACCCTTAAATTGGTAGAAACAAGTTAGTTATGAAACATCCATGACCAATTCTTGAACCCAAGTATTAGTTTAAATGTACTAGCAAATGTACTAAGTTCAATCAGCACAAAAAGCAAAACCTGAAATGGGATCTTCGTAATATGCAAGCAAGCTTTTGGGCAAATCTCTTTGGCTTCTAGTTGGTTTATAACTATTTTTTCTTTGTTGAGATATTTCAGGCTCACTGAATGCATTTTGACTGCCACTGTAGCAATAGCTATGGTGTCACCACAGCAACCCGTCCCAGAACCAGAAGTGTATGGCCCACAAATGCCACCCATAGTATCTGCTCCTGATGCAAAGACACCAGTGAGTGCCCTGATGGAACTGTCCATGAAAATGGCTATTACACCTGAGTTTGTGACTGTCTCTGAGACCGGCATGTCACATGATAAAACCTTTGTCATCAAATGTACTGTTGGAGCTGTCTGTGGGCAAGGAACTGGCAATTCCAAGAAAAAAGCCAAACATGAGGCAGCACAGGCGACTCTAGAAAAGTTAAAGGAGTCTAAACTTTATCATGATTACTTGCAGGTAAACATTCCAATATGTAACTACTATTTAACTACAGTACTACTGAAATCCATGTGAGTAAATATATCCCAAGACAGAAATCCAGTCTACTGTACTGCTACACACTATCTGACCAGGCTATTGAGTTTAACAGAATTGTTTGTTATTAATTTTAATTTATACTTGTTACTAATTATGATACTTAGTGAGAAAGTGAAGTTGATCATAAAACTTATTTTCTGATGAGGGATAGTCATTCTTCTTGAAACACAAGGTATAACCTGTAATTATGCTGTTTGTATATCATGTTTTTAGTCAATAGTTAATTCACATATTCTTTGATTTGTCTTAATCGTGCCAACAGACAGTAGACCTTAACTGCAACATTCCAGGGGCCAATTCAATAAAGCATTTACAAGTGTATTTTACAAGTCGGACCAATTTCTTCACACGTTAAAACACATTTTAAACCAATATAATGGCCAAATACTGTTGTGGTTGTGCACTGGGGTCCTGTATCTGTAATACTGTACAGACTTTGCTGGAGTAGAGTCCATTTAGTTGTGTTTGAATAATGGTCCAACTTGTAAAATACACTTGTAAATGTTTATTGAATTGGCCCCAGTATGTAATAAAGTGGTCACACTTGGCAGTATGTGGTGAATAAAATAGCATTGTGCTGGATTCAGATGAAAATACTTTTCTAGAAGAAAGAAAAAAGCAATTAGTAGCAACAGCTTTTTTTTTTCTTGTTTTATCCTGACAGGACTGGACAGAAAGAGATTGACAAACATCTTATTTTCATTTTGACAGGGCTGGACAAACAAAACTTCCCAAGCACCACAAAACAATGCTGTCAATCAACTTCAGGAAGTTGTGATGAAAAGAGGCTGGGAGGCTCCAGTGTACGAAGTCATCGGCAGCACTGGGCCAACCCACTTAAGGGAGTTTGAAACTCGTGTCACCATAGGAACTAAAGTTGCATCAGGCATGGGACGGTCCAAGAAAGAATCTAAACGAACTGCTGCTGAAGCTATGCTGAATCTTGTCAGTACGACAAATTTATCTTTCCAACCACCAAATAAGAAGATCGCGTTTGTGTCTTCAGGATCTGTGACCCAACAAGAACCAATTGCTTTTCAGCCAGGAGGAGTTTTGTAGAAGAAAATCTGTTGTGACAGCAGTTTATGATTTTATGATTAGAGCAAGTTTTGGATGTCTGTCAAAGTAAAAATAATTTGCTACACTTTCAGTGAAGCATCCTTGAATTAGAATGAAAGCAAAACCTGATTGAGACATTCACACATGAGCAAGTGATGATAGTGTGATCTTGCACTGCTGGTTGATTCTGTCTTCAAACCAAAACCAAAACACAAATTCCTTTGGCTTCTAATTGATTGAAAGTATTTTCTGTCTCTGTAATTGCCTGTGTAATAACTTTGATTTTAATTTTACAAAAGCCATCCAAAAACTGCCCTAGCACCATGTTTAACTTTGTTTGTTTCCTCCTTTTAGAATTCAGTGAGACAACAAATCTGCATTTTGATATATTATTAGATGTTTTAAACATGTCAATATATCTGCTAAATCCAACAGTTGGTTAACTTCTATTGAACAATTTTAATTGAAAAATTTTAGTCTCAAAACCTGAATTAAGTATGTTGTCTTTCTCTTGGGGGGACACTCTTGTCCCTGAGCTCCGCGAGGGTAATAATCAAGATGTTAATGGTATCTCGCATTTTCGTGACGCTAAACGGGGTCGCTATCTCGAATATTCTAATGTTCGTCAGTAGCCAGTCAGGTGGGCGACCTCCAGGCGCGGAAGCTAAACTTTCAGGTTTGATTCATTGCGGATGAGAAGCTATGGAGCACGACGAAAGTGATTTTCTACAACAAGATGCAGATACAAGGCTAAACAGTGCCATAAAATGGGACGATTCTTTAAGGCATCGACGGGAGCCGACCTGAGCACATCCCCCTGGACAATCCAAGCACAACAGCTTTCAGAGTTGCTTGAGTTTACGCAACGCCAATTTGTGTTAAAATTCAGATGCTTCTCGAGAAAGAAAGCGATTCTAGAATACCCCGCCACTTTTTGAAGGCTTCAAAGTCTATTGTAAACCCCTGCTACCGCGGTCCGTGGTGCCGAAGTCTTCAGGAGAACGAGGAATACTCATTAATATTGGTTTATAATGGCTGCGCATCAATTAAGGGGTTTTCTAGAATCTAGCCCGATTGAAGTTTATACGATCCAAGTTTTGGCAATACGCGATCGGAACTAGGAATTTTCGTACTGTACGAGGACTGCTCTATACATGTAGTTCGAAATAATTGAAAACGTAGACGTTAAAGTTTTGTTTTATTAAAAAAAAAAAAAAAAAAATTGGTGTCGAAGAGTTGAGTGTGCAAAACTGATTGAGTCACGATTTTAATTACGCTTTTCTTAGCTGGCAAGGCAGTCTCGGAGTATTCTGTAGTTGCGCGTGGAAAGTTGCCCCAGAGAATTTTGGAGTCCAGTTTGTCCACGAAAACTTGAAAACGCATCACTATGCACATGGTCACGCTACGATTAGTAAACTCCGTGTGGTGTGTACGAAACGATTAAATCCGGCTAGCGGAAATGCCGAAGATGCCGAAAACTCATCTACAGGGTGAGGCATCTGCGATTATCGTATCTCAAGTAAAATTATTTTAGAAACAATATTTTGTATTCTACAGAAATAATTCCAAGTTATGATCTTAATTTGATTTCGTTACACAGTTCAGTGAAAGACCATGTCTCTTCAACACCATTCAAACTGCGCTTCTTGACAACTATTTCCGGGGTCTGGGGCGAGTGCTTCATTCTTGTGGAAACTTTCTCGCTGTCATAACACCCGGTACCAGCGCTACAGTTCGCTGGTTTATTTATCAAAACAACGGCTTGGAGTGGTTCTCCTTTGATTGATATCCAGAAGTGGTATAAAGGAATATCCACGGTAAGTTTGCAAGCGCGATTGCCACAATCTTAAATAAAAATAACGGCACCTGCTTACATTATAGTCCTGAAGCCATAAAGTATAATGTTGTATAATGTATTCATTCAGCTATCTTTCAGTCGGTTTGTTTGCCTTCGATGAAACTAGATTGACAGTAGCATGCGAGACTCGAAAGTTGATCGGTTTATATCAGTAAAGGAGAGCTGAAAGTATTTACGAGATTGTGTCCACGACCTCGAGACAATTATAAATTGTCGATCAGTTGCTCATTTAAATTTATCAGAAGATTAGACCACACAAGGAAACCTTCTGTACTCATTTCTATGAGACTAGGCAATACAATAGTCCTGGCAGGGATTTATTTCTAAGGTTTCAGATAATTAGTTTCGTAGCCGGTTCAGTCCCACAGTGGGTGATTTTTCGATGTTACCGCGCAACAATGTAATCGTGCGCCGATAGAATTGGCTGTGCCGGAGAGTTCGGTTGTTTTTAGCCACATCATAGATTAAAAGTGTCATCTATAGCTCACCGCCAGGTTTAAAGTCAGTTATAATTTCAATTATGTTCAATATGCGCAATAAGCCGTTCAACTCGATCGTATACCGAGACTTCTCTTCAAAACAAAACTGTTTTCAGTCCACACGTACGTGTATCCACAAATGAAAGTGGACTTATTCTGGTCACTAGGTCTTTGACTTTCTAGCCGAACGACACTTAAATCATTTTCCCACGTTTAATAGGGCTCAATGCATCTCTTTGATTCGAAGAGCGGAAGTTGTATTGGAAAGCCTTGCATAATAATGAAGAGCGTCGTGTTGTTTGTGTCAAAAGGGAAAAAGTTGCAGAACCAGCAGCCCTTCCTGAACAAATGGGCTGTATAGGACCAGCAACGGTGTGCAATCACGCACACACACGCACTATATATATATATATCGCTGTAAAGGTATTGGGCTGGAAACGTAGATCTGATGTCATCTTTTCCACGCATTTTAAACGTAGAGTGCTATTAGGTTAATTTGAAAACCGACTGTTTCGGAAACGGGATTCAAAACCCTTGTCTGAACCCAGTCTTACTCAATTCCAAAGATACGAGCGAAGGTTGGGGGCTAGTATTTTTCCAAGCATGTCACCCTTTATGTCCCATCATGCCCTTCTTACCTTGTTGTTGTTGTTGTTGTTGTTGTTATTGTTGATGGTTTCACTGAAGGTTCAAACATGGCGAATGTGTCGATTCATCAAAGAGCTTTGCTTGCTTTCTGGCTTTCGTCCGTCTCAATTTTTCTTCTTCGAAAGCTTGTGAAGTTCATGAATATTACGATGCCTGTGTGGACCGCGCCTCCTGCAGGTGAGTGCGGCTTGTCGTTAATCTTTCTATTTATATCAATAAATAAATAAAACAGTTGTATCAAAATTCACACAACCTTAATCTTATGATAATTTAAGGTTTCACCAGAGATTTTTTTTTGGGGTCCATAAAATACAAGCTAGGTTCACCATGCGAGTTTATCATAGATAAGTAAATGTTTAAAACGAATTCTGGTATCAATAGCAACTGGTATCCATAGCAGTTACTAACTTTTAAACGCTTTGGCAATGAATCCCACGTCGATGCAAGTTTTCGATTTGATTTCAACTTGGTATCGATTGCCAACCCACTTTGCACCCAAGTCAACCCAAGGTTTTCACCGTTTGCACCCAAATAGTCGAGCGAAGTCAACGCGAGCTGAGCTTTTGTTACGGAAATTGACGGTTTCAGCTTTGCGACGACTCGTGCGCATCTCAGTTAGGCCGGCAGCCATTGCAAGTCCATACACAAGTTCTGATTTCAGCAAACTTGGGTTGACTTGGAAGTCCGTTTGGCCAGGGCTTTGCGTTGTCTGTAGAGGCCTTAGAACCGAAACCCTTATCGGCATTTGTTTTGCACTCAGAAACCGAGGCGCTGGTCATCATTGAAAACGGAGAGATTTCCAACGCCAAAGAAAAACAGACCTCGCCGAAGAACTCGTCCAGCCAAATCAAAACCGTAACTTTCGACACTTTTACCCAAAATGTCGCGTTGTTCGGCGCGATAATGTACTATTACTATCTCTGCGACTACGAACACCACTTCCCAGCGGCTGCACGCGTATATTCACGTGACCTCTTCGTGTTCTTGATCCTGCTGTTACTGGTGGTTTCCGCTGTCTACACCATGAAAGAGACTGCGGACACAATTTTGAACAGAGACCAAACAGAGGAGTGGAAGGGATGGATGCAGGTGATGTTCGTGTGGTATCACTACTTCAAAGCCGCTGAGACTTATAATGCTATCCGTATCTACATCGCGGCCTATGTGTGGATGACTGGATTCGGTAAGGATCTGCTCATTCTTGATTACAAACTAGTATCTTCCTTGATAACATTTGTTTCCATCTTTGTCTTCCATGGTTTTTGACTAAAATCTGGAATTTGTTCGCCAAAAGATTGAGTGAAAGCACCGCTTAGTAGAAGAGTTTAATCGAGTCTTGAACAACAGGGCCCGCAACACCACGCGCGCAAAAGATCCCGTCGCTTACTAAACAACTGTTCTGTGTTTCACAGGTAACTTCTCTTTCTTTTGGGTTCGAAAAGACTTCAGCCTATATCGCGTGCTGAAGATGCTGTTCCGGCTGAACTTCCTAGTGATAATCACGTGTCTGGTGACGCGTAATGAGTACATGCTCTACTACATTTGTCCCATGCACACCTTCTGGTTCATTTCAGTTTACGTTTTCATGCGCGTGCTTCCATCATGGAACGAAGATCCCAAGAAAATGGCCATAAAATTCGCCCTCTATTTCAGTGTCGTCTTTCTGTTGTTCGATGTTGCCGGAGTCGGAGAACTGGTCTTCACGCCTTTGAAGTTCATACTTGAATTTAAAGGCTCGCTCCACGAATGGATGTTCAGAGCCGGACTAGATCACTACGCCACACTACTGGGCATGCTCTGTGCGTATCATCACCCGAATTACGTCAGACTGATGACGTATTTGGAGGCCGAGCAGTCTGACTCAAAAAAGCGGGCGTTCTGTTTGTTTGTTAAGTATGGCATCGCGGGGGGTTTGTTGGTTGTTTCGTTCTTGTGGTATAAACATGTGTTCGTTTTGGATAAATATCCGTACAACAGACTTCATCCCTATTTTTCATTCATACCTCTACTAACGTACATATATTTAAGGAACTTAGTTCCACTCTTTCGTCAATACTACCTTCACTTGTTTGCATGGCTTGGTAAGATCACTCTTGAGACATACATCTCTCAGCTTCATATTTATATGCAAAATGGCGCCAAAGATTTGATCGTGTACGTATCTGGATATCCCTTGCTTAACTTCGCCTTAGCCACGGTGATTTACATCACTCTTTCATATTATTTATTTCACTTGACAATCGCCATTAGCTCTTTTGTTATCCCAAGTGATCACACATTGATGCTCCAGAAGGTAGGTGTAGGTTCTGTCTGGATTGGAATGTGTTACCTGGCAAGTTTGGGGTTTGTTTCATACGTTTAAATAAATATTTTTTCTTAGCGATGATGACGGCTTTACATGGTCGGAGGTTTGCAACATTTTGGCCGCCAAGCTGCTAAATTTGTCTCGGCATAAAAACTAGCTTTCCGGATATTCCGGCGGCGTTATACTGAAGTGCCGCCAAGCGTAATGATATATAAATGTAAAAAAAATAAGGGTGTAATAAAAAAATCAAGATGGTCGAATTCTTAGCCTGGACCTCCGTTTTGCGTTTACTTCTGTATGGTGGACCAACTGCACGTCTCAGATTGCTTTGAACCAAATCTGTTTCCCCGAGAATTTCTACACAACTATCAGCATACAGACATGCATACTGAAACCTTCTTGACGGAGGTTTGTCCTATGTTTTACAACACTCCTACATGTCATGTGTTAAAGAACTTACGAATAATCGTCATATGAAAACGTATCACTGTAGTCGATCATTGAGACGACTGCCGAAAGTTCAAGAAAATTACATCTTTACAGCATACGTCTAGTAAAAGAAAACACTAGTAGCTTACTGGAATGTTGGAGGACTTGAGAAGTTTTAGACAAAAAGTCTCCACGTATTGATTTGATTACAAAACGTACTTTTGTTACTAAAGAAAGATTGATATTACAAGCTTAGTAGACTAGTTTTTTTCCTGTTTAGAGTGAGTGACTTGACGTCTTGTTTCTCCAAATTGATATTTAAATGCAGAAAACACATTCCTGTTAAGAATTCACTAATTGAGAGCTTTCATTTAGTGGTCACATTTTCATTTGACAGTGAAGTGTTTCCAAAGGTTGAGTCAAAGTCGCTATTGGTAGTAAAATAACGTTTATTTTTTTGGGTTTAAATATTACTAAAACGTATCAGTGTAAACCTTTTGTCGCACGAAAAAAGACTGATCTATAAAGAGCGCCGTCGTTTCTATACTGCACTCAAATTAATAGCCATTTAACTAAACACTGCATCATTCATCATATCTCTGATAACGCAATATAAGCTCAATGTGCATCGATTCTTCGCATAGTAACTTCAAAACTCACAAAATAAACTAGCATTGTTCACACGCTGCTCGTCATGACTCGTTTACAGACATTACAATATTGTAGCGCTCACAATCAGTGAAAGCCACAATTCTCGCATCGCGTATACTGTACCTCATCACTGTGCACGACATGTAAAGGCACAATATACCTTCATAATGACAAGTGCTCCTAAACGAAAATGCTCTAAACACCCAGGACTTTGAACTTGTCAGGTTGTACAATATTCGTCGTTTAGGATTTAAAATAGCACGCTAATGAAACATTCCTCATATTGTGTCGTCGCGTTTTAACGCTGCATAACTGGGCATTGTTTAACCCAGGACTGTAGGATATCATAATTAAATAAACTACTTCTCAAACAAATCTGAGTAAAACTAGGCCTTTCAGCTTATGGCTCGCTAGTCTTATCACAGAATCCTAATAAAATGTTTGACATTTGTCTGTTAAATACATCTAGTATTCGAAAATCAATGGCTCTTATGTTTCAGCAAAGTTAAAGCAGTGATATTAGTGGCCAACTTTGACAGCATGGAAATGCAATTATGCCGAGCCGAACCAAAAATAAGATGAACTAATTTTGTTCTCATACTATCAGATTCCATTTTAATGATTCCAGCAAAGAATGCCTAGCAAGCTAGTGCAGAGAATACTTTTCATTTTAATAAAATCGAGACTGTCAAATTGTCCCAGTTTATACTGAGACTTGGAAGTGAAAGACCATTAGTCCAGCTAGTCGTTCAAACAACTTCTACACCAAATTCCCAGTGGTAACATCTATAAAGTTTTACTTTTACTGCTCGGATGGTATTCACAATGAAAAACAGCCAATATTGGCTCCTTAGAAGAAACCCAAGGAAAATATTTTTAGAGTGTTAACATGTGTGTTTATCGAGACGTGTTGCACGGAAAACGACGAGCAAACAGAAAGGGCATAAAAGAAAATCCAGCTGAAAAGCTAGAGCGGAGATGTATCTTCTGAACACTATTCCCAACTCTTCGAGAGTTATCAGGTGTGTATTAACGTCAGTGATGTAACGGATATTGAACTTGTTCCCACGCGGAGGACGTAAAAGGAAAACGTCCATTGCAAAGCAAGTGTCTTACCTCGCGATGACAATTGATTTACGAGTCTTCACTCAAGTGTATTGCCGCTGTACGTAAGTAGTCGCAGCTGGGTGGATATAAGTAGAGGATATGCCCGATGGATCCAGTGAAACGTGAGACGGGTGCACGCCGACAGTCATGAAGCTCTTCGCTGTTCTTCTGCTGCTTTTCGTCGTTTCCATAAGCGCCGCTCCTGTAAAGGAAGAGGACGCTTTAGGTCAGAATTCTATTTGAGTAGTTTACATTTTTAGCTATCCCGTTTTAGATTTTTCCCCCTTTGTTTCTCTCATAATTCCCATATATACACTTCTTTGCATCTCTGTCTTTCAGTCCCTTTCCTATTCTTCTTCTTCTTTCTATCTCTCTCTCTCTCTCTCGTTGTCTCCTTATGCTTTGTATTTCACTTCATGGCTTAAAAATATATCGTATTTCTTATAGAGCTCTTAGTAAAGGCGCAAGAAAGGGAGCTGCCTTCAGGAGAAGAGCAAGAAGACGAGGAAGGTAAGGAATAAGAGACATGCAGAAGCAAAGAATCAGTTTTGAAACCACTGCGCATAATCCAATTTCAAGCACAATGTGAAACTGCTCTGCTCAAATGCCGACGAAACTCCTGCACACACTCCCAAGTGTTATAAAATGGAAATAAAAGAAAATCAGAGAAAATACTTAGGATGGAATGTTCTGTCGCTACACCTGACACTTTTGTCGTCAAGTGCAGTTTCATACTTTGACCAGGCTTTCCGAAACTTATAAATATTAACCAATATATTTTCTTTCTTTTGTAGAGGAGGAATGGGAGGATCCATCTGGTAAAAAATGCATCTTTTACATTTCACTATAGAGCAGCATGCAAACATCAGCAAACATCTTTCAATATATTTGTATATTTGAGTATTTATATAGTCTTCTATAGAAGAACTATCACGCTTTAGTAGCAACTTACTGAAAAAATATAGAAGAAATCAAAGATCCTTGTGAATTCTTGAAATTCCACAAAACACAGCAAGATATTGAAGAGGATATCACATGACACATGAGGTACACTCGGTACAAAAGCTGCACTTCTTTCGTTTATCGATCAGTTGTAGTAATTCGAAAAGGTTCTATTATTTCTCAACTATAATACCTTAACACAGGTCAACTCGCCCATAAACTCGCCCTTAAAGCGCATGCGCTCGCTCTGAAACGTCACGCTGCAGGATATCACGGAACACATCACGGAACACATGGAAAACATGCGGGACATCACGCGGGACATCACGCGGGACACTACGCGGGACATAACGCGGGGCATAAAGCGGGACATTACATTGACCACGGAAAGGCAGTGCACGCTTTAACGCAACGTTTCGGCAAAGGTGGCGTTAGTGGTGTCAACCTGAAGAAAATTCAGGCAGCCGTGAACAAGATGGGCTACTCGTCGGCCAAGAAAGTTGGCTACAACATCGGCTTCAAGTACGGAAAGGGACTTGGATTCAAGATCGGATTCAACAAGGCACGTCTTCTCGCCCTAGAGCTCCACAAGAAACAACAAGGACTCAAGCACGGTCACGGAAAGGGACATCACGGAAACGCACATCACGGACGGGTCGGCGGATATGGCGTCCATCACGGAAAGCACTAAGCAGCATTGGGTATGTGTATTCCATTCTCTTTTGCTACAAATGTCATGTGACCGCTGAAGTGAAAGGTCTCGTCCAGTATATTGTTATACTAGTTTCAGTGCCAAATCCAAACTGTTAAATAAAACCAGGAAGTTTTTGACCATTCACTAACAGTGCTCATAACACTGCTGTGCCGAGCTCATGTTTTCAGATTTTAACACTTAATTTGGAGATAGAGATATGGCAATGAAATGGAGTCAGTGGGAAACAGTAATAGACTGATCAATTGAATAAAGCCAATGTCACTTAGAACAGCACGTCAAAGAATGTGACAACACAACGCGGAATTAATCTTTGAGCTAATTCTCTTCTTTAAACTTCACAGGTTTCCTGACGTGTTGTTGGCTATCGAAGTATGTTTATACAAGATCAAGAACGACTGTGTCGCCTTCAGTGTTGTCTTGTAGTTTTTTAGGGAGGGTGCATGTGCCTTTTAGGCTTAAATGGAAATAAAAACTATACTCCAGATTTATTTGATTTGCATTGTATTATACTGTACTGCATGTGGTGATAATAAAGAGAATACTCTTCCATTCATGATAACTTGAAGTAAATGTTTCGGTTGATGGGTATTGGTCGCCCCAGTACAACGCATGTTTTCTCGAAGCGCTTTTCTCACTACATCTGGCGAACTAACAGATCCCACTGATTTATATTTTACAAAATAGTCGCTCTTTTTACGAAATGAAAGCAAGACTATTGCATACTGATCATACTTGAAAAAAAAAAGAATGAGAAGTAAAAATTATCAAGTATGGATCACCATTTCAACATTTCAACGAAAATGCAAAGACAAAGCACTCGATCACAAAATAAGGCATTGACATAGAGCTGGCGCAAAATCCGGCACAATATGTGGTAATCAGTTTTGTGAGGCCCTGTTCAAACGTCGCGCTTAAAGCTTGACTGCAGGACGACAGTTGATTCAAAATCTCCACTTTACTTCAGTCGTGCGAATGTTCAGACT
The DNA here is from genome assembly GCA_964036295.1 of Plumapathes pennacea. Lineage (NCBI taxonomy): Eukaryota > Metazoa > Cnidaria > Anthozoa > Antipatharia > Myriopathidae > Plumapathes > Plumapathes pennacea. Next base: position 17,035,142 of record OZ038470.1, on the reverse strand, counting down.
CTGTAACAACAACAACAACAACAACAACAACAAACATAACTAGCATGATATTTGCATGTTCGAATCAACGCCTTGACGGAGACGTGTAAAGAGTATGTAGAACTTATTCGAAAGATCGAGGTTTACCTTATGAATTGACCTCCACACGATCATAGGCAATAGTTAAACCAAGGGCTAATGACATCAACCTCTTCAGTTACGAAGCAGCTAAGGTCCTGTTTATATGAAGAACAAAATGTCCCTAGGACCCACCCTTGGTGCTCCCACTACTCACAAATTTCTTTATAATCACGGTGAAATGTTCATATGAAAAGAAGTGCCCATACCCTCTGCGAAAAATTCTAATGCAAATGTCTCGCTTCGATTTATAAAGAAATGACTGAATAATTGCCCGTGGCCAGGGTGACTCGAGAAGAGGGTGCCTCTGGTCCCCGGGACAACTTGAGTTTGAATTCGTTGAAGTCCTAACATTTTTCAGAACACTTCACTATCCTCCACTATTCCTACTTCCCCGTTTGTATAAGCTTTATCACCATATGAATCATCTTTATCTCGAAATACAATTTCTCCCTAACATTCATCAGAGTATGATATATATAAAGAGAATTCATTGTTGGATCAGCTGCCTGCTTTGTGTGAGTGATCAAATGCTAAGTTCTTTACACTGTAGTGTACGTTCCTGTTCTAGGGTAGTAGGGAGATAATGTACTTGGGTGTTGATAGGACTTGAGGATTACCGCTTGACAAGACGGGCTTGTAAAAACACACCAGGAGCCAATTCAATAAACATTTACTCGAGTATTTTACAAGTTGGAACATTATCCAAAGACCACTAAACGGATTCTACTCTAGAAAAGTCTGTACAATATTACAGATACAGGTCCCCAGTGTACAACCAAAACAGTATTTGGCCATTGTATTGGATTAAAGTGTGTTTTAACGTGTGGAAAAAATTGGTCCGACTTGTAAAATACACTTGTAAATGTTTTGTTGAATTGGTCCCAGTGCATCCAAATGTTACATCGAATGGGAAATTTCAATACGCCTTTGGCCTTTAAGAGTCCGTTCATACTGGGCAGTTAAGATCAATCTAGGCTAAATACGAGTGGAGTGTGAACAGTCGACGTTTCTCGGCTCAATCAGACCGAGTTATCGACAGTGCGAACAAGAGGTTTCGGGGATGACGTCATGCTAGACGCAGGTTGGGCACTTCGTGGCTTAAAAGACATTGCTAGAACAATATAATGTCGTCAGATAATCAAAACAATTTATGCCGCCCTTTCTCGCAGTTTTGGTATCTTTGCTTAAAAAAAAACTTGTAGAAAGCCGAAAGCAGTGTACTCAGTAGAATATAAACACTAACATAAATACGTCATGCCCCTTTTGTAGTCCTGGACAACATCAAACGCATCTTCAGCCTATTGATGCTAGAAACTAAGAAGGTGACCAGTATCTTTATAATTCCCTGGAGATTTCCATTGAGGTCTGTCATCTTTCAGGTGGTCTAATATGGTGATTCGCTCGGTGATTTATTTTTGAATCAGTGCATTTCATAAGAAACTGACGGTCAAGACAAGGTCTCTCTCCGCATGTGCGGCATTGTCGGTGAAAATGACTAAGGTGGAAATTAGTGAGAGGATCATCAAGCTTTCTTATGTGAAGCGAAACTTGATCGCAGAGAAAGCGCGAAAGCTGAGCCAGAAGAAGGCAAACACTAAAACACTCAAGCTGTGCTCTCAGACCGTGTCACTGAGCAGGCGTCGTGGCACCGCTGCACGCGGGTCAGTTTTAGGTCATCACGTTTCGTTCGCAAATCTGACCCAACAAATATTTCAATACCAACGATCACTTTAGTTAATTACATCAGCTACCAACAACAGTTTGCTTTGAACGGAGGAACAAAAGCTTCAGCCGAAATTAAAAACAATGGTTCTTGAAGGGCGGAATGCGTAATATACAGAAAAACAAGGTTGAAGCTATACGGCCGCAGGAAAATAATTTTTTGTCGAGTTAAGCTTGACGACAAATTGTAAACTGAACTTCATGATATGGGCTTTATGTTTTCTTAATTCTCACAGTGAAGGGCTTGATTTTTCTGCCGGAAATGAGAAGACTTTCTTAGTGGTCGGCACTACTAAGTGAGAAGAGATATTGGCATATGGGAAATATTCTCAAAACATCAACGATTATCTGTGACATATTTTACTAAAATTCCGCGGGCAGAAAACGATTGGGACTTATCAATATTGAAATAAAAACTAATAATCACGGAGGGAAAACGTGAAGGGATTTCAACCACAATCTTTACTTATAATTCCTTGTTGTTATAACAGAGCAGACAAGGCGAGCCACCGCGACTTCCGTCTATTTTTGTGAGAAGGTTGAAGTTATTCCGTCTTATGCTTTTGTTTTCAGATTTTTGATCGACCCTTCGTAATATCACTATATCCACTAAAGCCAGCTGAAAAATAACTAGGTTTGACATTTGAGCTAATGAAAATTTCAACATGGATATTACACTGAGAACTTTGTTAAGCTCCGTGTATGGCTATGCCTTGAAAATGCACACTTGAAATGAAATATCGGCCTCCATCACAAAACCACACGCACATCTGCGTTGTAATATTGGCCGAGTTCCGCCCGTACAACCTGACTATCCAGCAATATGAATGTCACAGATACAGTGCTTGTCGTTAAAAGCGGACGCCGTCACATCAAAATTGCGCCATATCTACTTTTGATAGCAAATACTCGCACTGAATTGGTTGGTGATACTCGTGTCACGCCGGGTAACATAAACAAGAATGTGAGAAGAGACTGTGAGGAAGAACCCACGACTGTTGCTGAGTGCGAAATACCTAAGAGGCTAAACCTGGCCATTTCAGACGCCATGATTGTGTTGACGGTTACCTTATGTATTATGGTCTCTCAAACTTATGCTGCACCTATGCCCAAAAATAACCCTAAAGGTAAATAGATTTCTTTGGTTTTCTACACGAATCTTTCGTTATTATGTTGCAGTATTAGCTCAGGATTTTCATATTAAAATAACGGATACTTTAACTTATTGTATAACAAAGCGTATAAACGTCACTTAATGGTGTGTTCTTTCTTTTTTCTTCCAACTTCAGCGGGAGACAAGCAGGAAGACCCCGGTAAGTGCTGAGCAAAACATATGCTGCCAATTCTATTTTCAGTACCTCAAGGTCTTCGCTTTAACCGTTAAAAACTTAACCTATTTTTCCAAAGTTCCCTTGATATTTCGACGCGATGGCTTTTACAGTCCCGCCGTAACAATTTGCAGCTTTTACTTGGCTGGTCTTAAGTTGGGGCACATCATACTGCCAAACCATATTTGGTTTCGGTCTTGGAGAATTCTTATCCATCACGAAACATTTATAATTATCTATCTTGTATACGACTTTGTGGAAACCTATATTCCAATTACCTCGATATCTTGACCATGGAGATTTCGATATTTTCATCAGACCCCAAGCTTATAAAACACTCTTTCCCGACCTCAAAATAACTTTTTTTCCGACGGTAGATACCTTGAGAGCAGAAACGATCGCTCGAATAATGCGACTTTACCCACGACGCACAGTTGAAAGTGTCCTCGAATTTTGCGGTTTACCAGAGATTATTTTAGTTGGTGAATTAGAATAAGAGGACAGGGTATATCAACAGCAAAGCGAACACTATCATTTGAGTTGTCATACTTTTAAACATTTTCCTTTAACAGTTCAGATGTTAAAGGTGAACATTGTCCGCATTGGAAAATACTCATTGAGAGCTTTCTTATAAGTGGACACACACATCTAACTTTCATTTGACAGTCATATGAAAACTAATGTCAGGCCCAAAATTGAGAAATACTGCTGGGACCCACACAAATATGGAGTTGTCAAAAAGGGACTTTGTATTTTCAAAGAGTGAAGCTTCGCACTTTTCAGGATTTTAAACGTTTTCGATACGTGTGCTCGATTCCATCGTAAAATGAGTTGTTATCAGGTTAAGATCATGTGACAGTTTACGACGTTAGCACTGCAAACGACTAAAACAGACTACAAAATTGATATATAGAAGTTAAGGGAAGTTTTTGAGAGAATAAAAATGTCGCCAGACCTGGGAGAAATCCCCTGCCACTATCAAGGGACAGGGTCGAGATCGTTTGGTCACGGCCTTACTCTCAAATTCTCTACATCGCCTGCCATTCATTTTTCTCAGGGTATGCATACCACAACATTGTTGCCCAAAATCTCGCCAACGGACTGGTTCAAGGGATCGTGGGAGGTCTCAAGTACGCATACAAAGAAAAGTCCTACGGGTATTATAACCGCTACAACTACTACTACCCCCATGGGTATCATCATGGCTACGGCGGCTACAGTAATAGCTACGGCCACGGACACGGACACGGACACGGCCACGGACACGGACACGGCTACAATCATGGTAACGGTTATGGTTACAATAATGGATACCATTATGGATACAAACCAGGCCACGGATATGTTCACAGTGCAAGGAACTACCACGCTACCAATCTGGCTAAAAGTCTTGCTGAAGAAATTGCTGAAGGATTCACTCAGGCCATCATGGAAAGAGCGCAAGGTGTCTATCCCCAAGGCTACGGCTCGCAAGGGAGTTCGCACGGGGGTTCACAAGAGCTTAAGCAACCAGTCAGCCCCAAGGTTACCAAGAAAATCGCCAACGAACTTACTCAAGATCTCGTTAGTGGACTGATTAGCGGTTTCACGGACTACGCCAATAGTCATCCACCAGCACCTGCTGAGAAGCACGGCGTAGCTCATGGAGGGTCCAGTGCAGGGTCCTATGGAGGTTCCAATGGAGGGTCCTATGGGTCGTCTCAAGGAGGGCATGGAGCGTCCCACGGAGGGTCCCACGCTGGAGTGGGCCAAGGAGGAAGCCACGTAGGGCATCATGCAGGGTCCCATTCAGTCGCCCACGGAGGGTCCAACGCTGGAGTGGGCCACGGAGGAAGCCATGCAGGACATCATTCCCAATCCGGATCAGTTTCCCCGCTAAAATCTCTGGGAAGACATTCCCATATAAGTTCCCCTCAAGGAGGATCTCACGGAGCTGGCAAAGGTAACCTCAATGGATATGGTCATAATTTCCACTATGGCTACAGTGGGAGCCATTTTGGTCATTACTGTAAGTAACAGTCCCTCGCCCTGCACCTCCTCTGTCTTACTCTACGACGGGCAGCTTTCTTAACCTTTGGTGTTGGACTCGTGCAGAATTAACTTTAGTTTCTGTATGCCGGACTATCCATGTATAAATAAGGATTCTTGTGGATCTCAAATGAGTTAATCCAGTAATAACGAGGAAGCTTTCGCGGCCTAACTGCTCACACCTTTTGGTGTTTCTCGTGTTTTCATACACATATTTGATTACCTTTAACGTTCTAAAAATGCAGTAGTGCACTCATCGAATATCTCTACAAGGAAGTTGTCTGTAGTACTATTTTAAGATAATCCCAGGTACAAACGTGGAAGAGAGGAAAGAGTAATATCTGGGGACTCGATATTTACACCTGTAGCTCCTTCTTATGGGTGCCATCTTTTTCATTTACAGTTCACAGAAAATGAAGAGCGAAACGCCAACGGTAAGGTTCTCACACCAAGTAAATGTCTTGATCTCTACGGACCTTACTAGTTCCATTCATTGATCGAAGAATCTTAGCGTCACAGTAAATGTATTCATTTAGTGAAGTAACAAGGACATAATCATTCTTCATGTAATTAATCTATGATGAGTAGGAGACACGTTATTTATTTTGTAGTTTCCAGCTGAAATGGAGGGGATGATCAAATGTGATTCATGGAGAGAGAACTAAGGCTACGACCCTAAACTATTTCAACGACAACACCCAAGCGAAGTAACTCAATGTAAAAAGAAGAGAAAAAAGGAAAGAGAAAAAAAAGATGATAAGGGAGAAAGACATACAAAAAGAAAGACAGGAAGGAGAGAAGGAAGTTCTTACTTACTATCTTGCTATTAAGCTTCGCTGTTGCTACGTTTTCTTCAGGTTCGATGGCGCCATGCCTGGGTTAAAAAGGAGCAAGCTTGTCACCTGAAGACTGGACAGCAACTACCCTTACTCTAGGATGTCATTTTATCTGTGTTTTTTTTAATGAAGCTTGTGGAAAATTGCTAATAAAGTACTCTGCTGATATTCTCGTGCCTTCAAATTTCTAGATACATGTGAAAAGGAAAAAGAAAACTTTGAGAATTCCATGCTTGAAAACCAAACACACAGCTGCAACTATATTGCGGAATTAAGCATGTCGCTTGGTAGCCGTAACCGTGGAAAGACTCGACGAAAAATTGTCGCTAATTTTAGCTAGGGTAAAAGAGCTATATTAATCTTCCATCACATACGTAAGCTATTTAGAAAATACTTTGCACGCCAAAATTTTGCTCGAATGGACCAACCTATTTGAACGCGAGAACTTGGTGTGTCGCGCAATTTTACATCGTGAGTTACATACTATTTTACGTAACTTTAAGGCAATTTTTAATATTATTTTTGAGAAATTTTGAGAGCTGATGACGTAATCCTGAACCATGCCTAATAAAATTATAGCAGCGCAGAAACATTAGTTAATATATTTTCCTTGAAGTGGAACGGAACGCATCAACAAATTAACATAAAAGAATCAGCTCAAATAAAAGAAAATCTATCACTCCTTTTTCTAAAATTACAAAACAATAAAACATAAAAATAAGATATACTTCAAAATTTAGAGAAACTTGAAGTATTAGGTGAAAATCGTCTGCTTGTTGCTGTAATAACGAGGACGTAACGGACTTTGACAAAACTGTCAGCTTGGTAGGAAGAACAGACTGAGAGCGAGAGAGAAGGAAAAGGATGGGGAGAGGGAGAAAAAGACAGAGCCAAAGAAAAAAAATGAGAGAGATATGAAAACCAAAATATCTCTCTTTTATTTTGGTTAAAAGTTACGCGACACAGAGGTGTCTGTAAATTAACAGTGCACTAGGTGTCTTGCAACGTTTGGAGCCTCGGGACAAAAAGGAGCAAGAAAAAGCCTGTCGTACGCAAATTGCAAGCCAAATATAAATTCAGGAGTTAATTAATTGGCAACAGAGCACAAGGACGCAGACACTTGTCTTGGTAATGTGCGTGCTATCCCAGGGACCATTGTGTCGGGAACTTTGTACAAAATTAGCTGCCAACGGCAAGGTATATAAGTCAGCGATGCTAAAGGCAATTCACCAGAAATCTGATCCCCGAACAACAAGCGAAGATGAATCTGTGGCTCTTGTCCTTGTTGTGTTTGGGTGCCGCTTCTGTCAAAGGAGCGAGCATTAGAGAAGCTCCTGCCGAAGGTATGAACGAATACCGTCTCTGTTCAAGGAAATTTATATTTTTCCTCCTTTTTTTTTTTTTTTTCCTTTGCGTAAAATTATCTCAGAATTGACTTGGGGCCCATGTATAGTTCAAACACGATATCCCAGATTATGCATTTTGCAGTCAAGAGCACACTGAAAACATACAACCGTTTACCTTCCCGAACCCGCCATGTTTGAATGTTGTGCCTTTATCAGAAGTACCGCTGTGGTGTGCAGGCCCAAACGGCGGAAAAGTGCGTGGAAACGAGACTGATCGAGACGTGTATCTTTTCTAGATGACTTTGACGAGGAACTGGCACAAGAAGACGACTACAAAGTTGAAGAACCTTATGGTAACACAATGAAATATAGTCACGGCATTCACAGTATTTTTTTTAACCTTTTAGGCTGTTGTCACTGTCACGCTCTCTCGAACTGTAGTCCATGTCACGTTTTCGAGTTCTTGGCCGTTGTCACGCATTTCTTAAATTCTCTAGCCGAGCCTAATTATTATTACGTGCTCTGACAAAGGGTCTAACGCTTTAAGCCCAGCTTACACCCCCCCCCCCCCCCCCCCCCAAATTCGCCACATTGTCGCTCTCCCTAGTCTCTTTTCTGGCGTAATACAAAATGGCGCTTGGAGGTACTGTTCACCCGCATCTACTAAGACCGCCAGCCTAGGAACTGGATTCGACTCTATTCATTATCTGTAACTTAACAAAATTACTTTCTATATCCTGAAGGTTACGCTCAACCTGGAGTATATCCAAAATCCTTGGGTCGTGGCTACCATAGTCGAGGTTGGAAGTATGCCGGTAGTTGGGGTCATGAAGCGTATGGGAAGAAAACGGCGCGGGTAAACCCTACTAAACAGCCAGGTGTATATGGTGACAAACACGCAAAAGCGAAAAAGCACGAGGTTAAAACCCACCCCACGAAAGGAGCCGAACCTTACGGGGAGAATAGGTACATGCAACCATGGAGGCAGCAATCAATCTACGGACAAAAAGAGAAGAAACCTGAAGTATACGAGGTGAAGACGACACCCGCACAAGAACCAGAACCGTACGGAGAGAAGAGCAACATGTATCCTTGGAAGCAGCGTGTACTGTACAAAAAGAGACGCCCAACCACCAAGCCTAAGAAGAAAGAGTCGAAACTTTACGGACAGAGGAATGTTTATGCCTGGAAGTATCATATGGGGTACATGAAGAACAAGCGCCCAACCATTAAACCTGAAGAACACGAAAAAAAGATTGTGCCCACAAAAGATCCACGACCTTACGGTGAGGTAATGCATGGCTACTCCTGGATACATCACATAGGCTACAAGCGCCCAGCCAGCAAATCTGAAGAACACAAAGTGAAGACTCCCGCGCCTTACGGGAAGATCAGCCATGCGCACCCGAGGAAGCAGCACGCAGTTTACTACCGACAGAAACCCGAAGAACACCGAGTAAAGATCGTGCCAACGAAAGACCCCGAACCCGATGTGTACCCATGGAAGCAGCACGCAGTCTACTACCGACAGAAACCCGAAGAACACCGAGTAAAGATCGTGCCAACGAAAGACCCCGAACCCGATGTGTACCCATGGAAGCAGCACGCAGTCTACTACCGACAGAAACCCGAAGAACACCGAGTAAAGATCGTGCCAACGAAAGACCCCGAACCCGATGTGTACCCATGGAAGCAGCACGCAGTCTACTACCGACAGAAACCCGAAGAACACCGAGTAAAGATCGTGCCAACGAAAGACCCCGAACCCGATGTGTACCCATGGAAGCAGCACGCAGTCTACTACCGACAGAAACCCGAAGAACACCGAGTAAAGATCGTGCCAACGAAAGACCCCGAACCCGATGTGTACCCATGGAAGCAGCACGCAGTCTACTACCGACAGAAACCCGAAGAACACCGAGTAAAGATCGTGCCAACGAAAGACCCCGAACCCGATGTGTACCAATGGAAGCAGCACGCAGTCTACTACCGACAGAAACCCGAAGAACACCGAGTAAAGATCGCGCCAACGAAGAATCCCGAACCCTACGGGCACATCAATTATGTGCAACCCTGGAAGCAGCATGAAATCTACGGACAGGAAGTTCATCCAACAAAGCAACCCAGACCGTACGAAGGGCTCAACTACGGGCATCCCATCAATAATTACGGAACACACGAATACGAGGCCGGCTGGGAGCACGGATGGGGAGGACAGCATAGCGGTTATGAGTCACGTGGCTGGGGTTCTGAATATGGCGCCTATTACTAAGGTGGGTCAGCGGGAGAGAGAAAGAGAGAGAGGAAAGGGAGGAGAGGGGATAGAAATGTGAATAGATAGATAAGAGAAAGAGATTAATAAATGGGCGCATAAATTATACACACCATAAAACGTACATAATGCATACATACATAGTATCCTCATACAGATACACATTATACATACAAACCCGAAAAGAACCATTAGACCAATAGCGGCAGATAGACAGGAAAGACAATTTCTATTTCCTCACTGGTTATCAAATGAAAAATTGTTCCAATGAATACTTTTGCTAAATTGTTCTATAGTAATGCAAACCAAAATGTTGCGCTCCTTTATCTTTTGTGCAGGTGAATGAACAACAACCGAATAGCGAGTACCAAGAGCTGAGCACCACACATAAGTTTTAGTGGAGTCTTAGATCACATTACTCTGTTGCACTTTTGGTTTTTGGTAGGAGTTTATATTGGCGCACCGTGGGAATCGTGGAAAATAAACGCATGCACTATGGCTTATGTCGTCTTAATTGTCTAACACTATCCCTTATAATACTGAACCCGACGGCCCACTCTTTACGCAGTAAAAAACTTCCTTCCTTCCCCAGCCTTTGGTTTTAAGCGTTTTCACTGATGTTTCTCTTTCTACAATGAAATTAAAAATGCAAACATCATGACCTCCATCCAGGAACGTGAACACTGCTACCAGATCGAGATTTTTCGTTTTAGTGGTCAGGCCTTTAGGATTCACGCCTTTGTACGATTGCATGGAAGTTTTCTAGGCCTAATTCGCCTTTGGAAGCGAAAGAGTCATCTGTGTCATTTAATCTTAGCTTTTGCTTTTCCCTCTTTGAACACTGAATCTATCAATACCGCAAAACAATGAGACGATTTAACAAAAACTAATTCCTCAAGCGAGAAAACTTCGACAGTTTCATGTAGATCCGATTATCATATGAATTCTTTATGTCCACCCAGCTCTCAAAATATTTGAATGCAGATTGTTATCGCAATTTCATCTCACTCCTTTAGTAAGCCAGATTGCACAGGGATGCATGTAACAATCATGATTACATTCGTATCATAAAATTAGTGCTATCTGAAGCTAATTCAAAATAACAACATGATCCGCTGAAGTTGCTTTGTTCGTACGCGTCACATATACACTATTTTCACAACGAAGCCATGCACGTCTTTAAATATCGCTTTACACGAAGGCCTTACAATACCACCTGCGGGGGCGTCGAAGTTTTAATTTCAGCTCTGACTTATTCATTGGCCAGATGTATTAAGATAATTAAAGGAGACGTTAAACATGTCTACTTCAGCTAATTGTGGAGATTGAATGGCGCCACAAAATATCGAAATATTATAGTCAAAAACGAAGAAGACCCCAGAGGACTCCCACATTCTAAATCTTGAAGGTGTAAAATACTATTTTAAACGCTGGGAATATTAACAATGTACAATAAATAAACCAAAAGTCGATGGGATAAAACTAAATTTCTTTAATGGTGTTTAAGCTGGCGTTTCGAGCATTAGCCCCTTCGTCACTTGCTCCGGCGAAGGGCTAACCAATAAAATGTCAGCCTAAACACCATAAACGGCGTTTAGCTTTCTAACATCGGATTTGAAGTGATTTACCTAACGTTTTATCTCCACGCCGACGCAGTCTAAGACTAGTTCCCACAAATACTAGCACTAGTCCATTGTAATATTACCAACGGTCCGTTTCCATACATGACTTCAAGTTAACTAGAACTAAATATTATTTTAACACACGTACAAGACTACATACACGAGTAGAATTATCTGTTCACAAACTCACGACAGCTCAGTACAAGCGTGCAACAGGAACTTCCAAGAATCTTCTCACTATGTATCGATTATTTTATGCGTAAAGAAAACGATCTAGTAAACATCTCTTAAGTTCGTGACCACTGCAAATCCAAACTAATTTTTCAGATCAGGACATGAGCGCATATTGAAAACCACTCAAACATTCTACAAAATGCAAGACATATTTCAGGATACAGGTCTAAATTGAAGACTTTGACATGTTCCACCTTGAAGTTTACTACACCGCTCGTGCTGTATGACACGGCATTATTTCCCAAATAAACAATAGCCTTACCACCTATTCTAACAAGCTTTACTTGTTCTTGTGATAACTATTACAGCGGCAATGCACTAAAGTTCGAGGTTAATGTTTCCTGTGAGAGGAATAAGACAGACAAATACATTTCAATTTCTTCAGAACTGCAGCTTGAAGTGCAATTGGGAGAAGTAACTGTCGGACGACATTGCTGTGCGTGTTCTGGTAAAAGTGACAAAACCTTGCCTTTCGCCTATGAATTTCACTGCTTTTCCGGAATGACAGATTGACATTCAAACGGCACCGATGAAGAAGAAAAACACGTCGTATGAGGTTCTAATATTGTAAAAAAATATTACGTAACTATAAAGTTTGATATGACCACAGGAATACAAATGAAACACACACAGCTGGGGGAACTAGATTCACACTTCAGTACGAGATGCGGCAGCGCCATAATGGCAAGTATCACAGAAACTAGGGTGCTTGATTTTAAAGGCCACTTTAGCATCGTGTCTAAACTAGATCACAAGTGACTTGTCGTCATCGCGTGCTTCCACGTGTGTCTACTTGTGTAAACTATAGGCCACTTTCACGCTGTGGTTGCATAGATTCGCCGAAGGAATTATGTCCTGTTACACGAGGCAATTCTCCTTGAAACGCAGGCAACGTTGCAAGGAATATTGCGAGCGCCTGACATCCCACAATGCTTTTCTGTCGTCAAGGTTGCGTTGGCGGACAAATTGCCTTAGTGTAATAGGAGCTTTAGTTGGAAATAATGTCTTCATTGGAGATATTGATAAATTATACCAAAGGCTTATCAGTGGCCATGTTATTCCATGTAGTGACTATGAGTCGGCGCTCAGTTATCAGATTAGACCGTATTTCACCAATGGACTTGATAAATCCGCGCTAGGAATTGTACTCTTTGCGTGCGAAGAATCGAGCTTCCTCAGGCGTAGTTTTATTATAGGGGTTGAATATCTAAAAAACTTTCTTGAGAGGTTTTTCGAGGAGTTACGGTGAAGAATGGGGGATTTGCGACTTTTTTGCATATCTAGAACGAGAGGCTTGACATTTTCAGTGACCTGTAGCAACACCAACCTGAGACATTAAACTGCGACAGAGCGACAATATAAATGACAGCTTGGGGTTTCGTGAGTCCATTAGGCATATGATCGGCATTATTTAAAGAAACACCCTAAATGAGACTGAAAATCAGTATTTCATAAAGTACACGAAAGTATCCTTTGACACTCTCCAAACGATACTAGAGAAATGATGTATGAAAGAGTATGCCGAAAAATCTATATTCAGAAACCCGAAAGCAAATATGGCAAACCAGATATATTAGCAAACAGTGCTCTTTTACCAAGCGGTTTGTTTGTTATATGTTTTGTTTTTATTTCTCCGGGTAAATGTGTAACATCTACTGAACTTTTCACTCAACAAACTTTCCAAATCTGCTCAGTTTTGTGCAAGAACTTTACACTCTCCTAGCAACGTGCATGGAAAATCCCCAACACAAACTTGGGCCAATACAACTTATATCGGTTTGTGATACAAATATCTAGTATTTAATCCACAAAAAGACTTTGTGGGGTATTACAGCAGTGATAATACTCACAGCATTTCCTATTTAAAAAACCGTTTGCTAACACAAAAGTATAAAAAGAATTCCCCAACATTTGCTCTCACAATTTTAGTAACTAAATACCAATGTCAGCGACAAACATATTGGGTCAGTTGAGTCCGGTTTTGTGTCACGTGATGCGATATCATTTCTGACTAGAAGTTCGAGAAACATTCTCAAAAAATTAGAGTAAATTAAAACTGATAAACGCTTTGAGATACGCACGAGTTTGTGGAGACAAGAAAAAAGACAAAGACAAAACAAGATAACGCCAAATTTAGTGATTTCTATTTCGCATCGCCTACATTGCAGCCCTTGTGCAACAACTACTTGTACACCCTTCTCTTGAGTTTAAAAAGGTGCTAGTATCAAAATATATTTCATTATATTTCTGTGAAGACTGGCAGTGACAGTGCTACTCTATAGCACAACAGTAAAATCACATCAAAGATACTGCCTCTTTTTTTCCTTGACGAGAACCCGGTATGGGTGACGCCGTCTGGCAGATGTTACACAAGATAGCCTATCAAACTTGATATACAATATGTATAGAACAGGCAATCGAAGGCAAATTAGAATAAAACGGAAAACAAAGTAATTCCGTACCCCTAAACGAAGTCAGACTCTAAAATATCAACTCTGCTCTCAACGTTCAGTGCTGTGTGAAGTGATGTGTAAAATTTTACAAACGCAAAAACAACAATTCCTTCCATCAATAACGTGAATCTTTGGAACTAGAACTGAGAGTTTTCATTCGAGTGATCACATCTTTGGCTTTATGTGACAGCTAAGGCGTATTTTTCTTGTCTAGGTGCGCAATACGAACTAAATTTAAAAGCACACGAACAGCTAAGCAGCTTTTGTTCTAAGGCCCAGGTGCAAGACGCGACCGGTGAAGTGCTTAATTCATTTGTCGCCCATATACCAAACCGGTAATTGAACATCAAGGAAAAGACATTTGTACAAGAGATTGTATCTACAAAATTAGTATTGCCTCGATTAAAACATCCTGACTGTCAAAATAAATGTTGTTTTCATCACCATTCGCGTGCAGGTTCATAGAGCAGTAGCTCTATTATAGTCATCAATATTTGATTTAGGCTTTGTTTTTTTTTTTTTATTTCCCCTCAGAAGGCCTCCCCCGTTATGTTTAACAGTATACACATACGTACTACATAACAATATAGAACATTTGCCTATTTCTATCACTTTTCTTGTGAAAAACGAAATGTGTGAATATAGGTTAACAACAAGTGTGTTATGCATATGCGTGTAGTCCACATGCGGTCAAGGCCTAAAGCAGCTTTGATGTACAATTAATGAGTAATCAAGAATCCTCTTTAGTTTGCAGCTAAGGCTTAAGTTATCTCGTGTCAAATACTCTAACAGTATTTCGACAGAGTCCTCGATAATGTAAATTTAAATGGTTCAAATTCCTATTTTTCTTCAATTCCGAAGTGACAAAATACCAATATTAACCCCCTGCTAAAGTCTATTATCCCGACAAACTATACAACCTGATAAAGGAAAAGTGGTTTAGGTAAGGTGTTATTCAGGGATATTTTTCAGGGATTCCTGGCCTTAAATTCGCTAACATGATTCCATGCAAACGTCGGGCGTTGCCACAAGATGACAAAGAGCTAATAAAACTTTTCAGGAACCTAGCAACCTCCTTACACTTGTCACAGCAACTTTGAGAGGTGAGAAGCTTTTCTAGGGTTACCAGGTGCGGGTTCTACGCTCTGAGAGGAATGCTTAGCATAATATAGCACCTAAACCGTGCTTGTCAGTCAAATCCGGAAACGGCCAATCAGCTCGCAGGGATTCGCAAAATGCCCTCTCCACAAACCCATGCACACTGTATGGGCTTAAGAGTTTTTTATAATTTTGACGTTCACGACTAGTATTGAAAAGTGCTCATAGCTGGCCAAAGAGTATAAAAAGCAGGGGAAGACGACCATTGGCAGACACAGTCTAGTTCTACAGCGACTAACAAGCATGAGGTTCTGGGTCTTAGCCGCGCTTCTTTTGGCTGCTTACGTCAGCGCAGCACCGCTGCCCGGTATGTACCATTTGTCCTTCATCGCATTTCGTCTTTTTCTTCACCTTTTTCTGACTGAAATATTTGCCTGTATCTCTTTCTGTTTCTTAATTTTGAGCGATAAGCAAAAGATTTCGACTCGATGAGAATTGTGCACAAAAAATACCATCGGGATTCAGAGGTTTTGGGTACGAAAATTCCTCGTGTACTGTTAGTTTTTTTTAGTTTACCTTCTAAAAAGCAATACGTACAGAATTTGCTATCAACTAAACTGGAAACGACAAAATTTGTTCACTTTTAAGCTACCAGCGACTCGTCTCGTATTTTCGAACTGCGAGAGCATTAAATTATTCAATTTTAACTGTATTTAGTTACTGCATAATGAGATTCCGTATTTTCTCGATGTTTTACAGAATTCGAGGAAGAATTGCTGCTGAGTGATGAGCCAGGTAAGCACATTACATTTGCGCAAATTTACTTCCACTTCAAAGCTAAACAATCGCTGCCAGAAAAAGCGAACAATACAAAAAGTCGGCCAATTGACAAATTTAACTTTTGTTGTATCACTCACTAAATTTGCTTAGAATTCATTTCTTTAAAATTTCCATTCATCATAATGTTCAAAAAAGCACCCTTTGCCAAAAATAACCTCAAGTGTTTGGCGTTTAGTGCGCACTTTTTATAATATATTATGCTGACGTAAATACTGATGGTGTGGTATACAAAATTTCCCCAGTGATTTCAAGGTGGGGCCCTTCAATTTGCTTACCCCAAAACCGAATTTACATCAACATTCCTATTTTTTCTCTTATTACAGAGGTGTTTGAGGATGAAGATCTTGGTAAGTGCAAACTTCCATACCTTCTGCACATGTCCAGTCCATGTTAACTCCACTTTTCGGTCACTGACGAGACGCAGCTGTAACAAAAACGATAACAAATCATCAATTAATAGAACCACAAACTTACACTCAACTACTAAACGTTACTACCACAACGACGACACATTTCTACTGACACACATATTACATCTACAACAACTACAACATCAACAACTACTGATACTGCAAATCACAACTACCACTGACAACAATAACAACAGCTACATGTACTACTACAACAAGTACTAATTTGCTAACCTAATTACAACAAAACATGTCTTCTGCTACTATTATTAATTTTATTGCATGCTGATCTTAGGTTTCCGTTTGGTAATACAGCTCGGCCACAATTGGTATTACCATAGGAATTTAGAGTAAAAGGGAAGAGAGATGAAACAAGAAAAGAATAGAGAACCCTTTCCACCCTTATAGCGGCAACTCTTTTAGATAAGTTTGTTAGATTAGTTTTAATTTGTCGTATAGCATGGGATAACCATGGCCATCACGGTCTGTGGAGACAACACGGTCCGTGGGGACATCATGGTCACGGTCGCGCAACTTATAACGGCCATGGTGGCGCACAGGATCACCTGGTTCCTAGCAAGAAAAAGGCTCATGCTGCTGGTAGTGTTGCCGGTGGACGTGCCGGTGCTGCCGCTGGAAGTGGAAAAGCCCAGTCAACCGCTAATGCTGCCGGACAAGCTATTGGACATGGCGTCGGTCACGGAGTTGGACACGGAGTCGCGCACGGTCTCGGTCACGGTACCGGAAACGGACTCGCTCACGGACTGACAGAAGGAACAGCTCATGGAATTGCCGTAGGAATGGCCCAAGGAATCAAGGAAGGACTTAAGGCTGCAGCTCATATATTCCACCAACTCAAGCACATCTACTGTAAGAAAACCGTTCGATTACAACGGTTTCTACTTACAGTTAAACGTCTAGTAGTTATACGAAGGTCGTTTCGTGGTGTGTCTTCTTTAGGAGATCAGCACGTGTCTCTCCAGGCTTTTAAGAGCTTTCAGTTAAAAAATACTAAATCGTTCTTTACATATCTTTCTACAGCCTCCAGAGCCAGTTGAAAAAACCGTATTTAATCTTGTGTTGTTATGCTTTCCTACAGATGACGCCATTGAAGAAATAAGCGAAGATCCAGGTTAGTCAATTTAAACATAACGTAAATCCCACCGATAAGACAAACCACATCAATTGGTCTCGCAGTACAATTAAAACAAGCCCACCAATCAAGTAATAGCGCCAATGCCACCGAGCCAAACAAAAAACTAATCACACCAAACAATTTCGTCCGACATTCAAAAAAAGGAACGCTTCAACACACATTCAGTTTCTTAGTGAGAACTACATTCATATGAAAGATGTTGGAGACAAAAAGCACACCCTAATCAACCAGCTGTATGATAATTGAAAATGTTCAATTAAAATTACGACGATCCTCACTCCAGGTCACCACTGGGGACATCGTGGACATGGCCACCATGGCTACCATGGAAAACACGGACACCATGGCGGACAGGCCCACTATGTCGCAAGCAGGGGAAAGGCTCATGCTGCTGGTAGTGCTGCTGGTAGTCGTGCCGGAGCTGCCGCTGGAAGTGGAGCCGCCCAGTCAACCGCTAATGCTGCTGGACAAGGACTTGGACATGGCATCGGTCACGGAGTTGGTCATGGAGTATCTCACGGTCTTGGACATGGAACCGGACACGGATTGGCCCATGGTCTGACCGACGGAACTGCCCATGGACTCGCTGCAGGATTGGCCAACGGTATCGTTGATGGACTCTACTCTGCTTCCAAGAAAGGTTATGGACACCGCATCTACGAAGGTCATGGACATAAAGGATATGGTGGATGCGGACATGGTGGATGTGGTGGACATGGTGGCAAATACTGTAAGTTGTCACAAATTTCTACAGCGACTTCATGTAAAAGCTGGGTTTTGCAAGAGGACATATTTTTGTTTGAAACGTATTTCTTCTCAGTTTTTTCCAAAGCCAAACTCCTTTACCGGTTTTAATTCTTTCAAAATTTAAAAGGATAAATATCTCCGAACGTTTGTAAACATCGGTTTTTAAGTTTGCATGAATACAAACACATGTAGATACAGATTCCTTTTCCTGTGCCTTTTCTAATTTGCCGATTGTTTTTAAATTCATTACTTAAAAGTTAAGTGACGACTTTTCACATCGATTTGCACTTGATAGACGATGAAGAGGAAGATGCATCCTGGAAGGGACACCACGGACATTATGGACATCATGGCAAACACGGACACCATGGCGGACAGGACCACTACGTCGCAAGCAGGGGAAAGGCCCATGCTGCTGGTAGTGCTGCAGGTAGTCGTGCCGGAGCTGCCGCTGGAAGTGGAGCCGCCCAGTCAACCGCTAATGCTGCTGGACAAGGACTTGGACATGGCATCGGTCACGGAGTTGGACACGGAGTATCTCACGGTCTCGGACATGGAACCGGACACGGATTGGCCCATGGTCTGACCGACGGAACTGCCCATGGACTCGCTGCAGGATTGGCCAACGGTATCGTTGATGGACTCTACTCTGCTTCCAAGAAAGGTTATGGACACCGCATCTACGAAGGTCATGGACATAAAGGACACGGTGGATATGGTGGATATGGTGGACACCACGGACATCACGGCAAATACTGTAAGTTGTCAGAATTTTGTCAGCGATTTCATGTAAAATTTGGGTTTTGCAAAAGGACATAATCTTGTTTTAAGCAACTGTCTTCTCAATTTTTATCGTAGCACAACTCCTTTACAGACATTGCCTATTTCGACGTTTACAGATTAAAAACTCTCCACAAGTTTATAAAAATTACCCAATGTTAATGTATGTCAAAACAAGTACCTCCAAATGCAATTTCCTTTCCGTGCACTATTTTGCTTTGTTTAACAATAAAAGTGACGACTTTTCACATCCAACTGCACTTTGTAGACGATGAAGAGGAAGACGCATCCTGGAAGGGACACCACGGACACCACGGACATTATGGACATCATGGCAAACACGGACACCATGGTGGACAGGCCCACTACGTCGCAAGCAGGGGAAAGGCTCATGCTGCTGGTAGTGCTGCAGGTAGTCGTGCCGGAGCTGCCGCTGGAAGTGGAGCCGCCCAGTCAACCGCTAATGCTGCTGGACAAGGACTTGGACATGGCATCGGTCACGGAGTTGGACACGGAGTATCTCACGGTCTTGGACATGGAACCGGACATGGACTGGCTCATGGTCTGACTGACGGAACTGCTCATGGACTCGCTGCAGGATTGGCCAACGGTATCGTCGATGGACTCTACTCTGCTTCCAAGAAAGGTTATGGACACCGCATCTACGAAGGTCATGGATATAAAGGACATCACGGACATGGTGGATACGGACATCATGGCAAATACTGTGAGTTGTCAGAATTTTGTACTGCGATTTCATGTAAAATTTGGTTTTTGTAAAAGGACATAATCTTGTTTTAAGCATTTTCTTCTCAATTTTTATCATAGCACAACTCCTTTACAGACATTGCTTATTTCAACGTTTATAAATCAAAAAATCTCAAGTACTTCCACATGCAAATTCCTTTCCGTAAACTATTTTGTTTTGTTTGACCATAAAAGTTAAGTGACGACTTTTGACATCCAATTGCACTTTGTAGACGACGAAGAGGAAGACGCATCCTGGAAGGGACACCACGGACACCACGGACATTATGGACATCATGGCAAACACGGACACCATGGTGGACAGGCCCACTATGTCGCAAGCAGGGGAAAGGCCCATGCTGCTGGTAGTGCTGCAGGTAGTCGTGCCGGAGCTGCCGCTGGAAGTGGAGCCGCCCAGTCAACCGCTAATGCTGCTGGACAAGGACTTGGACATGGCATCGGTCACGGAGTTGGACACGGAGTATCTCACGGTCTCGGACATGGAACCGGACACGGATTGGCCCATGGTCTGACCGACGGAACTGCCCATGGACTCGCTGCAGGATTAGCCAACGGTATCGTCGATGGACTCTACTCTGCTTCCAAGAAAGGTTATGGACACCGCATCTACGAAGGTCATGGACATAAAGGACATCACGGACATGGTGGATATGGACATCATGGCAAATATTGTAAGTTGTCACAAATCTCTACAGCGACTTCGTGTAAAAATTGGGTTTTGCAAGAGAACATATTCTTGTTTGAAACGTTTTCTCCTCAATTTTTATCAGATCCAAACTCCTTTACCGACCTTGCTTATTTCAAAATTTAAAAGGATAAATATCTCCGAGTATTTAAAAACCATCAGTTTTTAAGTTTGCATGAACACAAAAAAACCTGTAGATACAAATTCCTTTTTGTGTGCCTTTTTCAATTTGCTGATTGTTTTGTTTAAAGTTGCTAATGAAAAGTTAAGTGCTGACTCTTCACATCATCTTGCACTTGATAGACGATGAAGAGGAAGACGCATCCTGGAAGGGACACCACGGACACCACGGACATTATGGACATCATGGCAAACACGGACACCATGGTGGACAGGCCCACTATGTCGCAAGCAGGGGAAAGGCTCATGCTGCTGGTAGTGCTGCAGGTAGTCGTGCCGGAGCTGCCGCTGGAAGTGGAGCCGCCCAGTCAACCGCTAATGCTGCTGGACAAGGACTTGGACATGGCATCGGTCACGGAGTTGGACACGGAGTATCTCACGGTCTCGGACATGGAACCGGACACGGATTGGCCCATGGTCTGACCGACGGAACTGCCCATGGACTCGCTGCAGGATTGGCCAACGGTATCGTCGATGGACTCTACTCTGCTTCCAAGAAAGGTTATGGACACCGCATCTACGAAGGTCATGGACATAAAGGATATGGTGGATGCGGACATGGTGGATGTGGTGGACATGGTGGCAAATACTGTAAGTTGTCACAAATCTCTACAGCGACTTTGTGTAAAAATTGGGATTTGCAAGAGGGCATATTCTTATTTGAAACTTTTTTCTTCTTAGTTTTTACCAAAACCAAACTCCTTCACCGGCTCTGCTTCTTTCAAATTTTAAAAGGATAAATATCTCCGAGTGTTTGAAAACATCGGTTTTTAAGTTTGCATGAACACAAAAAAACCTGTAGATACAAATTCCTTTTCCTTGTGCCTTTTTATAATTTCCTGATTGTTTTGTTTAAATTCATTATTTAAAAGTTAAGTGACGACTTTTCACATCATCTTGCACTTAATAGACGATGAAGAGGAAGACGCATCCTGGAAGGGACACCACGGACACCACGGACATTATGGACATCATGGCAAATACGGACACCATGGCGGACAGGCCCACTACGTCGCAAGCAGGGGAAAGGCTCATGCTGCTGGTAGTGCTGCAGGTAGTCGTGCCGGAGCTGCCGCTGGAAGTGGAGCCGCCCAGTCAACCGCTAATGCTGCTGGACAAGGACTTGGACATGGCATCGGTCACGGAGTTGGACATGGAGTATCTCACGGTCTCGGACATGGAACTGGACACGGATTGGCCCATGGTCTGACCGACGGAACTGCCCATGGACTCGCTGCAGGATTAGCCAACGGTATCGTCGATGGACTCTACTCTGCTTCCAAGAAAGGTTATGGACACCGCATCTACGAAGGTCATGGACATAAAGGACATCACGGACATGGTGGATACGGACATGGTGGATATGGACATCATGGCAAATATTGTAAGTTGTCACAAATCTCTACAGCGACTTCGTGTAAAAATTGGGTTTTGCAAGAGAACATAGTCTTGTTTGAAACGCTTTCTCCTCAATTTTTATCAGAGCCAAACTCCTTTACCGACCTTGCTTATTTCAAAATTTAAAAGGATAAATATCTTCGAGTATTTAAAAACCATCAGTTTTTAAGTTTGCATGAACACAAAAAAGACCTGTAGATACAAATTCCTTTTTGTGTGCCTTTTTTTAATTTGCTGATTGTTTTGTTTAAAGTTGCTAATGAAAAGTTAAGTGCTGACTCTTCACATCATCTTGCACTTGATAGACGATGAAGAGGAAGACGCATCCTGGAAGGGACACCACGGACACCACGGACATTATGGACATCATGGCAAACACGGACACCATGGCGGACAGGCCCACTACGTCGCAAGCAGGGGAAAGGCCCATGCTGCTGGTAGTGCTGCAGGTAGTCGTGCTGGAGCTGCCGCTGGAAGTGGAGCCGCCCAGTCAACCGCTAATGCCGCTGGACAAGGACTTGGACATGGCATCGGTCACGGAGTTGGACACGGAGTATCTCACGGTCTCGGACATGGAACCGGACACGGATTGGCCCATGGTCTGACCGACGGAACTGCCCATGGACTCGCTGCAGGAATGGCCAACGGTATCGTTGATGGACTCTACTCTGCTTCCAAGAAAGGTTATGGACACCGCATCTACGAAGGTCATGGACATAAAGGACATCACGGACATGGTGGATACGGACATGGTGGACACCACGGACATCATGGCAAATACTGTGAGTATCTCAAAGATGTTTTGCAATAAAATGTCTGCTGTTCAACTCAAAAAAACCTCGAGCTCTCCTTAAGTTTGAGTTTGGTACCTATGCTGCATATTTCTAATTAAAGTCAAGCTAGGAAAGTCCACAAAAACTTCCCCTGTCTCGAGGCTAAGCACATTGTAAGTGATGTACAATAAAACATTTTTTTTATGCAATGATTTTAAACTTTCTTTGGGATTGTCTTCCAGATGACGAGTCCATGTGAATCAATTGAGGGAGTTGGAGAAGTCGGAACGCACTGGCCAACTAATGTTTTATGAGAGTCTATTTTATTTCAGTTTTAGTTTCGTTGTTTTGAGTTTTGGTTTATTTTTTTAGTTACCAACTATTTGTTTCTTCGTATTTTCTGTGACAGCAATCTGACGGTTGTATAGCTTAAGTTGGCAATAAACACAATTACCATCTTTATCTTGGCGTCATCATTGACTGCACCTTATGAAACTTAGAAATATCCATAACCCCTTCCTTCTGTTTATATTTTTTATGCGCCTAGTGTTAGGCTGCCAGACCGTGCCTAGTGTTTCCTGTCTTTAAACTAACCGCATGAGACGGCAGAGTGCATTGGAGTGTTTGTACTTCTGTGACTGAGGCTTTAGTTTTTGTACTTCCTTCGCCTTTCTTTCTTTCTTTCTTTCTTTGTTTTTGTTTTCGTTTTTGTCTTTGTTTTCGTGTTTTTGTTTTTCTTCTTTCTTTTTTTTTTCCTTTTGAACCTTTGGCCGAAAGAGCGATCAGAAACAAACGTATGCTTTCGATACAAAGTCCATTAAATATGGGTTAAAATAAAAATAAAAATAACTTAATAAATAAAAAAGCTGACTAGTGATCTCCTGTTTAGGTTGAAATCCATCAAATGATCAATTCGTCAACACTACTCATACATTTTTCTGAGGGAATGTTGATAGAAATGAATTTTAAAATATGTAAATCCTATGGATTGACATTTGCGAGCTTGGTAGTTGAGGCAGGTGTGGAATTAGATATTTGCCTTCCCTCGTGCAATTGAAGCATTCTCTTAACAGTGCACTACACAACAAAGAATGCAATATATCGCTGATTAGAGACACCATTCTATGTATATTGTCACTACGAGTTCAAGCTATTAGCACAGGTGCTCAAGTTATCGCCCTAAAGGACTGAATAAAAATCAGTGATATGAGTTCAATCTCCTTAAAAAGGCAATTAGTGTCCTAGGTAATCGCTGGTCGGTGCAATACGACAGTTTAAGAAATGTAATGCCATAGATACCTAACACTAAAGCAAACGGTTGTCCACAGTTCCAAATAACTGTTTTCCGGCAGTTCCGTGAACAGTACAAGCACTGAGACACCACTTCTTTCTTAGAAAACACAAGAGGGTAGTTATAAGAAGTTAAAAAGAACTTAGCGTCAGAAGTCTGTTTTACAATGATTAAAACGGATTCCTGAATGGGGATTTGTTAGAGTAGCAACAATATCAATTCGACACTCTAATTTCACTCATCAGTATTCAAAACAGGAGTACAAAAGAACCTGTGAAACGGTACCAAATTGAAACATGTGCCCTGTATAACGATCCCCAACTCTGCCTACATGCTATATAAAAAATAAAATGAACTGAATCAACCTTGCTGCGTAATGAAACTGTTTAAAGTTATACGGAAACGTTCTTCAAAAACGAGAACGCACAGTAAATCAAATCACACGGAAGAATATTCTAGCTCTTGATTACACCCTTGCTAAACGTCAAACCCTGTATTGCTGTTGTGAAAATAGAAGTCGATAAAAAAGAACCGTCGTTTACGACAAGATGCTTTGGGTTGTCCCTAGTAGCTACGTGTATGAGTAATACTGTGATCACTTGGGGAAGTTCATGGATCTTTCCCCAGGAAATTATCAACCTTCCTCAAACAGCATTTTCAACCTCTGTAACAGTCAGTCACCTTGTTGGTGATTAACATTAGATGTCGTAGGTATTTGAGGTTACTTTATTGGCGTCGGTGCTAATAATTACTAAACACACGTGTATTGATCAGAACACAGTGTGAAAAAGGCGCTACAGCTGCAGATATTGGCAAAGAACATAGAAAACACAATCTCACATATTGCTTTGAAACTCCAGGACGACATTGCAAGTGAAAACATTACCAAACGTTTACTAAATGTTTAGACTTGATGACTCAAAACGAGCGAACAGTTTAATAAATAAATGAAAGCCAAGCCCAAGAGAAAAAAGAAAATATAGCCAAAAAGAAAGAAAGAGAAAAACATAAATAGACAGAAATAGAGAAAGCTTCAAGTTCAAAAGCCACAAAAAACATCGCCGTCTAAATAAGCTGAAGTTACTTATAAAGCACACAGAAGAATGAAGAATGCACGTTTGACGTAACCCAATACGTTCAGTTTGCAACCACATGAAGATGACAGCCCAGGCAATATTATTGAAAGTTTGAAACAAAACCAAATATGTCCCGAACAAGACATGCAATTCAACATTGGCTAGGCTTCTATTCAGGTTTTGATAACTGATGTGATGCTTGTATGACTTATGACAGGAGAAACAAGACTTCAAAAGCCAGGTGTTTCCACTTACGCGACTTAAAGTGGGTTAGAAATCAGCTTGGCTTAAAAATCAACAGTGGAGCTATTATTCAACGTTCAGATTTTCACTGTTTTTTTCTTAGGAAGAAAGAAACGTGCCAAAATCAAATAAAAATAAAAAAGATCCCGGTGGTAATAATGAAAGTTCGCTTACAACTTCCAGAAAGTTTCAAGCGCCGAAATATTTAAACAAAATAAAACAATATAGAATCTCGAAAACACGATTCTATGTTTGCCCTGCTGCTCATAATTTGTTTTTAAAGTATATCAACTAAGTTACAAAAAAAAAGTCGCGTAATACAGCTGTTCATAATATATTTCACACGGTTCTACTGGGTGAGGATTTCTATAATAAGATACTTAAGAGTAGGGCATTGTTTTCAAGCACTCGCATTTCATTTGGTTGTGTACCTACTCCATTCAGAAAGTCATTTCGCGTCAAATCAGTGCAGGCAGCACAATATCTTCCTCGACATATCGCACGGAAATCCTCATTTCAAGGACAAATTACTGCAATGCATTCATCCGGCTTTCTAAACTCACTGATTTATGTGTACCGTTCTTTCCTCGTGGGATTTAAGGGTCTCTTGAGTCTAAGAAACTGTGATACAAGAAAACGGTCCGTTTTTTTCACCAATGTCATGATCTTCCAAAATACTTGAACATTTCAAAAGCAAATATCGAATAGAAACACTCATGACAAGAATTATAATGAATAGCTTGATTATATACTTTCTTTTGGCTAAACATTTGCAGTCGCATTAAGAATAGGTGACTTTTCCAAGGTTTACAGTTCAGTACTTAATAGAAGAACATAAAAAAGACTTCTCCAGCGTGATTCGTCCTGACCTGACGTCATATGACGTCACAGATTCTTACTTGCTCTAATACCAAACCATCCCACTCAAGTAGTTCTCAAACAAAATGAAATTCTAAACACTGGTCGCCAAACTGATTCCTATCGCTGATCATGAAATTAAAACTTCACCGTGGAAAATATTGTTGGCGAAGACCAACTGCTCTGGCTGAAATTTTTCATTCATTAGAGAAACAGCCAGATAAACAATATATATGATGGAACCGTTGTAATGACAGTCGTATCTCGGACGATATGGTGTTGGCACTAACAAAATTCCTAGAGTCTTTGATCTGCCAGGTGTATTGACTCGGATATTGACAGCAAGGTCACCTAAAGCGATCAAAAAAATATTGCAAGGGAGCCAATTTAGAAACTGACCAATAAAACACCAGAAAGATCTTGTAAAAGCTGAGTATTGGTCAAGTTCCTGGAGGCAACGAAACGTATAAAAACCCGAACACTTTCAAGATTTAGCAAGAACAGCATTTCGAGTCTGAAGGAGCGAAGTGCAGTCATGAAGCTGTGGATTTTATTCCTGATAGTTTTGGTAGCTTGCACTCAAGCTGTACCTCTGCCAGAAGACCCCGAAGGTAACATAACACTGTGTTACTTCACTTGGTAAATCACTTAGCTTCTCATGCACTTATTCACTTACGTACTCGCTTATTTAAACCCTTAATTTACCTAGATTTTTTGTTTTCAACTAAAAAAAGGAAGAAAAGCAAAGGAACATCCGGTGTAAGGTTCTATCACAGGAGAGACTTCTAGCTTTTATGTAGCGTTCTCCTTTTTAACGATACTAAAAACCAAAGTACTGATACATCTTTAAGAACATGCATGTTATTTTCATTGTCTCCCTATCTTCAACTGTCTCTCTTCGTCTGTGTACACTGTTCTGTTCTGCTCTGCGCTTTCTTTCTGTTTCTATGTATTTCTGTCTATCTCTCTCGTTCACTGAACCGTTCTAATAAATTTATGCAGTCGAGCTAATTTCTTTTCTTTAGCTGAGGAAGTCGAAGTAGAAGTAGAAGTCCCTCAGGAAGACGAAGAGGCAGCAGAAGTGGAAAATGACGAACCAGGTAAAACCTCAGTATACATGCGTTGAATAAAAACTATGTTTTCATTTACAAAGACGCGCTGCGTTTTCCAAACATTCACACACATTAAACCAGGAATACACAAAATTCCTAGTCATGTTTCCGTGGCAACCGTGAGCTTCCGAATGCACTTCTTTCTCGATAGTTTCCGAACTACAAATCAACACAGTGTTTCATTCATTCTTTCCGCAGAACTAAACGAAGACGAAGAGGACCCCAGTAAGTAAACTATATATTTTTAGAACTGGTGATATATTATGTCTCCCCGCCCCATTGGATTAAAGTCAGTACAGGGATATCTATCCTTATATGTATATGTTTTGCTTTCCTTTGTTCATTTTGCATGATAGGTGGTGAGAGAAAGCGACAAATACTTAGATATAAGACCGGTCGAGCTAACATAAAGCCCAGTTGTTCAAAAAACAGTCAGGATAATCCGGGATTAGGTTTAGCATTTTTGTTATTTTTAGAGTTCAACGTTAGTAAATTTACAATGAAATAATGTGAAAAGTCTTTGATTACAACGGAATGCTAGTACAGTACTTGTGAAAACATATTCTTGGATTCGCATGATGACGTCCTCATTTGCCTCACAGGTGACTATGGTTACCATGGTTACCAGGGGCACCGCGGAGGGTGGAGCTCCGGATGGGGCCGGGGATGGGCTCACTCCAGGCGCTCGCACAACAAGTATTACTGTGAGTATACTAGATACGAGATACGCAGTACCAATACGACAGAGTGTATTAACATCTACATGATCTAATGGGGAACATACGTACGAGGGAAGTTAATGAGCAAGAACGTTTCTAAGTTCAAGAAGTAGTGCAACTTCTTTGACGTTCGGTTGAAGTCAGGTTATCGAATTAACCTCTCTTGGGAACTGTACGTCTTAAAACCTTTTTACTGCACCGTTGTTTCTCTGTCAGTTCAAATTAAACTTAACAGCAAAACCCATTAGGATGTACACAAGACTGCTTACACCTTCAGCAGTTGAAGTTTTAACGTCGTATTTTCTTCTCTTTCAGACGACAGCGAAGAGACCAGCGAGGACGCATTAGGTGCGATATTTCAAAGTTTCTTGAACATTTCATGGCAACCGAAGTCCTTTACTTGATGTAATTGATAACTATATTTAGTATGAAGCTAGTGTGAAATACAAAAAAGAGATTATCAGTTCTGTTTTCTAAAAGGGGCATTTGTTATAAAATAGAGTAGCCAATATATCTAACTTTCAATTTGGCTGCCCACATAAACAAAGACAAGAACGAAAAAAAAATTGAAGGACTTGTGTTTAGACTGAAAAAGATTTGACCAGGCAAAAATAACAGAACCAAAGTTAAAGAAAGGTTCGCATATCGGAAAGCTAGGCTCACATCAAGTGTAGCGATGGTTTCAAGCAGAAATAGTTAATGTAAACGCGGTGTTCTTTCGCAGGACATCGCGGACATTATGGCCATGGTCACGCAGGCCATCTCGGATACAATGTTAACGGTTACGCAGTCCATCAGGGTCACGGACATCGTGGTGGCGCACAGGCACACATTATCCCAAGCGCAAAAAAGGCTCATGCTGCTGGTAGTGCTGCAGGTAGTCGTGCCGGAGCTAAAGCTGGAAGTGGAGCCGCCCAGAGCGTTGCTCAAGCCGCTGGACAAGGACTTGGTCACGGTATCGGTCACGGAGTTGGACACGGAGTATCTCACGGTCTTGGTCACGGAACTGGACATGGTCTGGCACATGGCTTGACTCATGGAGCAGCCCACGGACTTGCCACAGGGATGGTACAGGGAATCAACGAAGGGCTCAAGCAGGCGTCACTTATTGTGAAGAAGCTGATCGCTCAATTAAACGGTTATGGTTACCAATACGGTCCGTACTACGGACACGGACAGCACGGCAAGGCGATCTACGGTACGTATTATGTACCCAGTGGTCATGTTTCAGTGACAACAGCAACAAACGAACTAACCTGTTTCTACTCTCACAAAGGGTGGAGGTTTAAAACGTCAACCAAGGCAATCTTCAGGCGCTCTGTTAGCCTGCCTACATTAACTTTCAGCGATTCAAAGCATCTTTTACTAATATCCTATCAAAACTAATCTAAAACTACCCAACATTCAGCACACTTTCCCCAAAATGTTTTCACAGTATCCACAAAATCTAAGATAGAATCGAAGCAAATTTTTCATTTTTTTTTGTTTGTTTTCGTGTTAAAGGTGATAGCGAAGAAGCCGAGGAAACAGAAGACCCAGCAAGTAAGTCAAAATATCAGCTAAACCACTAACTTCAAGAGATCCACTCTCGAAAGTGGTTGCTATTGCTTTGCGTATGCAAATCGGGATCAAACTTCGTACATGGACCTAATATTAAGAGAAGTATTTGGAGATTGTTTGGTAGTTTTCTGTATGTTAAAATTGACGCTTTGATTATGACAGCTCACCACATCATCTGGGAACACAACGAACATAATGGACATCGTGGATACAAGGGTCACCATGGAAACAACAGACACCTTGGAAACAAGGGACATCACGGGTACAACGGACATCACGGACATCACGGACATCATGGTCATGGTCACGCAGGCCACGTCGGACATCACGGATCCCTTGGATCCCATGGACATCACGGACATCGTGGTGGCGCACAGGTTCACATTGTTCCAAGCGCGAAAAAGGCTCATGCTGCTGGTAGTGCTGCTGGTAGTCGTGCCGGAGCTAAAGCTGGAAGTGGAGCCGCCCAGTCAACCGCAAATGCTGCTGGACAAGGACTTGGACATGGCATCGGTCACGGAGTTGGACACGGAGTATCTCACGGTCTCGGACATGGAACCGGACACGGATTGGCTCATGGTCTGACTGACGGAGCTGCTCATGGACTCGCTGCAGGAATGGCTAACGGAATCGTCGATGGACTCTACTCTGCTTCCAAGAAAGGTTATGGACACCGCATCCATGAGGGTCATGGACATCACGGACATCACGGACATCACGGACACAACGGGTATAATGGACACCACCGACATCACGGACTTACCAAGAAATACGGTACGTAATCTAAATAAAGATCGATTGCATTTGATTTGCACTTATGTTACGTCTCACAAGAGATGTTGAGTATCCCGGTTTCATGTATTGCAGACGACAGCGAAGAAACCAGTGAAGAAACTAGTGAAGAACTCAGCGATTACCCTAAAGGTTAGAAAAATTAGTGTCGTTATAAAAACTCCTCAGATCAACACTCACCAAAACAAATGTTTTTCATTGTAAACGCTATAAAACAGCACAGTCAAAAACACCTCAGCAACAACCAACCATCACATACATGTGAAATCCTGCAATAGCATAATTCACACGGAAAAGCACACTGAAATTGGTAACAGACTGATAGAATCTATTCTAGTCCGTCACGTTGTTGACGACTTTTTTCTTTATTCATGCAACGTATACTAAAAACAGGGCATGGATGGGGACATCGTTCACATCACGGGCACCAAGGACATCTGGGACATCACGGATCCCTTGGATCCCATGGACATCACGGACATCACGGACATCGTGGTGGCGCACAGGCTCACATTGTTCCAAGCGCGAAAAAGGCTCATGCTGCTGGTAGTGCTGCTGGTAGTCGTGCCGGAGCTAAAGCTGGAAGTGGAGCCGCCCAGTCAACCGCTAATGCTGCTGGACAAGGACTTGGACATGGCATCGGTCACGGAGTTGGACACGGAGTATCTCACGGTCTCGGACATGGAACCGGACATGGACTGGCTCATGGTCTGACTGACGGAGCTGCTCATGGACTCGCTGCAGGAATGGCTAACGGAATTATAGATGGACTCTATTCTGCTGCCACCAAAGGTTATGGACACCGCATCCATGAGGGTCATGGACATCACGGACATGGATATAATGGACACAACGGACATAATGGACACCACGGATATAATGGACACAACGGACATAATGGCAAATACTGTGAGTATTCTAAATCGTATGTCGAGCACGGTCTTAACTCATTTAACCCAACACAAAAAGTTTTGACAACATGATTTTCTCGCTTGCAGACGACAGCGAAGAAATTAGCGACGAAACCAGCGAAGAGCTAAGCGAAGACCCGAAAGGTAACAGTTTGTACTTATGATCACATGATCACCTAACAAAACACAAGTCGGGTCTCACGAACAACGAACATCCATCAATGAATTTCAGGTTACAAAACTTGAGATGTGTTCGCCGTAAAAGTTGTAGGGTTGAGAAGAAAATCCTTTATAACCCTTTACTGGGACCGCTATTAAGCGGGAACTAAATACCTCTGACACTAATCTCATAAACCTATATATCCTAATGCAGATTCAGGTCACCAACATCAGTTTTAACTTGGGTTATGGACACACCGCCACTCGTTCATATTAATACTTGTCCCTCTAAACGCTGTGTTCTGGAAACTATACTTTGAATTTATATGTGATTTGATTTATCTTCTAACAGGTCGTCATGGTAACGTACACGTCCTTAAAGTAAACAAGGCGAAGGCTCACGCTGCCGGTTCAGCGGCCGGCCGCATTGTTGGTACTGCCGCTGGCAACGGAAAAGCTCGCCACATTGCTCAGGCTGCCGGCCAAGGAATTGGTCACGGCATCGGTCACGGAGTTGGTCACGGCATCTCCCACGGTCTTGGTCACGGAACTGGTCACGGCCTGGCACATGGATTGACCCTTGGAGCGACTCACGGAATCGCCCACGGAATGGCTCTGGGAATCGCCGAAGGACTTAAGAGTGTAAAACATCTTTTAAAGGGTACAGATCTTCACAGCCTTCTTACAACTCACGGATTGCACGGACTACACAATCTTCACGGTCATGGAGGTCACGGTTACGGAATCCACGGTCACGGACTTTACGGTCACGGACTCAACGGTCACGGTATCCACGGACATGGACTCCACGGTCACGGACTCCACGGTCACGGAGTACACCATCACGGACTCTACACTCACGGACTTTACGGTCACGAACTCCACGGTCACGGGGTACACGGACGTGATCGTTTACATGGACTTGGACGTCACGGCAAAAAGCGTGAGTATATCAGAGACAAGGTGTCACCAAAAAGGTGCAGAATATCCTGTGTAGCTCCCTGTGTAGCTTTTTATCTCCTATTTTAACTTTTATATTGTTCTATTCTTTTTTATGTTGCTTAATCCCCATACCTTGGATTTTGTAATAGCTCTTTCTAATGGTGAGGATACTGATGACCATAAATTTTATGCTTCTACAGATGATGATAAGAACAAGGAAGATGTACCAGGTATGTAGATTTATAGCAATAAGCATTGCTTGCACACACTTCTTTTCATTGTCGTACAACCAGTAAACAAATAACTCACTTGCTTAATTAACAACAAATTGAATTCTGATAGGCATAATAACAGTAGGTGACATCATGCCAATTATTGTGATAGAATTGTGTACTGTATTTACAGTCTGATACAAGGATAGATTCAAATGTTTTGTGCACAGCCATAACATGTTCACAGCAACTTGCAAGTCTTTTTCGCACCATAGCTGTAGAAATAAGCTGTAATTTATTTGAACTGACTTTGAACAAGTCATTAAATATACTTTTAGAGCTTCTTATTTTGCTGGAGAAGCCGTCAAACAAACGAAATAGGCTCAGAGTATTATTGTTCAGTAGTAATAATAATACTGTCATTAATTAATATGATAATATATTTAATATTAATAAGCTACGCCACATATAACCTACCTTCACCACTTTCTCAGCTCTTTAAACTGTCCAGTGTCCCATTTGACAAAGTCACTATCACATTTAATCATCGCTGTCTTGTCGGGGCGCCATTTTCTCCAAGATATCACTACCTCAGTGCCCTTCCAGTCCCGCAGTTTGCATTCCGTAATTGGCTTATTTTCCGTGACAGAAAGGGTAATGTCTGTCGGTGTCTGGCCCTGCAATTAGCGATCAAAATACGCTTGAACGTTACTGTGAACAGATCGGTATAAATTCGGCAAAACTAAATGATTCTTGTTAATATTCAGCCTTTTGTACCTTAAACATCCCTAGTGGGGTTTTCGCTGCTCAGTTCATCCTCCACGATAAGGTATTTTCTTCAAATTCTCTCTGAATCATCCAGTCATATATCCCCGCCATCTTGAATATTATGCTGTTACAAAAGAAGTCGCTGGATTGTGCGCGGGCTCAATTATCATTACTTGGGGTGTAGGGTGGGGTTTATAATGTCCTTTGAGTGAAAATATTAGTTTTCTGGACACGAATTTAAGACGCTTCTTCTTTTTCTACTTGCAGAAGAGACTAACGAAGACCCAGGTATGCAAACCTTTTCGTAACTGTATTTTTAAAAGCCGACTCGCGCGTTGAAGAGGTAATGAACTTTTTGACCCCTATGTACTTACAGGACATGTGTACAATTACGGACATGGATATGACATTGGACACTACTATGGAAGACTAGTCGGGCATGCACAAGGCTACTACTACTAATTAGGTAAGTCTCTTTACGCTAATTTCGGCAAACTTTAATTCTTACGGATTTTCTTTTTTTTTTTTTTTTTTTTTTTCTTCCAGTGTATGTTATCAGTCTCGCCGTTTCAACGCGACCAATCTTTCATTTCTTGTCCCCGTTTCCATCCCCCTTTCTTCAAAGGAAATTTTGGATCAAACATTTCAAAAAGCTCAAGTTTCTTGGAAAAAGGAAAGAAAGAAACCATTGTTGCACTTCATGTCTTGGCTACACATAAAATTTAGCTGCCACATCTTCGTTTTCATTGTCTTTCTCCGAACAAATTTATTCGTGGATACAAGTAAAATTGTGTAATGCCGATTTCTTTTTACATTTCTTTTTAGTATCCAGCTTCAAGACGCCGCAGCGAGCCACAAATTGCTGTCAAAGACGATAGGAAACGCGAAATCAAACGTTTTAGCATACTGTTATAATTATTATTTCCAAGTCCAATTATTTTTCAGCTAATTATTTTCTCTGCTATTTCTCTGTTGTATAATGATTCTTTTGCAATAAAACTGTATTATTGGTCATGTTTTGATCTGCTCAGACTGTACCCTGCTCTTTGGGACAGACACTAACTTATAGACTCTAAAAGAGAAAGAGATAGAACACTAACAAACAGAACGAACACATACAGACACAGATTGTGAAGCACACAGACCACTCAGTACTAAAAATAGACCACTAAATACATACACAGACACAGACCAGACCGCCACAGGTATGAAAACAAACACAGTCTTTTCACAGACAGACCACAAAATACAAACACAGAAGTAGGCAGGATTGACAAACAGACCGCTATACATTGACACAAACAGAAACACACATACGGGAACACACACACAGAAACATACAAAACACAAGCAAACAGAAGCAAACAACCGCCACATGTTGACAGACAAAACACAGACAGATATGCAGAAATATAAACAAAAGAGGAGGGCAACATGGCTGTAATCTTTCATTTTCGGAGTTCCGTTATTCACACACAACTAATAAATGAAGACAGTATGGCCAGTGCAATTTCACTTTATGCAATCCTACGATGTGCGGCAGAAGCAAACTTTTAGACTAAATGAGACCCTAGAAATTACATACGAGGCTATCTGACTATTGACGAGACTATTCAATTTGCACCAGTACAGTTTATAATAGTGGTGCTATGAATGAATGGTTCATCTGCAGTAAGAATGTGGTTATAATATATATGGCGTGCTAAATAAATACATAGACCTAAAAAAAAAACCCTGTCTTAAATCTATTGCATGCTGGTGGAGTTTTGAGGTGAAGCAAATACACTCGACTCGCCAGTTGTTTGCTTGTGTGATAAATACGCATATTAGTTCTGGGTCCTTCTTTCTGGTTCATAATGAGACCACTGCAACTCAGGAAACTACAATATAGTACTGAACACTATATACAATACTCTATCACTTCCTCGTCTGCACATCCCTCTATGCAGCACTCCTCGTACACATCCGTCTGGCCCCGCTTAACCCGGTTCGTGCGATGTAGAAACTGGGTGGCATCTCTATGTTTGAGTTTCAAAACTTGCTGTTCGACTCCACCTGATGTGATAAAGAAAAAGACGGTTTCAACTTAACACCTACACCACATAACTACTACTACTACTACAACTACTACACAGTACTTTTACCACTACTACTGTTACTACACTGTTGTTTTCAGAGAGTTATTTTAACTCCAAAAAGAGAGTTTAAAAAAAGGTACAGAACGACTCCTTTTTTTGGAGTACTTTTTACTCCCACTTTTTAACTTCATCATGAAAGTAAAATTATCTCCCTAAATAGGAGTTGATATTACCCCTGTTTTGGAGTTTTACAGGGGTGATATCAACTAATATTTAGGAAGATAGTTTTACTTTCATGAGGGAGTTAAAAAGTGGGAGTAAAAAGTACACCAAAAAAGGAGTCGTTCCGTACCTTTTTTTAACTCTCTTTTTGGCGTTAAAATAACTCCCTGAAAACAACACTGTACCTCTACTACTACTACTATTACTGCTACTGTTACTACAATTACTGCTGCTACTAATACGTTTGGCATGAAATGAAACGAGAACATTTCGGAAGAAAAGTAACCCAACCTCAATCCTAAGAATGATTTCTATAAACCCAGGGGTTAGTGTTATGTTTAGGGTTGGATGTTCTGCAGTGTTCCGTAAGGGTGTTCTTGGTTGTAGGACGTGCCATTCCTGTTACTGCATACTTCCATTACTACAACTATGCTTTTATTTCCACTACTACAACTATACTTATCTCCACTACTACAACTCTACCTTTACTTTCAATACTACAACTATACTTTTACTTCCACTACTAGAACTATGCTTCGGTACACTACTGTCCCGGTCGAAAATGTTTATCCGCGGTGCTCACCTGTGCGAACCTCCCTTTTGAAAGCGCCAAGAGACCTTACGTCGTCAGTATATCCACAAAGGTCATTATACCTTGGATAGAATTCATCGGGGGGACAGGAGCGTGGGCCGAGCTCTTCCTGAGCCACGCAAATTCCAAGAATCAACGTCAGCAGAAAAAGAACGGTACAAGCGTCCATTTTCATCTAAATAAGAAGACGGGATAAAATGTGTTAGTTATAGAGAAAACAAATAAAGGAAGAACTTATACACCACATAGTTAAGAGAAAAAGCCCAGACCGCAGACAGGAAATTAGTGAAGACTACAAAGATAAATAATGTAATAATTTAGAAAGAAAGAAAGAAAGAAAGAAAGACAGACAGAAAAGAAGGAAATTATAGAGATGATAGGAATGGAAAATCAGACAAATATAGAGCCGGAAAGGAAGAAATGAAAATTTATGCAGAGAAACAGAGAAACAAGAACGCCACCATTTGCGCCATCAAAGCAGCGTTGGCACTGGAAGCTCGTTCGTCTTTAATTAAACAAAAGACAGATTTTGTCGCACTTGCCATTTCAGGAAGCGTCCACTGTACTGAGACGTGAGACGCAAGCCGTTAAAATTAGAAGTGAGACAAACAGAGAAAGAGAGAAATACGCAGGCAGAAAAAGAGACGAAGCCCACGAGTTTTAAGTAGTATTAGAATGGCGGAGAACATGCAATAGTAGCCCTTCCTTAAGTGATTTTTCTGATTACCCAAAAGATGACTAAAAACAAAGACCCGGGAGCACCCACGGTGCTTCTACATAAAGTTATAAATTACACAACTCCCCGCAGGCTGTTTTGGTGAGTGCGTAAATTTAATCTCTCCTTGATATTCACAACTGTATTCATTACCCAGGGTTACCAGCTTTCTACTCGGTACTAATATGCTCAAGCTGCCGCCTCGTTATTTCGAGAGCAGAAAGCTAACAAGGGGGGGCGGGGGGGCTTTTAGCGCAGAAAAGGCGGACCTCCTGGTTGTCGAGTAGCCGATTATTAGTTTTCTTCGTGTAACATTTTTCTTTCAAGGAAATATGACATTGTTTCTTGATCTCAACGCCGTCGGAGTTTCGTGGGAACGCAATAAGCTCTATTTCGTATTTAGGTAGACATTTTTCATATTAGTTAGCTTCAGTCCTCAAAGGAAATCCTAGAACAGCTAGACGGAAGGTTTATAAACAGAAAAATTAACCCTTGTCGAATTTGTACTTCATTCATGCATTGCAGGAGCTCTTTTACCTGTAACTTTCGAGTTTCTTTTTTATTTGATTTTCCTATAAAACGTGCGCTCTGGATAGATGATTTTTGAGAGTTTCGGCTAAAATCCCAGAGATTTACTTTGGTGTTTTCAACCAAAATGTACAGATTCACTTGGTGGTTCGTTCAAGATTGCCCAAGTCAATTAAAGTCTGTAATCAACTAAAACTTTTAAAGCTTAAAAACATCAGAGCATATCTGGCAACCAATCTGAAAATCAGACGAAGGAGGTTAGCCTAACTCACCGTCCGGCGATCCTGGTCTTTTTGTGCAAATATGGCACCAAAAGAGACAAATTTGCTCTGGAGTTCGAGATCTGTGGCCTTGCTTGTGGAAAGTGGAATGATTTTAAGGAATAATTCTGTAAGAAGCCTTTAAAAATTCTTCCTGAGGCGACGTGTGACGATAGAGGACTCCCACGCTTTGGTTACATTTGTATTGCATCTGCTCTGTAAAAGATCTTTACTGTTTGTTCTTAATTTCTTTGTGGTCAAGGAAACATGGCATTGGAGTGGCCTCCGTCTATTGTTCTCTCCTCAGCTGGTAAGCTTCCTTATTGACACAGCTAAAAAGCGACGCGGTGGGGAGATGTGTGGTGCAAGCATCCTCAAAGCCACTTGTTTACTTTGGTTAAAGAAGCAATATCGGCCATCTATCAAAAGAATCCAGCAACTGCTCCACGCATAAGTAAATTACTTTGCGTGATTCAAGAAAAGAGTTAAAAAGAATAATTTAAATCTCTTTCCGGCTCTTTTTGCCAACCAGCCAGCACTTAAAGGTATATTTTAATTTATAAAAAACTTTCAGGAAATCCGTAATTTAACACTTGCATGGAAAACTCATAGGCACACGAACTACTTTATAGAACTCTCAATTTCTAATACTACATCCCCAACTGCGTTTTAATGCACATTTGCACGAGTTCAATTAGGATCTGCATTTTGATTCAGCAGCCTTTTAATTTAATCCAATTCCTGTATAACTTTTTCTTTTTGTGCTCGT
Source organism: Plumapathes pennacea (assembly GCA_964036295.1). Classification (NCBI taxonomy): domain Eukaryota; kingdom Metazoa; phylum Cnidaria; class Anthozoa; order Antipatharia; family Myriopathidae; genus Plumapathes; species Plumapathes pennacea. Next base: position 16,996,539 of record OZ038470.1, on the reverse strand, counting down.
GTGTAAGCCGTCTTAATCTGCTAAATTCAAGTCTTGCTTCTGCATGGAATTACCCTGGGCTCGCTGGGTACCATTTCCTTTGAATATCCAATTGCTGTTAGGCAAGATGCACGCACGCTTGCTTCCGTTCCAAATTTAGTTTTATTAAAATGTATGAACGTTTTTCCAAGGCCACCACAGAAGGTTACGTTTCATAATTATTCATTTGATCCGGTCAGGTAAAATTTACAATTCACACAAATCGGTACTTTCTTGTACATGTACCATGACTCATTTTTCCACTGGTATAATCTAGTGATATCTGTTTCCACTACTCGATGGTAAAACTCACCCAGGAGTTGTGAGTATACGAGCTAAGTTTTCTGGAGTAAACAGAAATGTTCAGATGTATATTTTTAGGTAAAGAATACATGACGTGTTTGGATCAATTTTTAACCTCTTAGTCAATATTTTTTTCCTTTTCCCCTCATCAATTTCAGAAACGAAAGTTCTAGATTATAACAAATAAACAAATCAAGTCCTTTCCGAACTAAGTCTACTAGAACAATATACAAAGTGCTCTTCCATCAGCTAATTTGAGTGAGTGACTACTATCAGCTGCTTTTGTAATATATGTATAACCCTTTTTCAAGGAGCGGTATATGCAAGTTACTTTACAAAAATTTGTGATGGTGTTGATAGAAACAATCTGTTCGAAGACGTAGCAAAACTAGGCGTATATCATTAAATTAGTACCTAAAAGCGAGGGAGGAGAGATATGACGATACTTGCCACCATCAAGGCGAAATAAGTAAAAAAAAAAAAAAAACCTTAGCAAATGTAGTAAAACTAAGCAAAAAAAAGAAAAACTGCTCGATTGAAAGTAATCCAGGAACAGTTTTACACTTGTTCTGAACCCAAGTTTGCTCAGCAGGTGACAGCACAAACTGCAACATCTGCTTACAGAAGGGGAGTCCTTTGTAAATAGTTACTTGATTTAAGGTAATCTCATACACGTTTCAGCATTTTATTATACCGATATCTTAAAGTAGTATTGTACAGTGTTTGCCTTTCCACTCGCTATTTAGCGACAATCTAATGGGTATGGAGGGAGTTGCGGTTGCGTGTCGGCGATTACCACAAAGAAAATGTCAAGCTGGGCTGGACACTGTTCCTCTTTTTTAAAACTGAAATATTAATGTGTTCTACTCTGCTGTAAAGTGTTTCGTATCATTAAGTAGATGAATGAGCATTCAAGTTTTTGAAACAAAATTATGAACTCGGCCCATCTCAGAAAGCGACGTAAACGTGGTCGTCATAAGATAGCCCTCTGATTGTGGTTCATTTTACAAAAACTGCAAGGCAATATCATTTTGAAAAAGCGACGAAAAGTTACGTAAAAAAAGAATTTGTTTTTTTCGGTCGTGAATCACTTGAATATTTCTAGAATCCCAAAATAAGGACAGTAGAATTAGCGTGGTAGCATGGTTCAATAGATTGTTCAGGATGTGAAGACTGTATTACACAGCTGAATTTCTAATGCAATCCACTTATGAGGCGCTTTGGACACGGGGAAACGTTGCAGACATTGTATAATTTGAAACATGTTTAGAAAACCTTACAACAACCAGTGACTTAAAACGAGTGCCGTAAAAAGCTTCAAGAATCGACTTTATGTCTCTTCAACTTAAAATAAAACTTCGTGAAAATGATCTGGCAAAGAAAATTGTTATCAATTATCTTCAATTGAATGTCTCATGACTTGCTCTTTCTCGCTCGTGACTGGAATACAAATGTTAAAAGCTTTCCATAAAACTCTCTGAAAATCTTTTGTTCTCGGAAACTGTTTACCCGTCAATTAGGAAAATCAGAAACAAGAAAACCCCAAAACCATGAATAATTTCGTCATTATTTCATATACGTGAGGCTTTGCATGAGCTCAATGCATGATTCTTCCCTGAGCGCGCGATGCGAACCGCACCGCAGCCATTGGCTGCCGCGCAAACTTGTGTTGTATAAAAGACGACTGGCAGTCTGATCAAATTTGTTAGAATTGTTAGGAAGTATAAGAGTATAGCATTCATCATAGCTTGTATCTTCGAGTCTTTCTTCATTATTTTGGGGTGTTTCGGTTTCCTTCTCGCTATAATACGTTTTTTGGCGCGCAGTAACTCGAGCATTCTCCCGTCGCCCAGTTCGTTGCCCCAGGCTTGACTGAAGTGCTCATTTGTTAATAAACCAATCAGAATTACTCGTCTTATTAACTAGTACCATATGCAGATTGAGCGTGAGAGGTGTAACCATCAATACCACAAGTATGACAGACTTATGCGTATAAATTAAGCATTTTCGCGCCCACTGCTTGTCAGATAACTTTTGCGCCCTTTACGTTTTTAGCAAATTTTCGCCTCTAATTTCTAAAGTTGTCTCTCAAAGCAGACAAGCCATAACGTTGATTAAGAGCCCATAAAAGCCGCTTGTGCGAATGTGGAAATCATTTGTCAATTGCTGATTTACCACGTCTCGACTGCACGCACCGTGGCAACTTCCTTGATGAAAATTGCGCCCCTGGTGGGAAAATAAAGTTTAGTAAACCTTCCGCACTAAAACGCAGCGTTCAGAACTGGACTTTAGCAATTGAGTACGTTGCCAGCCAGGACGTGCTTACACTTAACCTTAGTTTCTTATCACGGCAAGGCCAGTTCACTCGCTGAGCAAGTGATAAACACGACTGATATACTAATCATTAGCTTAAGATAAGTCACATATCGCACGTACCGTAAGTATCTTGGAAGATATAGTCTGACGGTGCGGCTGATCAGTGCAGTACTGCTTCAAACAGACAGCTTTTGGTTTTTGCCTGAATTCAGCGTGGCTTTTATTTTATACAAGTTCACTACTTGTCACGAATCGTCTGTTTGAAAAGAAGTAATCAAGAGCCTGACCAATAGGGCACGGCTAACACCTCTTTCAGATCAAGTGATTTTCCACACTTTAAGGAACTTGAGTGACAACTCTTTGACACTATATTCATTGTAATTAAAACATGAACCTTTTCTTTATGCATCTCAGATTGATGGCCTTCTTTCCAAAGTGTTTACCGCTTTTGCTTTCAATATATACACGATAATTTGGTCAGTACGTATTAAATACATTGTGGAATAACCAATGCACTGTCATATACCAAGAGAGGACGCAAATTAATAACCTCTGTCTCGTTGAAAGCGTAAGCACTTTATCCAATTTATTTTTTATCACGCACCATTGACGTAGGGCGGGAGGACCCCCATCGCTCAAAGCAGCACCGTATTTTTGAATTCCTATAAAAAGAATATCATAAATAGCATATATTAAGGTATATATTGAGAAAGAAAAACAAAAATATAAAGCTATGTATCACTGCACCCGTCGAACTCCAGAGAAACCCGAGGGCGATCAGCATGAAGCAAAACTAGAAGTTGAAACTTTTGTTCTGAATGAAGCGAGAACAATGAGAAGGAAAGTTTGTGGTAAAAAGCTTTTCACACAACCATAAATAAAGACCAGGATGTAATCCTACAAATAAGCGAAAAACCTTCCACAGATGACTTTTGTAAATGTCTTATTTAATTACACAATCTTTGTGGAATGGCGGGACGTATTGTCGCCCCATTCATTTTTGAACACCTCCTCCTTCCGCCCGTTCTTATTGTGTTTCGGTCTGATGGACGTCAGTTGAAAGAACAGCATTAATTACTCATTGATTTACTTAAATTCATCTGAAAGCTTCCTTTTCTTTCAGCATAAAGGCCGATGACTTTGTGTACACGGTGTCAGTGCAATGAACTTAATCTCGACGCGGGCACTAAAACGGTTTGAATTTCGAACATTTGCTTGCCCGGTTCAAGCTCAGTTGTATTTCGATTACGTTGATTACGCGCCATTTCAGTACAGTGATGTTACCTTTTCAAAGAGCGCGTTTACCTCGTCAGAAGGTAGCTGAATGTTCAGCTAACATATATTTTTCCCTCAACGGCCAATTGAATGTAATCACATGCTAGTACATGAACTTGACTAACATATTTTTCTTCAGCCGTTGACGAGACTTTGCGGTGAATATTAAAGGATTCGGTGAGAGGTCGGAAAGAATGCCTTGGTCGTCGTTCTGAACGTGTGTCCTTTGTCAGAATTAGAAAGAGTCGTATTTGATGGACCGATTATTTTTCCGGGTCATTCTGAGGCATTTTGTAATTCAATTGCGCCAAATGTCGATCTTTTCCTCACTGGAAATGATTCCGCTAAAAACGACCTAAAGTGTATCACAAAGAATAAAATTACCTTTTGTGGTAAGTACAGTCGCCGTGGAACGAATCTTACCTATGTACACTCGAAACTGAACCCACACAAAACGCGAGCGCGGGAAAAGGTTCGTATGTGACTACCCAACCATTTACTCCGCTCCAATGCTCTCCGAATCGCGTGTACGCGAGAGCGGAAGAGCGTTAGCGCGCGCGGAGAATGGACACTCTCTTTCCCTCCATTCTTTGCGCGCCCTGAACCTTCAGCGCTCGAAGCTTACACGGTTTGGGAGGAAAGGGGTCGGAGGGACTTTTGACAGTCTGGGAACGGTAACATGTCCGAACCAGTTTATGTCTTGACGTACGGACTTTCTCAAGATAGCAGAATAACTTTTTCCCAGTATTTTTTGCGCATTTTTCCACGGTACAACACAGTCATGCAGGGTCTGGTCCAACTAGTGTCCAATTCCTTGGGCAGAGAGACGTCTTTTACTTTTCAAGAACTATGAAGAATTTCGTCTCGACATAAACAGCGTGGAGGAGATTAATACATTGTGTTATTTTATTTCTCTTGTTGGCCTGCCGGCTGCAGCCCAGCAGCAAAACCACTCGCCTGAAATGCCTTTCTTTCTTTTAGGACATTCCATTTAATAACCGTACTCCCCCCTCCCCCCACAGGTCTCCTTTACGAGGGGGGGAGGGGCGGTTTTTTAAAAATAAAATAGCCCATAAAAGGACCGGATTGTTATCTCTACTCACCCCTCCCCTGCTAACAACGGTCTCCTTTACTATCCCCTCCCATGCAAGGTGAACATACGACTCTCGATCAAGATGGAGGGTGGAGAGGCCCTCGATGGATCGATGAGCGTGGAAGTGCAGAAGGAAAAACCAACAAGCCCTCGCTCGTGGCGTGTGTACAACGTAGATGGCTGCTTTGATATCGGGTAAATACTTGTAAGTGCGTATTTACTACCTGAAGTGCGAGCACGCTCGTCGGGCATTATGTTATGAAATTACCACGGACAAATTGAGTACTTTGGCTGCCTCTCGTCGAGTTTTTATTACGGGTACACAGCTCTGTGCTACTCACAATGTCGGTCATAAATATGACTGTTACGCAATTCATGTTATGTTTTGTTGGACCAGCAGCCCTGCCTCAATAACGTTCTATTTCTTCTGTGATTTGCTACAGAAATCTATGCGAGTTGTAGATTTTGGTTCGCTAGTCCCCATGAGAACTGGTTTTATTTTGCTTCGACGTAAAGTAAAACGCACGACGTTCGAGCTTTTGCCCACTTGCTACGACGAAGGGCAATTATGCTCGAAACGTCAGTTAATGAAAAAAAGTTTTACGGCTTTCATCAGTCTATACACAAAACTGGGGCCTCGTTCAAACGTCGAACTTTTCATGTGCCGAACTCAATGCAAATGAGCAAAATCCATCGGCGAAAATCTATTTTTTGAGCTCATTTACTTCAGTTCGGCACATGAAAACTTCGACGTTTGAACCGGACCTTGTTTATCTGTGCATTGTTTGTTTCGGCGACTGAGTTCCTGTTGGAGGAACTTTAACAAAAGATTGCTTATTAGCCTCTATTGTACTTGAAACTAACATCCTCCAACATGGCCGTGGTTTCTTTGTATTTTGAGTCTCCGGAGATTGATTGCAAACCAAGAGTAAGAGATGAACAGTGAAGAGAGTTTTATTGTGCTGTTAATGCTGAGCTGATAAATTTGCAAGTGACAAAAAGATGCAAGTTTGATTCAGGCCAATGTGGGCAACACTATGTTCGCGATCAAATGCACACTTGAGTGCTGTGTTGTTCTCATGAAAGTGAATTCAAACTCCTGTTGTCTTTTGAGAGCAAAGGTCATTCACAGCCTTTCAACAGTTGCTTGTAACTTCATCTGGGTACATGAGGTTTGACCACTGCTTGAGTGGTTGTAAAAGATCTGGAAGAAAAAGTTGAGAATCTCACTTCCACAGATCTGCATATTAATACCACATGACACTGGATGAATCATTTGACAACAGTTATAGTAAAAGGCTCAGACACGAAAGTCAGTGATTATTTCATCCTTATCACTTGCTCACTCGATGATCCAAAAGAATGCCGAAAGAGACCCTTGATTATCATCCATACATTGAATTAAGCAGATAGAATTAAGCAGATAGAGTTTAGCACACTTTTCTCACATAATTTTTTTTCCATCAGACTGGATAAGAGTCCCCCACAAACCAAGAGAGCCTTGAATGGCCCTCTTCCAGTAACCAGCTTTGGTCGAAAGGGACATTTGCTAGGCACGTCTGACAGGTAAGACTTGTTTAACTGCATCTCATCTGCTCAACATAATTCTTATTTTAGAATGAAGAAATCATGTTCAACTTTTTAGTTATGTTCAGCACTTGCTCATCATAGTGTAGCCTTTATCTCACCAGTATTAGCTTGCAATATAAATTCTCCCACTCATTTGGGAAGAAAATGTATGGTTATGTGGTGAGAATTTGATTATTCAATCAGCTTTTGCTAGATCAAGCTATCCAAGTGCTTCTCTCAAGTGTACTTTGGAATAAGCACATGTACTGTAGTCATTATTTTCATCAAAAGCACAAAAAGATCTTACTAACGCACTGCTTGTGTAAATGATGAAAAAAATATTCTCCAGTGATGAAATTGTAAATATTATGAGTTCTCTAGTATTCAAATGAAATTGTGCAAAATTAGTGTACAAAAACTTATAAGCAATGTAAAAAATATTTACATTGCTAAAGGTGGTACAGCTGTCTTGAATAGCTTTAGTCACAAGGATGATAGTTTGTACAGCTGAAAGGTGTTTGTGACATACAATGGTAATTTTTATGTTATTGTTGTGGTATTTATATATATGAACTTCAAAAGGCTGCCAAATTATTTCAATCTTTTAATGCAATGGACCTGAAATTTTGCAGATCTACATATTTTTTTGTGCTATTTCCATTTATGGTACTCAAAAACCAATTTTCATTAACGTAGTCAATTTTGGGTCACGTGACCTATTGTAGAACATTAGGCCCGTTGAGCGAAGTTCACTGATTTTTGCATTTTTTAAATTTTAATTAGACCGATCAGCAGAAACAAAGAGAGTATAGATTGCTTCACTTTAGATCAACAGTCAGTGGACTACTCTGAAGTCCCGTTCGTACGCGTATTACTGCGGTACACACATGCAAAAAGAAGAAAACGAGAAGAGAACCATCATGCACATAACTCAGAACAACACTGCCATCGTAAGGTTGGTGCAAATTTGTTCTCGTCTGGCTTTAGCCTTAAGATTGCAAAATAAACAACATGTCTGTTGATGTCAACAAATTGAGCATTTAGTAAAGCACGATAAATCTCTAAACAATGTATAGTGCATAGTGGAGATCAAAGGGTTTATCAAGCTCCGGAATTTTTGGCCGGTTTTCTAGTGATTTTGAATGAACTTGCATTCCGACCTTGGGACGTGGGAGTGAATCGACTGGCCAACATATTTAACAACTGTAAAGCTGTTGTCGGTTCAGACCAACAGCACGTTCAGTTATTTCATTTCATTGCGCCTACAGAATACGTTCAGTGCAATCGGGACGTTTTAGTTTTATGAAAATATTTACGAAACATCAGCAAAATTACCGAACCAGAAAATATTCAAAACATTTTTTTCTTTATGATAAACAACTAAACACGAGAAATTTATACGATCTTTTCTTTTGATTTCTGTCAAATTTTAAAGTGCTGCGGTTAGATGGTTTCTTTTCGAAGGCTGTGATCGTGAACCGCATTTCACGCAAAATTCTAATTAAATGTCAGTGCTCCTGATGATATCAAGACAAGACACACATTGGCGTAAGGGGGGGCACAGCCCTGCGGTATATCTAGCTAGGCCACTTTCGGTTGCGCGACCTTTTGAATCCTCACTTATCTCCCCATTAGCTTGGGGATATATAGGACAAGCGTATTGGTTATTTCCCCGGCACTGCGTGCTGAGACCATAGGTCAGCATGTGCTGGATCGGATAAGATTATCGGCAAGTGTGCGTAAAATAATTCCCAAAAGCTGACCCAGTTTATTGAGAATCAAACAAAGTAAGTACCTCTCCAAAGGGAGGGAGGTTGGGGAATTCGCAAAACGTTGCAACAAACCAAGTAAGGCTGCTATGAAATGTACTGTGGCGATTGTTCTGCTGCTTTTATAGTTAGACGAATGTCGGAAAACAATGGGTCCTGAGTCTGACCCCTCTGATCCTGACCCCTCTGGGATCGGACCAATCTCTATGCAGTTACAAACCGGGTTCTCGCGTTTCACTGTCTTGCGTGTGCCCTCTAGACAGAGTTTCGTCATCCCGGTAAAATAGTAAGGCATGGCATTGTTTAACTAGAGGTCATGAATCCCGGGGGGCTATACGGGGATGTGCCGCTCAACAGGTATACTTTTCGCCTCTCTGACTCTGGAACAGGGTATACAAACCGCTGTTTCTCTCTGGGACAGGGTATATTTTTCGTTTAGTTTGGCTCTGGAACAGGGTCGATATTTTTTCTTGCTAGAATCCTTGATGATTTATAGTCGAGTCTATCGCTGCAAAACAGCTCTGAATTGCTGCTCATCACGCAACGCCACATGTTTATTCAAGCACGCCGTTCAGTTCCGATTTGTGGAGTCGCATGTAATTGCCTTTCTTTACACTGGAACAGGGTCAGGGTCACAGGGACTCAGCGGCACACCCCCATACTTAATTTAAGGGAGTGCCCTCCTCCCCCCGGGAGTTGATCACTCAGATTTTAGACCTCGCTGCAGGGACGAGACGGAGGTGACTGGTAATATCCGACTGCATGCTTGTTTGGAAGTTTAGACAAGCAACTTTGGATCCGACTCTTGTTTAGAGCGACAACATGAAGTATTACATGTACGTTGATCAAGTTAAACATCTGAGAACACCACTTCTTGCTTATTTGTTTTTGCCGATTTGTTTTTGCTTATTTGCCGACCTTTCGTAATTTCTTTCTCGTTTTATTTTATAGAAACCAAGTGGATCCGTCTGAGCATTACTTAGCATGGACCAAGCCTCCAGTAAACGTTTTAGTCGTCAAAAAAGCTATGGACAGCCAAGTGACAAGGCACTTCATGCAAGTGGCTCGTTGGCTTGTCGAGGTAAAAAACGACACAGGCATTCGTACGATATTTCGTTCGTTCCGTGACAAAATTATTTCGTCACGTGATATGTAATTTCTCTCGCCTTTGCTCTTATTTTTTTACAGGAAAGAAAACTGACCGTTCACGTCGAAAATTCAACCGTAGAGGAGGCCGCGATCTTGAATGATGAAAAATTTAATGAACTTCGGTCGAAGTTCTGCATATTCAAACGAGGTAGGTGACCTGTCATTTTACTCTGTCTGTCCGTCTCTCTCTGTATCACGTATTTTATCAATTTTGTTCCTTCTTTTTATTACCCAGGAGATCATTTAGAAGACACAATTGACTTCATCATTTGCCTCGGAGGGGACGGCACATTGCTCCACATTTCCAAGTTGTTTCAGGTAAATGTATTCTTTTATAGAAATACGACGTTCGCAGATATCCCTTCGTCAAAGTGTTCATACATAGGTGCAGACTTCTTCGTTGCCTGAGGTCCCCGCTTTTGAAGTCAAGCTTCTTTTTTTTTCTCAAATTCTCGTTCGAAAAATTTGCAAGTGTTACGCGAGTCAAATTATGCAGACTCCCAGAAGACACCGCGATGCGGGAGGTCGCCCCACGACAGACATGGTGTTGAGATTGCTTAGTTAGTAACTTAACACTGTAAGCCCCAGGCATGACTTTTATCTCGGCTTAATCTCTTTGAAACTCATCGTCTTGTTTTTATTGTTTGTTTTTAGGAAAGCTGTCCTCCTGTTATGGCGTTTCACCTGGGTTCTTTGGGATTTCTAACATCGTTTCGTTTTGACAATTTCCAAGAGAAGATCTCAAATGCATTGGATGGTGAGACATGAAAAGCTGAATTATATGTCTATAGATATTTTAAGTTTCTTCTAATAAGGACAGTCATTCATGTCTTATAATTTGTATTTGCCATTTATAGGGCATTTAGGGCTGACGTTAAGAAGCAGATTGCAATGTGAAGTTAAGAAACTCGAAAAGGACAACGAAGTCAATATAAGATCAACGCGTTACATGGTAAGAAATGAAACTCATGTTTTTGTTTCTGTAAACTCAATACTCCAGTCATGCCTACGGCCTCTTTACATCGGCCACGATAGTTTCGTCCCGGCCGTCGTTTGATATATACATTCTGAAACCTTCCTTACATCGGCCAACGAAATGGGTACCCAACCTCAAAATTCTATAACTTCTCAGGCAATGGCAATTTGGTTTGCGATGTAAAACATGACAAAGTCACGACAAGTTATCCGTGTGAGGTCAGTTACTCGAACTCGTATAGTGACAGGGTTTACAGTGAAAGTTAAAGAGTTTACAACATCGTTCCGTTGTATTGCTTGCTTCACAACAGATCTTAAACGAAGTGGTGGTTGACAGGGGTCCGTCGTCGTATTTATCGAATCTGGACATTTATTGTAACGACTATCTCGTAACGTCTGTACAAGGAGACGGTAAGTTACGCGCAAGCGAATTTTTGTTTGTAAACCACAATACTGACCAGGAAACCCCGCAGCTGACAATAACAGTTATTTGCAGTCGTATATAAGCGTGCCCATTGTAAAGCCGGTTTGATTTAAGGTCCTTTCACAACTAAGAATGGCGGTATAAGTCGCACGGAAAGTAGAAGAATTATGCAATTTTGGAAAAAAGTTGCGAGCACCTGACACCCCACAATGCTTTGCTGTCGCCAACGCTACATTGCGATGTCACGCCCGGATAAAAGTTCATTTAACATTGTACTTAATATCACTACTAATACAACTACATATTATTATTAATATTAATATAGTAATAGTAGTGATGATGATGTTTACACGGAGTGAGCAGTATCCGCACCACAAGGTGCTGACAAATGCAGTGGAGTAGATAAACTAAAAAGTGACTAAAAAATCAATTCGTACCTTGTTTCTGTCCGTTCTTGTTGCAGGTCTGATCGTCTCCACCCCCACGGGGAGCACGGCGTATGCTGTGTCCGCAGGCGCATCCATGGTGCACCCGTCCGTGCCCGCGATACTAGTGACCCCCGTGTGTCCTCACTCGCTCTCCTTCAGACCAATCATCTTGCCTGCTGGTGTAGTACTGCAGGTGATATTGTTACATACTTAGTAAACACGATTTGTTTTACTGTTACATTATATAACCATTTTCAGATCAAATTCTCTCGCTAACAGGTGATAATTGGTAAACGAGTTTTATTCTTCTTTTTTTATGTACGTTTTGTTTGTCGTCGTTACGTTTTAGATTGTCGTGAGTCCGGAAAGCAGGAACAACGCTTGGGTTTCGTTTGACGGCAGAAGTCGACAAGAACTCCACGTGGGCGACAGGTAAGGAACTGGGGCGACTCCTTTCCACTCCCCCACCTCTCCGCGTGGCGCTCAGTTATGAGTTGGTCGCCAGTTGGACTCAAAATCCCCACTACTTCCGCAGATTCTTGTCATTGAAACGGACACGCATGCTTGCTATACGGGCTAAACAAGAATTAGACGCATTGTATTAACTTGCAATGTATTTGCTAGCTTTTAGCTGGTTTCTCTTGCTCTTGTTGTTATGAGACAACAGCTACCCAACTCAGGCTCATTTGACGCATTGTATCAACTTGCAATGCATTTGCTAGCTTTTAGCTGGTTTCTCTTGCTCTTGTTGTTATGAGACAACAGCTACCCAACTCAGGCTCATTTGACGCATTGTATCAACTTGCAATGTATTTGCTAGCTTTTAGCTTGTTTCTCTTGCTCTTGTTGTTATGAGACAACAGCTACCCAACTCAGGCTCATTTCTCTTTCTGCAGTATCCATATCAAGACATCTAGATTCCCAGTTCCATCCATAAACTGTCAGAACCAAGTGAATGATTGGTTCACTAGTTTGGCCGAGTGTCTGCATTGGAACGTGCGACAAAAGCAACGACAGTTATCGATCACCGATTGCCACGTTTAGCGCCAACGGGATGGTGTTGTTCTGGGCCCGGTTGTTAAAAAACTAGATTTGTACTAATACAGAATAAACGAATTCTTTCTCCCGACCTTTTGCAGCCGAAAATTGTCAGGTTTTGATTGAAGACCACCTAAACAACTTGTTCAAGGTCAAAACATCTGTGAGAATGCCATTTAGACCTGTTACTCGGCCCGCAATCAGCTGACGGCATCCCACAATGCTTTGCCGCTCAGTCCTCGTTATCCGACTTATCCGCCAGTTTAGAAAAAGCTTTTGAAGGATCTGCTTGGATCGTCCTCTTTTGACTTGGCATATCAATCTGACGCATTTTCTTTGCCGTGGACGTTCTTTGTTTATCGCAGTAAATCCGAATAGGATTCCTTTACTTTTGTTTCTGTTCTCGTCCGAGTTTCGTCATGTGACTAACTCTCGAGTGAATACAAGCGCGCAAAGCATTGTGGTTAGCGTCAAATAACAACTTCTTCAACAGATGCACTTATGATAAAGCATTGTTGCTTGCAGATATTCTGCTATTTCCTGTCTGTAAACGATGAACTTGAGATGGTTTGAAGGTCGAATTATTAAATAATACCAAATAAATACAGACACCCGTATAGTGTGGATGAATGGTGAAATGAAGTTGATTTGGTTGTCATAATTCACCCAAGACCTAAGCGATCAGATTACAACTGGAAAATATCGGGAAAAGTTGTGTGGAGCTTTCGCGTGCAAGAACGCGAAGCCTCAGGATTGTTGTTTGGACAATGCAAGCCGCCACTTCGTTGATCCATTTAGCGCCAAACCACAAGCACCCGAGACAGATAATCGTTTCGGCTGCCGTAAGAGAGACGTCAGTATTTCTGACTGGCTCATATAGGGAGCCACTGCGAGAAAAGTTAGATAGGATTTTACGCGAGAATTCAGGGACTTGTTTTGTCATATCAGTACTCTTTTGTTCTCTAAATATAGGCAGTGTTTATTTTTATCACGATGTATAAAATTCTCTATAAAAGATTGGATTAAATAAAACATGAGACAATCCATTGTCATACTGTATGTCACGAATCGGCTAAAAACTGCAAAAGCTCAAACTTCTTACCAGTTCTCCCAAGTACTAGCTCTCCCTTGTATTTTTTTTTTTTTTTTTTTTTTTGACGTTTGGGAGTTTTAGATGCAGGAAGTAGGTGGTCTAGCTAATGCGGGATCAGTCGCCGATGATTTGAATTAGAATGCGGAGGATTAATTGGTTTACTTTTGACGTCGAACCACCGCTGGACGAACATCCAACCCGGGAAATGTCACCGACAAACCGCGTTGACTTTCTTTGAGTGGTACACTACTATTCAAAGTTTGGCAAAATATTAGGCCTAGGGTACATTCTTGTTCAAATCTTTCAACTGAAACAACGAAATTGGACCGATTTTCTTTCTTTTTTAATTTAAAAGCGCACTTCCCACGGCATGCAAACGAATTGCGGTTTCTCTACTGAAGTCAGATATCATCAAACAATATTCAGAAATGGTTTGTTGCTGTTTGTAAAACTGTTTAGAGGTTTGAAACTAATGAGCGCGTCATGACCAAAGGGAACGTGAAACTTCTTAACTTTAACCTGTGCGCCCAGCTGAAGAGTCAGGCGAACGGAGGTCAGGGTTATCGACGCTCGTTCGGCATTTTCGTGTTCTGGTGTTTACTTTCTTGCCAAGAATTTATAAGTATATGTGAATAAGCGCGGTTGCCGACAAAGATCAAAGAGTAGAAAGAACACACGGTGGATTACAGAGCCGAGAATTGACTCGCAGTACTCCAAAACAGTAAAGAAATGCTTATATTCCCCGTCAAGTGTTCAGACATTTGGTCGCGAACACAGATAAGGCGGAACTACTTTATGTTATGAATGAAGTAATCTGTCAGACAATTTCCACTGACACAAAGGAAATTGTATAAATGTTTTAGTGTCAGCGTCCTGCACAATTAATGTCGGTACTCTAGGGCGTGTTCAGTCCATTAGTCGCCATCTCACACCCAGTATCCCAGACCAAAAAGACAGAATCCTATTTCAGACAAAACTAGTGCTTCAAACGATCGACACCCTTTGGGGCGGAACTCAACAATGGTTTAGCTTTTATAATCGGAGTACCATTTCACCACGGATTTTACTGACCGACTCATATATAGTTTTACCGCCGAAGTCGCTCTGGAATCACTGCATGTTTAGTGTTGCTAAACTTTAAGTATTTCTCTTGGTGAGGGACCTGATGTTCTGCGGTATTTTCTCGAAAACGAAGTGAACCCCACTGGCGGATTGCTTTCATGAGCAGGGACTGCTTACTGAAAAAAGGATGATGATCGGGATTAAAAAGAAAAGTCATCTCCAAAACACGCATGTTGTTTTCGTTCAAAGCATTATGGTTCCCTCTTAGAACACTTTTGCGCACAACGCGTTTTTCGGGAAACAGGCGCCAAACCCAGATTTCTCTAGAGTTCGGCATCTGTAACCGCGAGCTTCGCCTTATCAGTTAAAACACACACCTAGTCAATCTTTTTTAGTTGACAGTTGCTTTACTACCTCGCTTCAACAGTTCGTAAGTTTTTTTCCGGAAAGGAATTCGCAGCATTCGGTGCCCCACCGCAAAACAGGATGTAAATAAGGTGCGCCCGCGCTCCGCCCAGCCCAGATTATCTGCGGTGTACTACTAAACATGATGTTTACTTCCCTTTTGACTCATCGCTAAGGAACTGCCGTCTCACGTACTAAATCTCGAGCAGCCGCATAACTGCGCCACACAAGTGGGCTTGCTATCCGGATTAACGTTCTTGTTTGACATTTCCTCCTATCTCCACTCGCCTTAGGTTGCGGGGTATTACCAGCCTATGAAATCTGTCGCCCATTCTCTCGGGATTGACGGGGGCCTTGTGGTTTAGGAGAAAACTGAAGATACCATCAAGTGTGGTCGATTCGTGCATTAATTTTTTTTTTTTTTTTTTTTTTTTTTTGTGCTTGTCCATGGAGCGCTTGATGTTTAACGTAATGGAGCGTGGCTCTCATGAGTGTCCCTTGACATCTCTAGGTATCATGTCGTGCGCGTGGGATAGCAAGTTGTTGACTAACAATTTAAACCAGTTTTTATGGATTCCTATGTGGTTACACGCACGGACTTGCAAATACCTTAGTCGCGCGTACGCCAGAGTCTGCAGCTTAACATCTGACCATGAAAATAACGAAATGGACAAACTCATGTGCTTCATTTTCACTCATGCACTTGGATCTTCTAGTCACCTCGCTCTGTCCAATATAACAGTCGTTCGTGACTATTTATAGCATTGTAATCTTCAAAACAAGATTTGGAGGCTGAAGACTCTTGATATAATTCAAGGTCACAGGATGCCTACATGCAAACTGCAGATATTTGTTCTGTAGATTTGCCCGAGTCTTCTTTATTTATGTTGTAATATATATTTTTATCCATTTCTAGCGGGCTTTTGACCCTGCACTGCGAGACAGTCTTCATTACAATCAGAAGTCACAATTGAAGTTTCGTGTTATCTTGACTGATTCACTGAGTCGATATCAAAGGAATCCAAGGCACGTTTTTCCCAGAGTCCTTTTAGTCGAGTCCTCTCGGGGTTATTTATAACCCAGCAAAAAAACACTCGTAGGTAATGCAGCTAAAAGAACCAGCTCTCGCTGCCTCTCAAGCTTTTTTGCACGCTTTTCATCCTGACAGGACATGAAAATCAGTAATATTAATTTTCTAACGAGTCTCGGTTTTCACTCATCTATCCCTCTTTGTCTCTGTCAGGATCAGCCCCTGTCATTGCCACTGTCTCAGGTCTCTAGTGGTCTCTGTCTCCGTCTGTCTAACGATGTGTCTCATTCATGCACTGTGTCCCTCATCTCTCCTATTCTCTCTTCCCATTTTCTCGTGATATTTCCTGACTGAGTACTTATAGTTAAATGAAATAGTTCCGTGCCTGCTGCCTCAACCCATTTCCGCCCATTAGACAACTCTTTGTGCCTACATTAACGTGAAGAGTCAGTCTGAAGTATATCTCGCATAAAACACGCACGGGCCAACGAGTTACTGTCACATCTCAGATTACAGATACATGACTCTGCTTATCGTAAAGGAGCAAACAAATGCTGTCAGAGTTTTCACAGTTTTTAGGAGCCTTTGGTCCCACCTGTTAATGGGCAGAGTCTGATCTTGGAGAAATTCATGAAGTGGTTGAAGTTTCCTCGAGGTACTTTAGTAGAATTTGATAATTAACAGTGTGTTATCTATTCGATTTTGTGAGAAGAAGCTGCAACTAGTGCAAGTAACACGCCTTTTCATATGAAAATAATAAAACTTTTGCTACCAGGCATTCACAAAGCAAGGCAACAATAAAAGCAAAACACAAAAACATAATCCCCCGAGAATATAAAGCAGTGTGTTGAAACTCTCAAGTAATAAATGTGTCATTTGCTTAGTAAACTGAGAATATTCATATTTATAGCGATCTCAAAATGTGTCGGCCCGTGGACTAAGCTCGGTGAGTCACACGGAGCCCCGCAGGAAGCCTTAGGCAGCCTTTGACGTCCAACTGTGTGGCTACTGCTCCAAATGTAAGGTATTTCGTACAGCTCTTTCACACGGGCTGCGTGACAGAACAAGAGCCAAAAGCAACAAGCACGAGTTCTACAAAGCCGATCATCTAACTAAATCTAACGCACGTGCTTTGATTTAGTGTTTGGGGCCGTTGGTGCTGTATGAGGTCATCAACACCCGCTTCCGTTCAATGGAATTGATATTGACTTTGCTCGAGACAACAATAAAGTTGTTACCTCCGGAACGCGAGGTCAACAATCTCACGGTGGCAATGACAGCTTCATGGTGGCCGCGCACGAGCCGAAAGCAATTTAACTCTTATGCGCGTAACCTAAGTGGATGAAACCCGAGCAGATAGGTTTGCGAGTGCGGCAGAGTTTGCCGTCCCAAACCCTTGCCAAACAATCAGTGTGACGTATTGACAGCCAATCAATCAGAAGAAAAGTTTGAGTGATGGTCTGTTTACTTTTGTGGACTTTTAGCGCTGCGTTATTTGGTTGTCCGTCTTCACACAATGGCTAGCCTTATCGCGTAATTGAGCGTGGACGTCCATTGTAAGATTAGCCAATGAAGGGAAACCCCAACAATCGAGTTATCATGATTTGATAAGCATTTGGCAAGCCAGTTGTTTGTATACTCCGAGCCATGCGCAGTTATTAGTTTGTCGTAAGGCTGTCAGGAACCCCAGCGCGAAAAGTCATAACTTTGGCAAAGATTATTGGCGGAGAAAGTATTCCGTTCCGGTTCCCGTGGATTTCGTTTAAAACGACTTCAATTGTTGACAGATCAACTGACCTGAGCGGATATGTATAATCATCGGCAGAGCTTAGGGAGCCAGTAATATCTGGTATCATGACGAGTCACACCGGGAAGCCTATGTGTACATTCCACAAGAGTCTTTCTTGTTATGTGGCAGTGGACGTGACAAAACCACAACGAGAAGGCGAGTCGACCTCATAAAGCGAACATGCTTCTGTTAAATGATTTACTCTGCCTTTGAAATGGACTCGGAACATTTACTCAAAGCACTAAGTGACTCGGACAAGTCCACAGGTAATTTAACCGATCAATTTAACAAAGTGTGTCTTCTTGCAGCTGATATCTCCGCACGTGTTGTTCAGTGGAGTCGAGCGTCTAACTTAAGTAATCGTTAATTACTCCTTTGCAGTTATTCGCCACGCTCTTCCAGGCATAGACGCGTTCCTGAAGGAAATACTGTCGGGCGCAAATTTACCCCAAGAAGCTGAACAACTAAGACTGCAGTATCTCGATATTCTTGAGAGTGAAGGAACCCAAGAAAAATTTACGGACAAACTACAAAACCTGCGCGATACAAGCGAGAAAGAGTCCGAGACGACTGGTGTAGCAGGACAGAAATTGTCTTTGAGCGGTGACCCGGATAATGAGGTTAATAGATTGGACGCAGATGCACTGAAGACGGCGGAATTATGCAACAGTGGCGACACGAGCGAGGTAAAATGTTCTTAAGTGTTTGTCCAGTTCAAAGACTGATATTCGCCCAGTTTGGCGGTAATGAGTGTGAATCAATTAATCGCGTAGATTGTGCGAGTTTTGTGTTTAGTTTTACGACCCGCCACAACACATCACGTCAGCTTGGAATCTAATTTTCGAATCACACGCTCTTTCTCGTTAACTTTGCGTGTTCTAATTAGGATTCTTGGTTGTATTATACATCATCTGCAGTTAATTATAACTCACTTCATTTCCACAGTGAAAACCTTTCTGTGTTCGTGTCCGCTATTAATGCAAACGAAAGGGGAATTGTGATTTAATATTTTGGACTGTAAAATGAAGAGGGCATATTTATGGCACAGGAAATGCAATAAATGCACTAAAAGGAAATTACAGGAAGATACAAGCAGCTATTCTATGATGAGCCGATAATTATTTTTCTATCACAACGTTTTGTTGTTCGACCCGTATCGAACAAAGGTATTACTTTTTAAAGATAGATATAAGAATAACCATTAATGTGGCCTCTCCGGCCGTCAGTCGTTCGCACCCATATGCAACTAAAATATTTGTCTTGTATCACAATCATGCATATGCTACTAAAATATAAAAAGTATCGTGTGCTTCAAATGCTGTATCTATTCTGTTTTGTATTTGTTATGGAACACTGGCAAAAGTTCAACAGTAAATTTGTCGAATATTTATGTTATTTGTATATAAACATCTCTGGTGAACCGACGGAGATCGTTATCTCGTAGTGAACGATCATGGAACTGTTTTTGTTCGTGATAAGGAGTCCTCGTCTAGACTTGGCCTCTGGATTACGATTTTAATTCTTTCCATCTGACAGCAATCCACAAATTGGTTTACCATCTGAGAGCGAGTCCAAGATTGGAGATGATTTTTTTAGCAATATTCTTTACTTGATCTCATTAGTTACATTCAGGAGGCCGGCAACCACGGCTATTTAGTACCTACTCTTTCTCTGTTTTAAAGTTAACACATGATATCGTTTTGTGTGTGTGTGTGTGTGTGTGTGTGTGTGTGTGTGTGTGTGTGTGTGTGTGTGGCTGTAATGTAGTCTTCCTGTGTGCTGACAGTAGATACACCAATTAAAGCCTGCATGATGTAATATAGTTGGTATATCAGCATTGTGGTTGGTCTCTAACATTCGCACAAAGGGAGTGAATTATGAAATGTTGCAACATTGCAAATGTACCATGCAGTCACTTTCATTACAACATGTGTACTGGACATATCTAAAATTTAAAAAAAGAAAATCTGGAATAACACATCTTAAGAATGGTAGAGCCTAACAAATTGAATGATTATTTTATTTTAAAAACTTTTGCTAGACCCTTAATATTTTATTTTTTATTTTTTGCTGAAAGCATAGTTTTAATAATGCAGTACTGTACCTGCTAAGTTGTCATTTCAAGTGTACATTGTGCACAATTAGTGAGTTGTCATAGTGTTGGTTGTGTGCAGCATAATACTAAACACTTGCTGTCTAATTCTTGTGAATCCAAGGTTTAGAGTAGAATCTGTTTTCAGTGCTCTTAGTTTTGATGAGATCTTCAGCAACAGATGATATTATACCTTGACAGGTTAAGTTTTCAGAATATTGCTGTTTCACATACAACCTGCTGACTTTTTGACATTTTATCTCATGTTTATACAAGTGAAAGTTGTCACATACCAAGCATTATAATAATTTGAATTTGGATATTATATTTTTAGTGTGTCTGACTCAGGGACTGCATACATCCAAACCTTTGATACGGCATCTTTACAATTTTGATTTTATTGATTTATTTATTTCATATATAATAACCTTATAACCTGGAAACTACAGTAAATGCCATTAGAAACTTGCATGAATTCTGTCCCCCAGCCATTTGATATGTTATCTTACTCAGACTGTGCCATACAAGATTGTACTAATTACAACCATCTGTTGTAGTAAATAACTTGCTTTTCTTTTGTACCAGCTGAGCTCTTTACAAAAAATAATTAGCATTTAATGTAGTACCTTTCTGTTCAAGGTGCATTAGAATGTTTAAAATGAGAACAATATATCGTCAGTATGACAAGTATTCCAAGATTTTCTTGTTTTCTGGACATACTTACTGACTTTAGTTTAATTTGTTTTAATTGCCTTTCATTCGTAGCATTGTTAGGTAAAATATAAAGTGCACTTTGCACAATGTCCTCAAGTTTAACTATTTAATTGCCTATATTTAAGTATCTATTGCTATGCTAGACTCTCTGTCTCTAGTCTGATGAATAATATTGTATCTTAGCTCTTTTCTGATTGAGTAATGGTAATATTGATTCCTCTGTGGGCTTTTAAGAAACTGAAAACCACGTCATGATCAGATCTTTAGTCCAATGTCACAGCACGACCTTGGTTGGTCCACTCTTTCTGCACATTCATGGTGATAACTAAAGTCTTATCTGAATATAGGAAGCTTATATAATTATTATGTTGTATTCACTCCTGGAGTATAAATAATACAACTTCCTTGAGTCTTTGAGAAGAGAGCTGTTGATGCTTTTGGGTTGAATAATTTTGTTTAAATATTGAGAGATATATTCCTGGCTGCAATGATCATGTTTGATTTGGTTTCATCGAAGGTGAGTGTATAACTACAAGCAAACATTATTATTTTGTATCTTTTATGATCTTATAACCTAATAATATTATTTTATTATTGTATTGCTGTGTTGACTTTGCATTCTGGATACTGAAATTATAGTTTTTTTCTAAACAACTATGTAATCATGTACATACAGTACAATAAATGAAACACAGGAGAATAAACCAGAACTGGACAGTAGATAGCGAGAGCAATATCATTATATCCTCTTTTCTTTACTTTAGTTACCAGCAAGTCCAGAACTGCATAGAAAAGGAACAGGAGATACACATGAAAGTGGGGTATCTGTTCATGGCGAGTCCTGGCAGACCTCGCATCCTGTTGTAGACACGCACAGCCCCACAAGTCAAACTTCAACAGAGGGCGACACCATATTATCTGATGTCAGTGCTGATTTTGAAGTGGTTGATTGGGAAAGTGATGCTACTAATGGAAATGAGGAAGGGTATTGTACAGGTGACAATATGTGTTTGGAGTCATCCGTTCAGAATTTTGAGATACGTCCAAACGAGTTGGGAGAACTATATACTGGGGTCCTTTACATTCGAGAGTATCCAGGCTGGCATAAGAGGTGGTTTACTATCAATGATCACTGTTTGAAATGTTATCAACACAGAACAGAGACCAAGATGCTTTTGGAAATTCCTCTCAAGGGGGCAAGAATAATTCCTATGGACAGGAAGAAGAGTAGAGTGTTTCCTATTGTACTCTCTGTTCCCAAAATCAAGGAATCTATAACATTTGCAGCAACTGAGGAACATGTTCGACAGCAGTGGAAATATGTCTTGAACTATGTGATAAGACGACTTGAGGACAGTAGCGGTGGTGGAACTCCAGGAAATGAGTCTAAAATTTCACTTGATAGCCTTCTGAAAGGAAAATCTGTGTATCACTTAGATGAGGCGAAGCAATCAGTCTGTTTGAATGAAGAACATGAGCAGCCTTGTGTGCAAGCAGGATGCTCAAGCTTTATGCCCTTCAAGGCAGAAGAAAGCAAACAGCAAAATGAAACAGAAAATGTGTCTGAGAACTTGAAAAACCCAGCATCAGTGGACAGAAACCAGAATCGGAAGAATCCTAACTTGGGACAATCTCTGGTCCAGTGGCAAGTAAACATTGAAGCTGAGGATGAGCTGATGGAACCATCAGCAATGGCTGAAGATGAGTCCTTCAGAGAATTACAGGAGGTTTGTTTCAAACTTTGTTACAGGAACACAAGAGAGGGGAGTGAAAGGGTGTCAGAGAAGGAAAAATCAGTTATTCCAGTTTATGAGATATTTATCATCAGCTCAGAACTGCACTTACAAAATACACAATGGCTTTGATTTTAAAGTTTCTCAATATATGCCTGCTATTTTCAGCTGTTGTTGCCCTAAAGAATACTTCAAGGTCTAGGGTTGCTTGGAACAAGTGTTTGCCAATATTTTCTAAACATTTCTGAAATGTTAAAAGTACAGGTACACACAGATATTCATAAAAAAAATTGATGGAATTAGCAAAGTCATGATTTTAGCTCTGCAAAAGTGCATTTATAAATAGTGTTTGATGGGATCTATAAAAAGCCAGCCCAGAGTGTGAAATAATTTATGATGGGGAAATGATACCTGTATCCATTCAGTCCACATAATCACTCTTCATTGTGTATCTTTAGTGTTTACCAGAAATTCTCCAAGGAAGGAAGTCCCATGTTTTAAGCCCAAAGAAGGAGGTGAAAAGAGTCTTCTCCACAGGAGATTTACCTGGTGGGTATATACTTCTGTTTGTCTCATTACTTTTGGAGTACATAGATTTGTAATGAAATGGTTATACATGTCTGGTTTTGATAGCAATATACCCATTAAGTACAGTGTAGTTTTGGCAGTTTCATGATGGTTACATGTACCAGCTGTTCATTAATATTTTCCCTGCTGAACAAGTACAGAAAATGCTGTGACGTGGCCCTTTCTTGTTGACAGAGTGAGCAGCAGAGGTTAATATTGGAGGAGTGGCAGAATGAGGTTGTAGAATGAGAGAAATAAATAGATCTTACAAAGGGCACAGTAACAGCTATACACTTGAAGACCACTGTGTGAGCTGATTGCTCGAATTACTTACAGTAACCATTTAGAAGATTGTACAGTAGCTGGCTATGGGGTGACTGTCTGCTCAAGTGTTGATTGGTGCATTCCTTTTTTTTTTTTAGGTTCAGTGATTCGGCCACCAAGTCCGTCCAGGAGAAGTATGCTCTCGACCAGCAGCAGTGAAGGGACAACTACATCCACTTCAGACTTACACAGCACAACCAAAGTTAAAAGACAGACTTCTCTGGCTAACTCCCTTTCATCAAAAGCATCACGAGTGAAGTCTAGAATTACTGGATCATTCTTCAAGAAAGGTGCAGGATCAACTTTTTTAAATTTGTGTTATTGTAGTTGCTTCATTTTACAGTTTGTAACGTGGCTGTCAATTTTCTGTTAGTTTTGGGCTTATTGAAGCTGTTGAATGCTGAGAGCAAATTTTCACCACAAGAACTCATTGTTGGAAGTTAATTACTACTAAATCTAAAAAAGTCAGGTTTAGTTTTCAAAAAGGTGCAAGGTTATTGTGATTGTTGTTGGAACTGGGCATGGTAACATCATTCTTTGCATGCCATTTATTGAACTGAACCTTGTGGTTAATAATGGCATGGGAGTATTGATGTTTGTACCCGTTTTATTCAGAGCAGCAATATAAATACATTCCATTCATTCTTTGCAGTAGAACTTTAGATAAATATCAACTGAAATAATTTAAAAGACAATTTCAATCTGATAATGCATATGATGAGGCTAAATCACTAACATTATACAAGCAATATAAAAAGAAACAGTAGTTTGTAGTGTTCCAAAAAATAGTAGTGAAACAGTGGTCTGACTTGTCCAGATCTTTTGTCTGTTTCTTTTTTTAATGTGTTCAAAAGTACTAGACATGAGTGTCTGGGATACTGAACTAGTTTTCACAATCTTTCTGATTCATGCAATCTCGATGCTTTTCGCTTATTTCAGGAAAGAAAGACGAAGATAGACCAATAAGGACCTACACTTCAAAAAGCACAACTTTCTCGGGCTACCTACTTAGGATGAAAGGGTCTCTTTGGAAAAGCAGATGGTGTGTGGTAAAGGAGCACTCGCTATTTTGCTACAAGGATTTCGGAGTTGGTGCAGCCGAACTCGATATTTATCTGCCAGGAAAGAGTGTTGAATGTATCGCAGAAAGTGATGCAAAGAAACCGTTCATTTTTGTGATCAGTACCGAAAAAGAGAGCTATCAATTTGCAGCAGAGAATGATGCCGAACTGGAGGAATGGCTAATGGTTCTTAAAGATGAAACAAAACTCGCCGAAGAACAAACCCCCCCAGGTTTGTACATTACGTGTGTCTTGTTGATGTTTATGTGTTCGCGCGTGAAACAACACAAACAAAAACTGACACACAACAATGAAGTACCTTATCGTTCGTTAATTTTTACTACAATGAAGCACAGCACAACATGTTATCGTGTTTAAAATTCACCTTCTGTTTTATTGTCCTACTTCAAGCTGCCCGCACGAAAGTCATCATGGATTCTATCTTTCAGTCGCTTCGAGCATGGACTACATGAAAATAAGTTGAGAACCAAAATACATAAGAATACAGCTATTTAATGCAAAATAGCTGAACATAAAGCGCACTTTACGATCGTAATAACATCACTTTGTTCTTACCTTCCTGAAACTGACACGTACCGGTCGCCATTTTAAATTGAACTAACTGCTGGCCGTGCGCAGGCGCACAGATAAACTGAGCCTTTTTTCCCGCCACACGACACACATGCTAAACCACGCCTCGTCTGTAAGACGAAGATCTTCTTAGTCTCAGTTTGTTCGCTTTGATTATACATGCCCACTACAGGTCCCCTGAGTTTGTGCTTTGTCTAAGCTATTCTTCAAATGTAGCTAACAACAACGACAATACTGTGAAACAAACAAAAGCTTGACAGCCCAGAATTACACTCTTCTTTGTGGTTCAGTATACATACTTAGATTGTGAATCTGTTGACCGTGTAGGTAGCACGGGTGCCATTCCTGAAGTAGAAGGAGAAGTGTACACCGAATCTCCCCATTCAACTAGAGGAAGAAAATTTTCACCCACATGGAAGAAAGACAAGAGTATCACATCAGTTTCAGGCAAGAAGTCCATCTTGAGCTCTATTGGACACAAGTTTGGCAAGACCAAAACGAAGGTTCCCCAAAGCGACATCAGCGGCGACTCCATGAAGTCGTGTAGTCCTGTGGAAGTGGAAACCGGGTTTGTTATCGTTCAACCCACCGAAATATCATCAGATAACGCGGGTAAGGCGCGAGATTTAATCTTTTTCTTGTCTACCTTTTCGCATAGCAACCATAACTTTTATCAAGAAGGTTAATCAAAGACCCAATGTAGACAGTTTAAGAATGGTAACATGGAGACAAGAAGAAAAGAAAAAACGCCTCGAGCGACTAAAGAAGCCCAATGTTCTCGGCTCAGTGATCACTTGTAAGTTATCACAATTTTTTTTCAAATTCTAATCTTCGCCTGCTTCTCTTGTCCAGCATTAGTCGAAAGAGCACCGCTGCCGCAGCTCAGGAACAATCTCGAAGTGCCGAATCCTTCCATGTCCGGTTTCCTTCATCAGCGAGTGCATTCAGACACGTGGTTAAAATGCTGGGTGAGTGATTCGAGTAGAGCTTTGATGTTGCATGGTCAAACATTGTTTGAGTCACCTTTTTCCTTAGTTTGAAACGAGTTTTACACGCACTTTCAGTTTATGCAAAACTAGCTGATTTCACACTTGGGCTTCGTTTTAAATCAGATACGTAAGGCAACCTAACGATGGCTTGTTCGGCTAAATCATTGCGGATGATCTCCATATCAGACTTTCATAAAACAAACCTCTCTCTTTGTTTTCCCCTCTAATGCTGTCTCGGTACTCTCGTTACAGGTGAAACTTGAAAACCATTTTCTACACATCCACGACGATAAGGACCGTGAGGAGGCGGTTGTAGTGAAGTTCAAACTCAGCAACTGCGTTGTGTTGGATTGCTTTATGTCGGACAGGCCACACATTATGGAAATCAGACGAAGCAGATCCCAGCCAATTTACCTCCAGGCCGAATCTCAGGAAGGTGCGTAGACTGTTCCGTTTTCGTTTTTGCTCGTTTCTGTAAGGAAACTTCATTTGTGTAAATCGTGGGGCGGGGGAAGGGATAAGGGATGAGTGAGTGAGGAGTAAGGGTGTCTATTGTTTATGTTTTACTGTTACATCGACGCAGTTCATACAATGGAATACTAGTCCTAGTGAGGACGAGTTTTGACCTGCGTTAATGTTGGGATGAGGCGCAGAATACATCAACATGAGGTACAAAAAAAAAAAGAAAAAAAAAATCCATCATCCCCTCCCCCTCCACACATCGATCTCTACAAACCGCTTGTCTTCAGAATCACTCGAGCGTTGATTTCCAGTCTGTTCCTTCTTTGAGAGTTTCACTTGACATGCGGCTCACGCGTGATTTTTTCCCATACAGAATACGACCAATGGAAGGCCACTATTACTGAATCAGTGATTGAGTCGCCTCTGCCCGCCAGAAGGACCAGACCCCTCCCTGTCCAGAGTTCCCTTGAAGATTGTCAGATTTCTCCACAATTGCGCCTGCCAACTGGCGGGGAGTCGTTTGAACAGGAAGATGTCTTCAAAACGGAAGGAGATAACGCAAGGCTGAACTTACCTCTCAACCCATCCCCCAGGGTAAGCAGCAATCAACACTTCCCCCATATTAAGTCATGGTGTTTGGAGCTATTTGCCTGGACTGCGAGTAATTCATCATTTTCTCTCCAAGATCATATTGTAGGGCCCAATCGCGAGCGCGGAAGAGTATGGCGCGCGAGCAATGGAGCGATCAGTATCCGCGCTCGCGAGTGGGCTCCCGCAATATTTTACACTGAAAAGGAAGGACTTATTTCTATTCGCAGTCTTCATGAAAGAAATTGAAATTGGTTGTGACTCGTTATACTTCCCGGATAGTGGTACGCCTCGTTGAGGAATTGGTGCGTGCAACTTGAACGCTGGCTGGGTGTTCCTGCTGTTGTCGTATTAAAACTAAAACACAACCTATGTAATCTTGTCACGGTGAAAACTGTTTAACGACTACTCACCTTCTCCACTACTTTCCGCACCGATGCAGCCTTCCACAGCTGGTG
Organism: Plumapathes pennacea; assembly: GCA_964036295.1. NCBI lineage: Eukaryota > Metazoa > Cnidaria > Anthozoa > Antipatharia > Myriopathidae > Plumapathes > Plumapathes pennacea. The sequence goes on along the minus strand of OZ038470.1, from coordinate 16,969,224 downwards.
ACGTGTCAAGTGTTGAAAGCGAAGAGGACGCTACCTCCCTGGACACCAGCAAGCCAGAAGAAAATGAAAAGGGGGCCACAAGGCTGCGCTCGTTTTCCGAAGGAGAACAGGTGAGTTAGATTCTCCCAACTACTTTTAAAGAAATACATTTTTGAGCGTACTCCGATTGAAGAAGCGTGTCATAATATTAAAGTTGATAAACTGCAAGGTTTTGATTAAAGACCAACAAAGAAATTTGTTCTCGCTCGAGCAAAGCCTTCCTGTTTTCAAGCTTGACCTTTTCACATCATTAAACTATCACTTATCACTACTAAAATCTCACATACATTTTCTTTTTAGTTTTGAGTTTAGGAGTGAAAGGCTGAAGTTGTCAAGAAAGCTTAGATTTAATCCAGGATTAGCGTAATCGGACTTTGAGTCCAGTTTATTCGCTGTTCTTTTGTTCACTGCCTTTCTTTTATTTCCAGGATGAAGATCGCACACGGAACAAGAAATCTCAAACAAGAATACGCCGGTCGCTTTCCAATGCATTGTCGAGCCTCGATGTGACGTCAGCAAAAAATCGTCGAAACAAAACCCTGTCTGGAATCAAAGTCCCCCCGGAGATGTTGGTGAACATCAGACACACTTCCTGTTTATACCTGAGGAATAACAAGGGGCTATGGGCAAAGCGTTGGGCGATTCTGCAAAAGGACAAGCTACACCTGTTTAAACGCGCGGACGACACTTCACCGTGTGTCTCAGTAAATGTTGAAGGTTGGTACCGAATGCTATGTGTCATCTCTCTATCTAGCGGTGCTTGTTCTCAAAATGCTTATAAAAGACTTACCTTGGTGAGTCGTCGTTGTAAGTTGAACCGAGTTTCGCTTGATGATTTTTTGCATCTGAGGCAGGAGTTGGTGTTGGCGCCAAAAACAAACATTTGATGTTTGAAGCTCAGCATGCATAATAGGGGCTACAAAATGGCGGCGTACAATATTGAACAGCTCTTGAATCTAACTGGTCGTATAATGAAATCTTAGAATTTAATTGAGTCGTCTCCTTGAAAGTTCCTGAATTTTGTAATGATTTCGCGTTGCAGTGACAAAAAAGCGGCTGAGAAATTCACTTTTAATTTGCATGCGCAACTGCTATAGTCTTCTAAAATTTGTTTCGTCTGAAAAATTCTGAAAAATTCGAGGATGTGTAGGAATTTACCTCTTGTTTCCACCTCCTCAAGTTGGCTAGCTAATATTTGTTCACATATGTGCTTTGTCATTTCATAAATCATATTTCTTAATTACGTGCCCGTGTAAATCTGACAGTGCCATAGTTTGGGGAAAGTAGTATGAATGGATGCTGATTAAGTTTCCGTGAGTGATTTTTACATTGCGGTTTTAACAGAATTAGTAGGCGCGGCGCGAAATCAATCAGCTACGAGTCTGTGTGTAGTATTAACTATTACGTAAATATTTCTGGAGACGGGTTGTTTTTTTGTTTTTTTTTTCTGGAGACGGATTGTGCTGTTGGCGACCAACTGTTGTAATAATCAACACGTCTTTTTACCTGTCAAGGCTGCGAAGTTCGTCAAACTTCGAAGAAGACCAAAAAGTTTGCGTTCGAGCTGAGCATTCCTGCGGAAAAAGTGGAATATTGTCTCGCTGCCGACAACCACAAAGAACTGTTGACGTGGATAGATCTGCTCCAAGTCAACCCACGAGATAAAGAAAAGATTCATTCAGGGTAAGCAGTGTACAAAATAAATCTAGATAACAACTATGAAAATTGAGTGAGCACATTTAATCCCCCCCCCCCCCCCCCCTTAAACTTTCATCTTCTCCATTTTTTCCTTTGTTCGTTCGTGCTTTCATAAAGTAGTTCTCGAGACTTCCTCTTGAATTGCATCAACAAACAAACAAACAAACAAACGAGAGCAACAACGACGCAGCACGGGAGACTGAGTAACCACTCCTCCAACTTCAACCGCAAGTTTGTGTGAAAGCGAGATTTCATTGTTGCTTCATATTCTTCACTTTGCCACAGTAGACTTCTACAAGAAGCCAGCAGACCAAAAACTTCGCGCGAGGAAGCGAAAGAACTTCAACACAGCGAGTTTTTAGAAGTACCGCAACGAAAAATCGCTGCCGTGAACGCTGAAAATATCGAAGAACCTGGGATGGAGTTTAGACCGACCGGAAATGGCCTGACCGAAAGTGAAACGACCGGAAGTTGTGTCTCGTCCCCAGGTGACGTGCGCAGGAGTGGGGAGTGTGTGGGTGCGAGCGAAAAGAGTGACAGCTCTCTCCACCATAGCAGGGAGATGCTTCAGCAAAATACCGGTTACGAAAAGCCGGCGTCTCTTGAGGCGGTATTGAGACTTCTACAGGATCAGCAGTTGGTGCAACAGATTGGTCAGCGGAGGTTTGAGAAAGCCAAGAAAGTGCAGAACGCGTGGAAACGATCCGCCCTGGCCGCGCGGGAAGCCTCGAAGGATCAGACGTCTAGGCCCGACTCCCCCGACGGAGATTATGAAAAGGCTGAGCCCGTGAGACGCAGGGGAAGCAGCGCTGGCGAGGGCAGGTATAGAAACGGCTCAGGGTCGCAACGAACTCTGAAAGATTTGGAAGCAACTCAGAAGCAGACCTCTGTGGATATTATTGAACAGTTTGAGAAACTGGCGGAGGAGGAGAAACAGCGGGCACTGAAGAAAGAAACGCTCCTGAAAAAGCGTAGAAACTCGTTGAATTTAGAGAAAGACGTCTTGGAAAGGAAGATTGTCAAAGGGCAGGAGAAGAAGTCGAGTACAATGAAGAAGCTTTTGGGCAAAGAAGAGACTGACAACAAGGAAGACTTGGCGCCTACGGAGAAAAGACTCGGAGATGTTCACCACGAATTGGAAAACATCGAACGAGATATCGATCAAAACAGACGCCAGCAAACGGAGGTCCTGGAGAATTTGAACACTTTGAAAACGCGAACTATCAGGAAGTTTTCGTTTCGAAGTGATCCGAACTCTGCGGGCTCTCGAACGGAGGAAAGACGGGCGGCGTTTCGTAGCTCCCCGTCGGAATCTGCGTCTTCACAGGGGTCTGTTGAAGATCGAACGGGACGAGAAGTGGATTCGCTTCCCATAACACCAGACCCTTCAAGAAAGAAAAGCGGAGTAGAAACACTAGCGGCTCTGGAGCAAGAGCTCAGGAAATACTCCCCGGTTCCTCGCCGCGCGCCGGATTTCAGGAAGAAGCGAGTTTCTATCTCGTCGGAGGGGACCGCATCGCCGGATGACGCTTCTTCGAAAGGTTCCCCGACTCCGATGAAGAAATCTGACGGCCGTTTGACAGAACCCGCAGGCACTACAGACGTCTCCTCAGCTGGCAGTCAAGGGGGGAAGTCTCCCATTAATGAGACACTGTTGGACAGTACGGAGTTAAGGCGCAAGAGGTTTTCCGCATCTTCGCGCGTGTCTTTTCATCAGCTGTCGGTGGATATTCCAACAGACGACGAGTCGCATCAAAAAGAGGCGGAAAACACAGCGAATAACGAGACGAGCTCAGAGTCGAATTCTCAGTCAAGAAAGCAGAAGACTTCTCTTGTGGACGCGCTCTCACAGATTAAGGTAACGTTCATTCTCAGCTACACATGACCAAATCAAGTTTGACATTAAAACAAAAATGTGAACGTTTCATTTGACAGTTCAGGAGTTGGAAGTGAACACTACTATCAGAATGTATTTATTTGAGAGCTTTCGTTTGAGTGGTAACGCCTTTAGGTTTAATTTGACAGTTCAGGAGTTTAAAGAGAGCACTGCATGCATGCTATTAGAATGAACCCATTGATCGGCGGACCTTTAGGTTTTATTTCACAGCTCAGGAATTTGAAGTTTTCAAATTTGAGTCTAGTTCACCTTCGGCAGTAAAAGTATTGAACTCATAGTTCCTAATATACGAAAAATGCTGATGATTCTCAGTGAAATTATGCTCAATGATTTTTGTGGTCTTTTTGCCCTCAGGATTTTGAAGACTTTGCTGCTGGATCGTTGAAATACGGCAACGCGAAAGTACTGTAACTTACCCACAGTTAGTGCAGGTTTTGGACATAGTGATAGCACATGTGATAATTTATGATATCACTGATAATATATGATATCTGGCAATAATTTATAATCCGCAGAAATTTTGTAAGTTTATGCTGCTAAGAATACCATTCCATTTTTGAATAATTCAGATCAATGTACGCGATTGCATTTCCAGTGTTGAGCGGGCAAAAATGACTCGTAAAACGAACTTGATTGTGACGAGGAAAAAAGTAATGTATAAATTCAGTGAATCGGGATGCTCCTGATTTGCATCCTTGTTCCCAGGCTCTTCTCCCTACCCCGCTGGCCTGGAAACGAGGACGACTGATTTGCGGTGTTGAACCGCCGTGTTTTTGTACGTAAAATGTAATTATCATGAATTAAGGCTTCACTGGACTCGATGCTGATTTTAATGCTTATAAAGTTTTTGCGCGTCTTCTCTCGCGAAAAATTGCTAGTCTGCAAAATACTTTGTTAAGCAGGAAATCGAAATTGAAAAATTACAAAAGGTATTATATATTTGTGTAAAATATTGAACGAAGGGGCAATAGAAGTAGAAACAGAATACTTCGAGTTGTGGATTTAGTTTCCCAGTGTCTTTCCGAAGCATATTTTCTGATTGTCCAATTTTATATAGGTTTGTTGTGAAGTCAGACATAAGTAGACGCGTTTAAGTGGTTACTCTATTGTCAACGCTAGGTTCTAGTTGATACAATTTAATTTCAGCTTCCCTCGTTTTGCCGACGAAAATCAATACTCGTTCTTACAGTGACAGTAAGCTTGTATACTTACAATAAGTTACCGAAAGCTTATCGTGCACTCCAAACCGCTATTTTTATTATCGCCCCCAATCAGTATTAAACGTATGGGAATTCATTTTTGACATATGTCGAAGACTGAGCTTGTGGCTATTTATTCTTGTGTATAACCTGATTAATTCATATTCGCAATCACACCCGCTGTAAAACACACACGAGATTATATGAAGACTTTATATGGCCGCTGGCTCTATAGTCTATATTTCAAAGCGACAAAGGTAAACTATGTACTATAAAAGAAAGAATAAAATATATTTGTTGGATTTCAGTGGTGGTGTTCGCTGATAGTTTAGGGGTTTATAAAAGAGAATACTCAATTCTCTGAGAGTGAAACCGGGGATGAAGACGTTCAACTGAATTTTCTAAAACGTTTACAGATATTCTCGAGTATTCTTCTGTAAAACCATTTCTTTGAGGCGCTGCTTTATGGCCCATCATCCTTTGCTTCGTTAGATGTGACGTCACTGCTTGTAAACTGCAACTGCTTTTGTCAGAAGTGACAAACGTATAAGTCGCTTAAATAAATACTACGTTTTGTTTGCAATTCCGAACTTTTGAAAAAAATATTTTCCCCAGCCAAAATGCCTTGAGCAGTCTCCCCAGATCTATAATGCACTAGATATCGATATTACGTTTACAAAGAAGACTATATGAATATGTATAGCGTCCATATATTTTCACACTGGTCAAACACAATTATTTCGAGAAATGAGTGTTTGTCAACTTGACGGTAATTAATTGTCAAAGCTCTTGCCGTCTTCCAGATAGACCGTTATTGGTCGAATGCTTCTAGACCAGTGTCAAGACAAACATTGTTCAATAGCTTACATCGTAAAAAACCGGAAGGATACAACCTTTTGGTTAATTGGGTCTGAACAAAACAGAACAAAGTAATAGTTACTGCAAATTATCTCCGCGCGGTAAATCGAAGAGAGCGTACGATAAAGCAAGAGGAAATCAAGACGGCCGAAATATCAGTGATCTGAAATTGAACAGTTCTCCTTACAGAATTTAAGCGTCCAACGATAATTCCCTACATAATGAGCACAGACTCAGAAGCGGCGCTAAGTTATTTGAAAGCCGGTATCGTTCTCATCATCGACCTCTCGTCTCTCATTGGAAACACGTTTGTAGCTGCGGCAATTTTTCGGAACGTCCGCCTTCAAACTTTGACGAACTTTTTCGTTCTCAGTCTCTCTCTGGCCGACTTTCTCATGGCGTTTTTCGTCATGACTTCCACAGCAGTCGCATTGATCGAACAGGAACGGGTACTGGGGCATTTCAGCTGTGAGTTCTTCGGGTACTTGACCATCGCGTTGTCACACATCTCTCTCCACACCATGGCATTCACGGCTGTAAATCGCTACGTCCGGATAGTCCGACAGGAAAAATACGCCTTCATATTCACCAGGAGAACAACGATAGTGATGATCTTCCTCGTGTGGTTACATGGCCTCGGTTACGGCGTACTCTACATCTGGGCAAGCGGCGGCGAAGTGATCTTTATCAAAAGCGTTGGCACCTGTTTTCCCAGAAAGATCCCCCTAGCCGTTTGTTTAGTTGGTTATCTTCTCCCGTCTCTCGCAATTTTCCTGTGCTATTTCTTGGTGTTCCGAAGCGTCAGGGCGCAGCTGAGAAGAATCGCGCCTTCCATGAACGCGGGCAGTGCTAACCAGTTGGGGCCAAACGTTGAAGAGGTGAAAATCACTCGCACGCTCTTCGTTGTTGTTCTTGGCTTTCTGCTCTGCTGGGTTCCCATCCTTATCATTGGTTTGGTGATCGGCAAAGTGAAGCGTTTTCTGCCATCTGGTTTCCAGGCGGCCGGTTTTGGTCTAATTTATCTCAACAGCGCCATCAATCCAATTATTTATGGCGTCATGAACAGAACATTTCGCGCCGAATACTTCAAAATGCTGAGTGCGATTGAAAACCGCCTTATCCGCAGGAAGACTGGTGAAGAGGAAGCAGCCTGCCTCGAGCCCATACCCTCGCACACAGACCCACAACGACCGGGCGGAGAAGACGAGGACGATCACTAGTCGCACGTATGCGTGTCTCAGATTCCATCTTACTTATTGGTAATTAAGTTCGAGCTTTGTCGCATAATATTTTTGTCGTGAAGCTCAGACACAAACCTTACAGTAGAAGCTTTGTCTTTGTCTCGGGTCATAATATTGTTTCAAACTTTTGCATCTCATTGCATCTCGAAACGCCGAGCAACACCGCAATTACAATGAATTTCAGTAAAATTTGTTCAGCCTTGTTTCTGTCCGATTTTGTTCGTTGAAAGTTTCCGATGGAAACAAATACACAAGCGCGCACAGCACTGTGGTTATAATTGTATATTATGGTCTATGTTTACAGTTCAACTTTAGTTCCAGTCGAATAAGACAAAGCGTATGGTATTTCGTTTCGATTAACATAAATTGATAAATTCACGAATGAACGAATGGATGAACGAGTAAACGAACGAAATGAATAAATAGATATATGTATGGTGGATGTGGATATGCATTAACGGCTCGGATGTGTATGAAATCTTGTTTTACATAAGAAAATGGATTGATGAATGGGGAGACAGTTTCTTTCTCACAGCTGAGGTGAAAAAAACTTGTCAGACTTTCGCTTGTTCTCTGACTTTAGGTACCGTTTGAGTTCCTCTGTTTCTTCAGCAGAACAGCTTTCTTCCACTCTGGTACTCCAGCCCATTTCTGTTCCTCCTTTAATCTGGGGAACAAAATCAACAAGACCAACAATATCAACAATATTAACAACAACAACAACAACAGCAGCAGCAATATAAGCCACTTTCACAAACGTTCGCAGCAGCAAGTAATCTTTAATGTACTGGCCGTATAGACGAGTCAAGTAAATCTCTCTGCTGAGCTTGGATTTGTTTTTACATAATTGCATTTTGATCAAAGAAGCTGTTCTCCACTCTGCCCACCAAGATTTATCGCCAAGTGGCTCGCCAAATATCTCAGAATCGCAAACTGCGCATGATTGTGGAAATGGCTTCTTGACAAAACTTAAGCATTGATGTCGACCCTTACTGTTCACGTTCTTTCTTCACAATCAAGGGAACTCTCCATACAGGAATGCCCATCCACTTTTTCAGTTCCTCGTCCTCCTACAAACAAACAAACAAACAAAATAAAACAAACAAACAAACAAAAAACATTATGACCCGCAACTGAAGACTTGTAATTTATTAAAATATTGCTGGTACAGTTACAGAAGTTTGTTTGACGAACCTGTTGCTGTCGCAGTTTTCTCATTTCTTCTTCTTTTCTACGTCTGTTGAGATGAACCTGTCGCTTCCACTGAGGCATCGCTTGCCAGATAATCGGATTTACTCCAAACAAGCCTGAAAAAAGGAACAAGTCAAAAGAAATCTGTTAATGTGCGAATTCACTGCCGTACACTCAGTATACCAGCATTGTATTCAACTGGAATGCTTCTCTGTCAAAACTCTACGTAAAAAATGAAAAACAAAAACAAAAAAACTGCAACAAAAAAGTTGTCTCATTTGACAGTTCAGGAGTTGGAAGTGAACACTACTACAGTATTAGAATGAAACTGATTGAGAGCTTCCATTTGAGTGGTTACAGAGCGAGAGTTGAGGGTGTTTCCGTCCAATCCATTGTACTCCTCTCCTCGTCACTTATTTGTTTACTCACCATCGTCTTTATCTCTTTCATCTCCAGAGAACTCGCGTGGGGGTGGAATGACAGGAATGTGTGGCAGCGGAACAAAGTGTCCCGTTTTCAGCCGAGTCATCATGATATCCGCTGAACATGACTGCGGGCATGGGATAGGCGAGTCATGTGATCGTGCACTCGCGCTCAGCTTCCTCGCGGGCTGTTGGTATTGCGTGCTGCTGGTGCCCTCATAAGGCGTCTTTGGAGGCGAAGAAGCGACTCGTAAATCTCCCAAACTTCTGCTCATACCCGCACTGCGCCCAACAAGACCAGAGCGACTGATGTTTGTCCCCTGTTCTTCTCCTGGTTTAGCGCTCCGTCTCTGCTCATATTTAATCGTAGTAGAGTTTCCATCGTCACTCAAGTCAGCCGAGTTGTTTTTCTTGTTCCCCGTCTTTTCAGGTCGCTTGGATCCACTGTTTTGAGTAACACTCATCTCAGCAAGTACTCCTTCGTTCACTGACTCTTGGAGTGGACAGGATATTGTCAGCGGAGGTTGTGTCGCTTTGAACACGCTGTCCTCAAATGACACGCGTACTTTCGCTGAAGTTGCCTGGGGTTTGTGCGAGTGAGGCCTCGTGCTATCCGGGCCTGCGGTCAAGTGAGGATGTCCAGCGGACGCTGCTGTGGTCTGGTGAAGATTCAAATTTTCGCGTTCCTTATCCGTCTTTTTCACTTGGGGTTTCTTGTTACTATCGTTCTGTTTCCTTAGTTGCTTTGCCTGCTGAAAATAATCAATTCAGACAAAGAGTTATTCTTAAATTCATCAAACGTCACACTAAGCTTCGTGTATGGAAATGGAAAATCAGAAGAGACATGATTTTAGATGTGTCGTCACTTGAATAATCGATTGATATTTCCAATTTGGCCACAAGAACTCAACCGGTTTATGATGAGATGAAGGCAAAAAGAGCTGATTACAATGTGGAATGAATTGATAACTCCTCCTTTTCAGTATTGGCTGTGTCACATGTGCGATGCAGTAGGTTGTAGGCTGATGTGCTGTGGGAAGAACAGTTCACGTGATACAGCAACATATAAGCTGAAATGTTCACACTAACAAACGCATGGTGTGTTCATCTCAAGACTCGCTCCAATGAAACGTCTGCAAAACATCAAAGAAGCTGGCGGGGCGGCAGAAAAATGGGAGACGAAAAGTAGATAAGACAATTTTCTTCTTTTGTGTTGTTTATTTTCTGTCGAAGGCATTTATGATTTATAAAACATTTGTGCATTTTTAATGTTTCGAAGTATCGAATTCCGGACCTGCTCAGTTTTTCATGAAATTGGAAACTAGCAAAAACGTAGTCCGAGAAAACATCTGAAGACCAAGCATTCAACGAACAAAGCTGATATTAAAGTGCAAATTTCCGCTCCCATAACAAGAGTTCGTGTGAAATCTCAAGTCGATCCGTATGTTGACGACGTCAGTGCAGCATGAAAAGTGGGGTGCAGTCTACGCGGAAAACTTAACTTTGGTACGCGCTCCAAGAGACCCGACTTCCCCAAGATGTCCAAAGCGAGTTTTCTGTTGATGATTGATGAACTGAGCTCATTCTAAAACTGTCTTTGTCACTCTATGTCTGTCCGTCTAGGCTGAATGTCTGTCTGTCTTTTGGCTAACCTCTTGGCCACTCGAGCTGTATCGTATCTGCTTGCTAGACACTGTCTGTCTGACTGTCGATTTTTGTCTCTAGGACATATATGGCAATTTCAACTAATGGTTAAAACTAGTTTTAAATAAATTCCATTCCACTATATAACGATTACTAATTACTAATTCGCATTATCCTTGCAGTACCTTTTTCTATAAAGAAAATTGGACAACAATAGTTTAACGGAACACCGCTTACCTTGGAAGCCGCGATTTTGAGGAAATCTCTGCATTTTCTGTGCGCACTTTTGTCAGCAAGGTCGACTGGTGTGGCGTGAAAACTGTCTTGCTGCATGACGTTGAGACCTGCACTGTCTACCAAGTATCTGACGCACTGAGAGAAAGATTCAGTTATTCAATTAATCAATCAGTCAGTCAACCAGTCAGTCAATCAATCTGTCAATCAATCAACCAATCGATCAATCAAAGCATCAGGTCAGTCACTCACTCAAAATGAAAGGTATTCAAAATGTTGAATCAACTGGACTTACTTCAAACTCTCCCTGTTCTGCAGCATCATGGAGGGGTGTACCCCCCAGATTATCCACAGAAGAAATGTCTCCCCTTGTTCTTAGCCATTGCAGGACATTCACGTGTCCTGAGAAAGAAATATTTAACATAAAATTCTCCCAACTAGTTTACAAAGAAACCATATGAGTGACAACATAAGAATTGATTTTTCCATCAAGTAGTCACCCCAAGTATTAAACAGTTATATAGAGTACTGTAGAAACAAAACTATGTATACTTGGCAGTATTACAGTATTATGTGGTCCGTTTTATGTACCTTGTGAAGCAGCATAATGAGCTGGAGTTGCTCCTGTGTCATCTCTGTCTGCCCAGGAAGCCTGACCACACTCAATCTGTAGAATAAAGACAACACTTTTTTTATCAACAGTAAATCATGATGATATAAAGTGGAGCTGACAATTCAATGATGAGAAATATGATGAATGATGATGATGATGATAATGGTGATGATGATGATGATAATGATTTTGATGATGATAATGGCAGAATGATAATGATAACGATGGTGGTGGTGATGTTGACAACACTAGTGACCCTAATGGGTTGGCAGGATCGAGGCATGGGAGAGTGCTGGGGTGGCAGATGTAGCAGTGGGGTGTCCCCATACCAAGTATATCAGGCAATCTAAGTGTCCATTCTGTGCAGCACCATGAATTGGTAGGATACCATCTCTAGTCTTTGTGTTGCATTTGCCACCAATGCTCTGCAGATACTTCAAGCATTTCAAGTTACCATCCTGTGCAGCAAGGAATGCTGCTGTGGTACCATCTGCTGCCAAGTCATTCACAGCACTAAACATATCAAAATGCACGAATCAGAAAAAGGACCCCACATGCAAAAAGTAAATGAAACATACCCTCAGAAGAACAAAGATTCAGGCCTCTACGTTTGGCTCCGTACTGACAAAGATAGCTAGAGCAAGGTGCGCCCACAAGATGTAAACCTGCTAACCTGTAACCCGCTTTGGACAGCAACAGTTCGAGACAAGTTTCTGAGCCTCCAGAAGCCGCAAAGTGCATGGGAGTCATATGGTTTCGCGACTTCGCCTTCGGGTTACCGTTTCCTTCGTAGAGCAGCCACTTTACTACATCAAGTCTACCGAATCTCGCCGCCAGGTGCAATGGTGAGTGGCCGGATACATCACAAACATCGACAGGAACGCTGCATTTCTGTACGAAAAACTTGACGCATTCTAAGTGACCCTGGGCTGCAGCATCGTGTAAAGCAGTGGCGCCTGTCTTGCTTCTTTTGAACTTAGCATCTTCCCCGATGGTTTCTAACAGCCACTTGACGCAGTCTAGTTGGCCGTTCCGTGCTGCGTGATGCACTGCACTCGCCCCGAAGCCATCTGTGGCGAAGGGAACCAAACGACGAAAAGTCCTGAGTGTTGTCAAGTCGCCTTCTTTCGCCGCCACAAGAACTCGCTCCACTTCCCCCATATTCACTCCGCTTCTTTTCAAACACAGTTGGGCTTAATCATGAACCAAAATATCGTCTGTAGCTCCAGAAAACCCAGCAGACCAATATATATTGTTTTGTTTCTATTATGCATGATAAGAGAATCAAATTCGTGAATTATTAACAGCGTGCACGAAATACCAATTACCGCATCCTCTAAGTTGCAGACATTCGGAGAAAGCAATCGGCACAATCTTGGTGTAGATTCATAGCAGGTTCAGGGTAAAAATGCCCGTTCTTTGTAAAATCACTTCCAGTCGAATCGAGACGCCATCTTGAACTTGAACCTGAAATAATTCGGTCAGCGGGCTTTCGCGTTGTGGAGGGGGTGGGGGGAGGGGGGAGATTGGGCCCGCACCCCACCCAACTCGGTAGCTTTTTGTTCACACGCCGCATAAGCAAGATGGCGGACAACAAGTCGGCTCCGATAAATAAGCCATCTGCAGCACCATCCCAGCCCCAGACAACAGCCTCAACAGCTGCTCATTCAGTAGCTACAACAAGTACTGACACAAGAGTCAGAACAGCTGGATCATCGCTTGGGGAATTCATGTCACAACTTGAGGATTACACGCCAACGGTATATTTGAGCTACTGTAAAATACCTAAAATGAGAACCCTCGAGGCTGTTTGAGAATCTAGATCGGCGATCTTCACTTTAGAATTTATTCACTTTCTTAGTTTTCGAATTCATTTGTTCTTTTGGTGATTTGTGAAATGTCATACTTTAATAATGTTGACTCAGTCTGTTCAGGTAGCTGTGTTGGAATACAATAAAGGACTCTTTCTTTCATATTGCCTAAGTCTGATGTGAACTTTCTCAACAGATACCGGATTCTGTGACTTCGTTTTACCTTAATCAGTCAGGATTTGATGCAACAGACATCCGTGTGTAAGTTCTATAGCCTTTAATTCATTCAATGTTTTAATATATGCATGAAATAAAAACATTAGTGATGCATGGAAGAAATATGACTTTCTTTCTTGACATAGGGTAAGGTTGATCTCCCTTGCTGCTCAGAAGTTCATCTCAGACATCGCTAACGATGCTCTACAACACTGCAAAATGAGAGGCTCTGGTCAGAGTTCCAGGAAATCAGGCAAAGTAAGACTTCTTTTTTTAATCCCTTCCTGTTCTGCCCCAAATACTTTTTTCACTCTTATACTCTTATCCTAGTCTTCAAATTACAGCAATCTATATTTACCCATTGCTTTTTTTTTTTTTTTTTTTCAGGACAAACGCTACACACTTACAATGGAAGACCTGACACCAGCACTTAGTGAATATGGTATCAATGTCAGAAAACCACCATATTTTACATGAAGGCACTTACAGTCAGAACTTACATCCAGGCTTACTGCAGCCAACATAGTCTGTCATAAAATGCCTAGAGTAAAAGCATGCCAAGAAAAACAAAAATGTACAACCCCTGCTAGGTTTTTCTTGTGCTTGTGTAATGGATAAAAAGGGACAGCTCGTACAGTAGTAGGGTTCAGATTGCTCATAACATCTAAATGTCTTATTTTGTCCATGATAAATCTATGATTAATGTATGATTTTCTTCATTAAATAAACAGGAAGCAATATCTTTACACTGAGTAAAACCTGTCATATCAGAGGTTTTATAGAGTACTGGAGAGACATGCACATCCAATGTTTTAGACTTGAAGGCCAGGTGTAATATGAGGAAAAACCAACTCAAAAAAAAAAAACTGTAAATGAAAAGAAGAACAAATCAAACCCCTTCTGAAGCTGTTGCACTCATCTGTAATAAACTCCACATTTATTTATTAAAGCCCTGGACAAATCAACAATCAATCTCCGTTTTTATTCTTCATCTTGGGTACACTTTTGCACACACAAGTTTCGCCTTGCGTGCGGCTTGCTAACAAAGTTAGTACGAATCGGCCATGTTGATGTAGTATCGCGTTCGTGTCTACGGCAATTTCATAAAACTGAAATATCAAAATAGCTCACACTTTTGACAAGTACGAAGGGTAAAGTAATCCAAAACATTATTTGAGGGATTCGACAATCAATTGTAATACCAGGTCAGTTCTCCGGTTTTCTATCTTAAATTCGTTGCGTTGATTATACCTCTGGAAGATTTCTTCACTGTGTTGACCCACCCCACCATCGGGAAATTCCAGCTATCAGACTCCCCCACCCCTCGGAAATTCCTTGTCCCTCTGTGGTAGGGTGAACTGGGTTTTGGAACAATTCAGATGCAGCGAAGGAACTTGGTGAATACTCAATGATGTGGCACTGTAACATCTTATCATTTTGCTTGTCAAATGCCTTGAACCAAGAAACCAGTTTAGAAACATTGTCTCGTGAGGCAATAGCAACGAGTGCTCCGGTGCTGCCATGCGAATGAGTATCCAAGAGCAGGACACTGCCATGAAAAGGAACAAATGCAACGGTTTTCTGTAGTAAAATACAAAGCACTGCAGTTTGAGGCCTGGCAAGAATCTTATCCGATAAGTTGTTCCAGTTTACCTTCGTTCCACTTTCTCGTTCGGTGAAATGTAGAATGCCCTTGAGCATTTGAATGACCATGGAGATTTCCGATTCTTGTTCCGTTTGCAGCCAAGTTGTGCACATTTTGCTCAGGAGCTTCTCGCCAATCAGGATTGCCCTTATGACTCTGTAGATCCAGCTTTGGCTGAGAGGTTGACGGGGGGCAGGAATCTCACAGGAGTTGAAGAACAACCTGCACAGTGTCAGCGTGATGGCAACATCGCACTTAGTGTTCATACGCTCAACAAGTTCTGACTGGCAGTGATTCAGGAAAAAGTGCCAACAGGTGATCACGCTGTCCATGTGCGTGTAGAGTATCGGGTGAATGATCACACGAGGAAGGACCGTTGTCGGGTGTTTTAGAAGATCTGGCCGAGCACTACTCACAGCTTCATTGCTGCCTTCACCTCTTTCGCATGCGGGGCAGGGTTTATCGTCTGCCAGGCACTTCAGGTGGAAGGTGTGCTGGCAAGCCAGTAAACGGATGACTCCAGTTCTGAGACACCATGATTCATCCTTGTTGCATGCACAGGCAATTTTTGGCTCTTCTTGTGAGAGCATCGTTTTCAGGTTTGTTACCAGTACATCGATACTCTCGATATTGTCCTGAAGATGCAAAAAACGCAAAGGTAATTATTAATTAGAATAATGAAATGTGATTAGGCTTCTAGAAACTTTAGTTTTAGAGTCACAATTCATAACTGAGCATGAAAGGCAGCATACTTTTTGATGTTTAAGACTTTATGCAAAATTCTGGGACAATTATCACCTAACAAAGCCGTGTGACACACTTGTGGCCGGCTAAAGTCGGTGCTTGTGTCTGAATCATAAAAATATCCTTAATAAACATTTTAAAATGTACTGCGAAATATGTAAAATAACACAGAGTCAAACTGAGTCGCACATAAGCTTAATTTGGTGTTGTTCCGAGTTATTGGCCGCCATGTTGGAGGACAACCTTGGTCTTCAACATAAATTCTTATCCGCAAACAAACTCTTACCTACAACATTCAATATAGAAACCCTTATCTTAGCTGCATACAAAAGTAAGCCAAGAGAATCTAAAATTGGCATCTGGACTATTTTCAGTTCTAGAGCCAAAAAGGTACAATCTGTTATTTTGGAGGGTGATGCGGTCGCGTGACCCGTGAAAACCGCGTGGTTGCAAACGAAGAATACGTACCCGCGCCGTCTTGATTTTGATGTCGGAGAAGGTTAACCTGACCATCACCGGCGCGTGGTTGAAAGAATCGCCCCTATTTGGGTCCACTTCGTAAGGGATGGCGTAGGTTCTATCCACTTGAATATCTTTGGCGACGATGAAATTATAGTCTATTGAAGACCCATTCGGTCTGCGTGAAGGTAAAGGAGGACAATCCACTAACCGAAGCCCTGCGCTTAGCACCTCGACTTTGGTATCTTCGTTCTTTAGGTTAAAATCACCACCAAGAACTACAGGAATAGGCTGGCTATGGGAGTCGTATCCATCATGGAGGACATTTACAAAACGTAACAACTCTTGAAAGGCTTTTCTTTTCTTATCAAGATGAACATTGTTCTCGCCATGCCATGAGATCATGAAAAGTCGCCTTGGACCGGAACCTCGCGCCAGTTTTCCTTTCGCCTCAAACAAGGCAACTGTCGCCCTTTCCGCAAAATCTATCGCAAAACCATAACGCGGCGGGCTTTCCAGCTGCCACATACCAGACGGTACACTGACTTCAATGCAGTCAAGTTTTGGCGAACTGGTTTTTCTGTAGAGTACTGCCGTTCTATTTGTCCCTGTCGTTCCATATTTCGTGTTGTAGTTCTCACCAATAGCCTTTACGTGGTTCTTGATTTCATCTCCTGACCACGGATTCTGTTGTATGAGGACAGCGTCAGGTTGATGTTTTCGAAAAAGATTCTCTTGAAAGCGTTTTCCCTCATCTGCACGCCCATTATCATTCTTAATGTTCGCTGTAATAACATCCAGAGTCAGA
The DNA here is from genome assembly GCA_964036295.1 of Plumapathes pennacea. Classification (NCBI taxonomy): domain Eukaryota; kingdom Metazoa; phylum Cnidaria; class Anthozoa; order Antipatharia; family Myriopathidae; genus Plumapathes; species Plumapathes pennacea. The sequence continues at coordinate 16,952,505 of OZ038470.1, read as the reverse complement.
GCTGTCTCCATCTTCGACCACTTCCTTCCTGGGTTTCTACTTTCGTTGTTAAACGCGGCTGACCGGAATGGTTTTGACAATCAAAATGGTAATTTGTTATGTAAGCAAAGAACATTCCAGAAGAATAAATGGGCAAAGCGACGTTACATGGTGAGGTCAAGCTGAAATATTTGTAGGAATATAGTCTTTATAGTTATAAACGGGTTGTGTCGCCACATACAGTCTTTTTTTTTTTTCAAATTAACTGCTACCAGCATGTGTCCTGTTACACTAAACATCACGAGCCAAAATAAAAGTGCATATTTTCACCTTCGCAGCATGGCCTCCTGGTTGCTACCGATTAATGACAAATCCGACAGGGCTTCTTTTATCAACTATGTCAATTAGTAAAATGATCGGTACGAGTCTATAAACCGTCGGCAGGGATCACAATGTGAAACGCGCATAATTACATAACAAGCGTTCGAAATTATTTCTTTCGAAGTTTAAACGAACTTAAACTCTTCTTAATATGTCTTAACCTAGGAGGTGTCAAACGGCCTCAACACCGGCTGTCAACAATGTTGAGAGAATGTTAAGACAAATGTTGTGACTGTTTGACAGTGCTTAAAGGTTCCCACGCATCACATAAAAATAGCACCATAACAATGTAGTTCATAAAAGCTTTGGAATATCCGCCTAAGGTGATTCCATTGAAAATGAAGTTGCGGTGAGTTTATTTTGAAACTTTGCACAATTACTAACCAATTGTAGTACATGAAAAAATTATATGGGGTTAGGGTACTTGTTTCCGCTGTCAAACCTGAGTGCTCCAGGAGATACGAGTTAAATATTTGCTTGTTTCGGTGGATTTGTTGTGCGTTTAAATTCCCGTCAGTGTTTGTTGACACGGAGTCCTGGCTACAAGCCTGAGTGCTCCAGGGATGCGAGCCGTACAAATCTCGCATCATTCCCGGCAGCTATATTTAATAAAGGCGAAGCTGGTCCACTATCGCGCGCGGAACATCCAGGAACGTTCGCATCAAATTTGCACCCCAACCGTAACTTTCAGTTCTAAATTTATACCCACACCCTCAATTGCAATTTGTCGTGTGGATACTTTCTGTTGATATTTTTATTTGCTGCTGATATTTTTTCGAAGCCCATATTTAGTTATCAATCTCTTTAGAGTTCCACCTTTCTAACAGGGACATGATCTCAAACTTTTACCCCCCTACTCTTCTCGACGTCAGAAAAATTCCCCCCCCCCAAAAAATTGTACCTTCTGAAATTCCCCCCCCCCCCCAATTTTTTGGCTTTTATGCGATTCCTATAAAACTGTGAGAAACGTTGCAGTTATCATTCAGCAATAATATGATAGAATTAGATTTAACTGGGGAAGATTATTTTCCGTGATGTTATAGCTTAAGTGAACAGCACTTTTTGAACAAAATCGCACCCAGTGAAAAATTTTGCTGGTACATTTTTGTTAAATTCCTGGAATCAGCTTATATCGACTTAATACATGCCTTAGCCAAGTTTCAGCAAAATCGTTGGAGCAGAAGAGTGGAGGTAATGAAACCATGGTAATCTTTTTAGAGTGTGGGTCAGCTCACGATATACTTTTTTACAACCCGTCAAATATTTCCTCCCGCGCGTGATTGGTGGAATAGTGACACGTGACCGAATAACGTCCGCTCGTAATGAGCGAATAACCCCCGCCTGGCAAACCATCGCTGTTTGTTGACAATATCCGAACACAATTTTATATATTAATCACGAAAAACCATTACGAGATGACTACTGAGGAGGACATCATTTCATTTGTCGAAAAAGTAGTTCCAGAAAGCACCAAAGAGCTTCACAGTTCTTGCGCCATTATTTGCGCTGCGCGAGGAAATAGTTGAAGGATAATAAAGACAATAAACTGCTTTTGGCTTCGAAAATATGCACGGATAATTGTCCTTGGACATTATCTGTTCCTCGAAGCTAGCATATTGCCCTCGAGCTTCGCTCTCGGGCAACTGTTCGGTTCTCGGAACGGATAATATCCTCGGACAATTATTCGTTCATATTTCCTTGCCAAAAGTAGTTTATTGCTTATAAGCTTCAGAGTACTTTCTGTCAATTTACAATACTATTCAATCCGATGTCTAATCGTCAGATGAATTGATTACTAGAATACACTCAGGAGGATAGCAACCATAAACCTGCTGTTCATGGAATAACATGACGTTTTATTTTAATAACTAGGAATCATAATACACGAGGCAGATAATTTATAAATGCTACCGCGCACGATTACACGTCAAGGTTGCTACTAAGACCTTTCTGGACGGTTAATCAACAGGTTCTGTATAAACGGTGTCGATGATTTCTGAACAGCTGTTACGTTGACTAATGATGCACTTGTTCCTACCTCGTTTAGTAGATCTTGTCCAGGATTGTTTTTTAGCTACACGTGTCATGTTTTGACTTCTGTGTAAACAAGAAAACACACGCATCACAGCGGGCTAATAAGAACAACCTTATAATAATAATAACAACTTTATTTCAGTGTCAGTATAAGATTATAGCAGTTAAACACCACTAAATGGGTACACTATAAATTAAGTTAATATTAAAATGATACTAATACTAATAATATAAATCCCAATCCCAATACTATTTATAATGTTAGCTAATTATTTATAATATAATATAATACAAACTAGTAAAATACCCGTAAAATAATTTATAATACTAATTGATTAAATAACTGTAGGATGTAACAACACCCCTCCCAAAACACAAGCATACATACAACCTCACTTCCCATTTTCGCCCACCCCCAGAAGTCAAATCTCACCATTTCCCATAAAATATCAACCTTAGGAACTACACAGGACAGAGTTATTACAATTATTGCTAACTAATTGATCGAGATCTTTTCTTTCTAATCGCTGTTTTAAAGGCCCCCAGGGATGGTAAGTTCCTTACATTTGACTCCAGCTTGGACCAGAGCAAAGGTCCTAGGTATCTTAATGAATGTTTACCGTACCCGACTGTTTCAAATCTTATCTGAAACTCCTTAACTCTTAAATTGTAAGTAGAGTTGTTGATCTGAAATAAATCGCGAATGTACTAAGGACATAAATTGTTTTTGACTTTGTACATAATGACTGTTATGTCCTGCAGTCTTCTGTTCTTTAGTGTCGGAAGTTTAGCCTGTATTAGTAGCTGTTCATATGAAGAGTTCTTTTCGCAGAAGACTGCACGCAAGGCCCTCTCTTGTATATGCTCCAACTTTCTTGAGTCGGTGGCTCTACAAAAATGCCACACTGTGTGACAATATGTCAAGTGTGGCAGAATGGCTGCTTTATACAACTGTAATTTGGCATTTGTGGGAATTAAATTACGCAATCTCATGATGACCCCTACTCGTTGACTGCTTTTTTTGCAGACTTTGCTGATATGTTCTGTGAAATTGAGCTGATTGTCAATGTTCACCCCCATCAACATCAGATTGTCATATGATTCTACCTCGGTGTCGTTCACATTTATCTTGATTTCTTCTTTTTTTTTTAACCAATTATCATGGTTCCATACTTCTTGAAATTTCCCTTCAGTAGGTTTGAGTCATACCAGTCTGTTGCTTTTGTTGCACAGTCCTGTAGCTTGGCCTGGACTTCTTTGGCTTTCTTATGCATTTCCTGAAACTGATGATCAAATAGGTCAAATCATTTTAAAAGAGATTCCACAATAGTGGTCCAAAGGCTGAGCCTTCGGGGCAACCTCTCTTTACATGTTTCCAAGTACTGGAGATGTTTCCAAGTCTGACTCTACCCAAGCGTTCCGAAAAATATGATCGAAAGAGGTCGAGACTGTGTTCACAAATGCCATAAGTTTTCAGCTTAGCTAGTGTAAATTGATGGTGCATGCTGTCAAATGCCTTATTCATGTCAGTGGACAGTAGCCCGGCCAGTTTATCTTTATCAACTGCAGCTCTCCAATTCTCTGTCAGCATAATAAGAGCTGTTTCACATCCCTGCCGCTTTCTGTAAGCTGTTAGATATTCACTGAGTTGTTCATCAAACCTGGAAGATACTTGTTTAGCCAATAGTCGTTCAAACACTTTGTTGACTGTCACCTGAACTGTTACTGGTCTGTAATTTTCTCTCTCTAAGCAGTCATCCTTCTTGAAGACTGGTACCCATTCACCCCACTTCCATTTAGATGGCCATTTCCCTTGAGTTATACAGTTGTTATATAATATGGTAAGTGGGATAGCAAGCTCTTCGGCTCCAAGCTTTAGGAATTTTGGTGGAATCAAGTCCCATCCAGTTTCCTTGCTGGGAGTTACTCAATGATTTTTTTACCTCACTAGTATGTACTGCTTGGAATTCAAATTTAAAGCTCTTATCTGCATTTTTAACAATTGTACTGACACTGGGATGATCCATGAATTCAAGTTCCTCCACTTTATCAGAATACTCCCCTTCACCAATGCCCTTCACAGTGTCAGCATGATAGCAACATTGCAGTTTCTGTTCATACGCTCCACAAGTTCTGACTGGGCTTGGCAGTGATTCAGGAGAGAGTGCCAACAGGTGATCACACTGTACATGTGCGTGTAGCGTCTAGGGTGAATGATCACACGCGAGGAAGGACCGTTGTCGGGTGTTTGAGTTGTGGCCAAACACTACTCACAGCTTCATTGCTGCTTTCACCTCTTTCGCATGTGGGGCAGGATTTATCGACTGTCACGCACGGTGAAAGGTGTGCTGGCAAGCCAATAAAAGGATTACTCCAGTTCCCCAGCTGCGAAAACATTCGTTGTTGCATGCACAGGCAGATTTTGGCTCTTGTTGTCAAAGCCGCATCGTTTTCAGGTTTCTTTCCAGTTCATCGACATGGTCCTGAAGATGTTAAAAACGCAAAGATAATTATCAATTAGAGTAATGAAATTGTGATTAGGCTTCTGCTGGAAGCAGGCAGCATACCGCTTTTTGATGTTTAAATAATGTAAATTCCGTTCCAACGACGACAATTTTAGTTTATGAAGCACTGCAGCTCAGGGTGGGCACGTATAACGCCAAACTGACTGAAGTTTTTCTTACCGATCATACCAGTTTGAGCCCTGAGCACATAAGACAGTAATAGCTTCGAGATTCACGTGTGACTGCGCGTTAGTTTCCGTCCGAAATATATACACATGAACTACTCTACAGAAGTATACGTACCGCCGCCTCGAATTTGATCTTGGGGAAGGTTAGTATGGTCATCACAGGTGCATGGTTGAAGAATTTGCCTTCTGGGTCCACTTCGTGAGGGATGGCGTAGGTTTTATCCACTTGAATATCTTTGGTGACGATGAAATAGTCTATTGACGACTCTCTCGGTCTGCATGAAGGTAAAGGATGACAATCCACTAACCGAAACCCTGCGCTTATCTCGGCTCTGGTGTCTTTGCTCTTTAGGTTAAAATCACCACCAAGAATTACAGGAATAGGGCTTCTCTCGTAGCAAGAAGTATGGAGATAATCTACAAGACCTAATAACTCCTTAAACGCGTTCATATCAGGATCATTGCGCTGGCCATGCCATGATATCATGATAAGATAAGGGCGATCGGAGTCTCCCGCCCGTTTTCCCTCCGCCTTAAACATGACTACTGTAGTCCTTTCAAGAATGGCTTGGTGTGTAGGCTTATCTTTATCGAACCAGTCATTTAACTCGGATAATGAAATAGTAAATTGCATGTTAAGTTTTGCCGAACTCGTGCATCTACAGAGTACCGCCGTCGCCAGTGGCCCTTTTCTTGCATATTTCACGTTGTAGTTCTCGTCAATAGCCTTTACATGTTGCTTGATGTTATTTCCTAACCACGGATTCTCTTGAAAGAGGACAACGTCAGGTTGATGTTCTTGAAAAAAATACTCTAGAAAGCGCTTTCTCTTATCTGCACTCCCTTTAAAATTCTTGATGTTGTTAATGTTCGCTGTAAGAACATCCAGAGTCAGAGCTGTCGCCATCTTCGTTAGTCCACTTCCTTCCTGCTGGGTTTCTACTTTCGTTGTTAAACGCGGCGGACCGTGAATGATTTTGACAAGCAAAATGGTAATTCGGTATGAAAGCAAAGAAAGTGTCAGAATACAATAAGGTGCGAAGCGACGTTACATGGCAAAGGTCAAGCTGAAATATTTTTAGAAATAGTCTCTAAGTTATAAACGGGTTGTGTCTCCACATACAGTCATCTTTTTTTTTAATTAACTGCTACGAGCAATGCGTCCTGTTACACTAAATGTTTTAGAGCTCAACCATTTAACACACTATTTTTATATTGAATATAAGAACACCTTAAATTAAAACCACTTTGAGTGAAGTCACAAAGGAGGTTGATAAGAGAATAGTTTAGCTACAGCAACAGCAGGGCCTTCAGATGAGTATCTGATGCGACGAACTTCGACCATTTCATCATTTTTCTGGTCAAAATCCTTGAACCAAGAAACCAGCTGGGACACATTACTTCGTGAGGAAACAGCAACAAGAGCTCCTGTGTTACCATGGGAATGAGTGTCCAAGAGCACAGCGCGCCCCTTAAAGTGGACAAACGCGACCACTTTCTTTTCTAAAATACAAAGCAGGGCAGTTTGAGGCTGCTCGATCGCTTCAATAAGAATCATTTCTGACAACTTTTCCCAATCCACTGATTTTTGGTCACATCCGCCTTCAAAAGTTATGAGCTCCGCAGCCAAAGCATCCCCGAGTATTTGAATGACGGCGGTAATTGGTAATGGCGGCGTTGCGTGCAGTCTGTCGTGGATCTTGCTGCCGATCAGTATGGCGCGTATTACTCTGTGGATCCAACTTTGACTCAGCTGCTTGCGTGCATCAGGAATCTCGCACGAGTCAAAGAAGAGCCTGCACAGTATCAGTAAAACAGCAACCTCGCAGTTCGTGTCCACTTTCTGCGCAATTACTGACTGACAATGACTCGGAAAAAGGTTCCAACAGGTGACAAGGCCAAGCATGGATGTTATCGGGCGAATGATCACAAGAGGGAGAGCTGACGAGGGTTGTGCAAAGGGTGGTAAATGGATAGTCGGAGCTGGATTGCCGCTTTCACCACTTGCGCACATGGGGCAGAATCTATTTGCTGCAATACAGCGCAGATGGACGGTGTGACGGCAAGGAAGAAGATGAATGACGTCAATTCGTCCTGTGGGACATTCTTGAATATTTTCGCACGTGCAAGGAGTTAGTGGTTCTTGTGGGGAGAGCATTTTTTCCAAATTGTTTACCAATATGTCGTCCTGCATAAACATAATTTATAAATTCAATGTAAATTCACCATTAAAGACCACAGTATGAAAGAAGAATAAGACACTCAGTGTGGGAGGAGGATAAGAGACCGTAAGTGAGGAAAATATCAGACAATATTGGAGATAGATTAGAGACTTTAGAAACGATCTGTCAGCTGTAGAAGTGCTTATTACTTACTCTTGTTCTTATTTTTGGAAAGGTGAGCGTGGTCATCACCGGAACATGGTCGATGATTTGGCCGTCTGGGTCGATCTCATAAGGAATGGCGTGCACTTTATTCACTTGAACGTCTTTGGTGACAATGAAAAAGTCTGTTTGAGGCTTTCCCAGTCTGGATAAAGGCACAGGACATGTCACCAACTGAAGCTTGCTTTTTTTGATTCTTCCCATTACCTCTTTGGCCTTTTCGCACTTGAGGTTAAATTCACCACCCAAAACAATAGGGATAGGGCGCCCAGGGTAGCACTGAGCGTGGAGGTAGTTGACAAGTTTCAGCAACACCTCAAAGGTTTCCTCCTTCTGCTCATCAGAACAGCCATGCTCCCCATGCCACGAGATTATGATCAAATGTGGATCAGTGGTATGGCTTGCCATGTTTCTTGTTACCGTGAACGCAACGGCGATTGCTCTCTGGACAATGATTCGAGCCAAACCCGAGCCAGCGACCAGTTGATCAGCCAGAGAACCCATCGCCAATTTCAGTTCCACGACGTTCTTCATATATACTTTGGGAAAACTGGTATATCTACAGTAGACACTTGTTCTTGGCGACCTTCGCCTTGTATTTGTTGCACAGTTGTATGGCCCGTCAACTGTCGGCGTTTATTTTCCGAAGGCAAGACAACATGGGTTTCCTTGCATCATGAAGATGTCGGGTTGATGCTCGTGAACGAAATATTGCAAAATTTTGGTTTGCGTTGGTTTATCTCCTTGGACTCTATTTACGTTCGCTGTGACAACATTCAGAGTGAGCTTGCCACTATCTTGCAGATCCAAGTTTGCCAAAGAAGCTATTAAATCTGCACCTGTCGCCATCTTATTTGAGTTTCTATAATGAGGGTGCGCCGCACTAAATGCCACGTGTTGGCTTATCGGGATTGGCTCACTTCAACCGAATGCTAATATGTGACTCCAGCTCCGCAGGGCGCAGCTTCAAAATGTTGACAGCTTTCCCAGGGCGACAAGCGACCACGTGGCCCGTAACCACTCCCCCTCCTTCCCCGCTGTTTTGAGACTGGAGACGAGTCGAGAGTTAGTCACTAGTCACGCAGCGGCCAACAAGATGGTGGCGGGATGTCAATTTCTTGTTGTCTTATTTCTTTCATTTCTGTTTGCCACATCGTCTTACTCTGAAGACGCAGACGATGCTGCTGTATGAACCGAAGAACACACAAACAGATTTGGAATAGCTGATCCAAAAGCTGAGGTACACAATAAGAAACTTGCTCCTCTTTTCGTAAAACTTTCCGCTAGTAAATTAAGACCCTCGTTTAGGATTTAGATGTTTGACCTCTTCTGTCAGGCACGATCTTTACAGTTTCTTTCTTTTTATATTCTTTGAAGAACAGATCGATGTTTTAGAGTGTGGATCAACTCACGATATACTTTCATAGCTTCAGAGTACTTCCTGTCGATTTACAATCTATTCAATCCGATGTCTAATCGTCAGATGAGTTGATTACTAGAATACACTCAGGAGGATAGCAACCATAAACCTGCTGTTCATGGAATAACATGACGTTTTAAGAATCATAATAAACAAGGCAGATACAATATTAATGCTACCGCGCGATTACACGTCAAGGTTGCTTTTACGACCTTTCATGACCGCAGGTAATCAACAGGTTCCGTATAAACGGTGTCGATGATTTATAAACAGCTGTTACGTTGACTAATGATGCACTTGTTCCTACCTCGTTTGGTAGATCTTGTCCAGGATTGTTTTCAAGCAACAGCTGTCATGTTTTGACTTCTGTGTAAACAAGAAAACACACACATCACAGCAGGTTAATATGAGCCGGCTCAACACCATTAAAGTTTTATACAAATTATCTGTCATAAAATGTTTCATTTACTCAAGTGATCGCAACTGTGAAAACCTTGAAAGTAACAAAGGGAAGGCAGGAACAAATACAAGGTTCATAGCTGACTGACTGTTTGAAAGGAGAAGTAAAAAAGAGAAACCCACATTTTGCAAATATAAGTGATTGATTCAGGTGACTTGGCTTGGGGTTAGATATTTTTACTTATATGGATTGCTTATCACGAGTTGGTTTCATTGAATTATAGTATTGGCTTTATATATGTCAGGTTGACCCCAAATGTTCACTCATTTCTTCCAGTTTGATCTCCCTTGCTGCTCAGAAATTCATTTCAGACATTGCTAATGATGCTCTTCAACACTGCAAAATGAGAGGCTCTGGTCAAAGTTTCAGGAAATCAGGCAAAGTAAGAATCTTCTTATTTACCTCTTGTTCTGCCCCAAATACAGTACATCAGATAAATTACTAATTTGAAGTACAGTCAAAACTCTCTGGACAGACACTATCATAAGCAGACAGCTTTACAAAACAAGAAGCAATATCTTGACACTGAGTAAAACCTGTCATATCAGAAGTTGTATAGAGTTATTGGAGAGACATGTACAGCCTCTGTTTTAGACTTGAAGGCCAGGTGTAATATGAGGAAAAACCAACTAAAAAAAACTGTAAATGAAAAGAAGAACAAATCAAACCCCTTCTGAACCTGTTGCACTCATCTGTAATAAACTCCACATTTATTTATTAAAGCCCTGGACAAATCAACAAATCAATCTCCTTTTTTATTCTTCATCTTGTGTACACTTTTGCATACATGTATTTACAGAGTGAAAGCTATTTTATCTTCAAAATTAAAAACATTTTTTTGTACTCTTTCAGATAAAATACCGAAAAAAGCAACTGATCTACTACCTATTCCAGACCAAAGAGACAAATTGATGTCCTATTTCAAATTGGTTTATATATGGGCATAACAGCAACAAACTCCTAGACACATCACTGATATTTACATATTGGGAATAAAACATTGGAAATTTTTACAGCCAACACTAAAAACTCAATCCAAATCATGAGCACATTCCTACTGTAAATTTATATGGGAGAATCATGGGCACCTGAAATTGACTGATATCACCAGCGAATTACTATGCTGCATGTTCGTACCAATTGAATGTGTCAACTGGGTATAGGAACAGTTCAGATGCAGTGAGGGGAGGACTAGATGGATCATACTCAATGACTTGGCACTGTACCATCTCATCATTTTGCTTGTCAAATGCCTTGAACCAAGAAATCAGTTCAGAAACATTGTCTCATGAGGCAACAGCAACGAGTGCTCCAGTGCAGCAGGACACTGTCATTAAAATGGACAAAGGCAACAGTTTTCTGTTCTAAAATACAAAGCACTGCAGTTTGAGGCAGGTTTTTGGAATGTTTGGGCTTGTAGTATATGTAGTATAATATATATATATATATATATATATATATCTTATTGACCGAGTGCAAGGGCCGTACTGGGAGAATATCAGTCCGAGGTGTTGACCGTACAGACCAAGCCGCTGCTGTGCATGTGGGGCAGGATTTATCGACTTCCAGGCACTGTGGTGAAAGGTGTGCTTGCAAGCCAGTAAACGGACGACTCCAGTTCCATGACATCCATTCTTGTTGCATTCACATTCAGTTTCTGGCTGTTGTTGTACATAATCTACCGATCAATTCAAAACTCACACATCCCCCTCCCCGGCAACCCCCCAGGCATTTGAACTTTTTGATTTTCCGATGGTCAAATTCCCCACCCTCGGGCCAAAATGACTGTTCAAATGCCCCGGTTTAAGGCTGAATTTAGTGGTCAAATGCCCCACCCCTGGGGCAAAAAAAAAAAAAAGCTGAAAAACAGATACACGTCTAACAATTTGACTTGTTTTTGTGAAAGCATAGGCGGCCCAGACTTCGGGGATCTGTCTGTCTGTCACACAGTGATATTCCGTAACGTTATAAGGAAATGTATGGGGAAAAGCAACGATCTGGATAAGTCGTTAGATTCTGAATGAATTAAAATAAAAGCAGATGTACCTGTTATTTGTGGCCTCTTGAGTCCCTTGTGTCGATTTCAAGCCGCTATGACCACTATTAGTGGCCACTATTTCTGTGTTGTTTCTCCCCACTAATAGTGGCCGTAGCGGCTTGAAATCGACACAAGGGACTCAAGAGGCCACAAATAACAGGTACATCTGCTTTTATTTTAATTCATTCAGAATCTTACGACCTATCCAGATCGTTGCTTTTCCCCATACATTTCCTTATAATTTTCTGTTACACAACATCACTGTGTGACAGACAGACAGATCCCCGGAGTCTGGGCCGCCTGTGGTGAAAGTCGCGCGCGTACGAGCTCGATAACGGTGAGTATGTTGGCTAAAATTGTTTCTTTAAGCAAATTACACTGTATCTGAGAAAAACTATCTATATACTGGGCAAAGGGAAAAAAGTCGAAGGGAATTGACACAGAATTGTTGACAAGAAATGCCATGAGTCGTGTTCCGACGCGCCGAGGGTATTAAAGTCGTTGACATTTTTCTTTAAACCGCACGGCTAACAAAATGCATTTATTTAACATCCAATGATAAGGTTTCACACCATACCTTGAGCGAAGCAACGCTTTATTGCGAGTTGTTTAAATCGTAAAGCCTTGTCCTCACTAGCGCATATGCATAAGCACAAGGATAAGAATAAGAGAGCGACAGTGGCGACAGAAGCATAAGCATAAGCATAAGGATCAAACACGTCCGTTCCTTATGCTTATGCTTATGCTTATGTCGCCACTGTCGCTCTCTTTTTTTTTTGCTTATGCTTGTGCTTATGCTTATGCTTATGCTTATGCCCTAGTGAGGACCAGGCTTAACGGCTCAACATCGGAGATTGATCCTCGATAAATGAACATTGTGCTTGGAACATTCACTGATATGTCTCTCAATTTACACAAAATAAACAGTTAGCACACACTGTACGCACAGCTAAAACACTTTCGCGTAAAGCGGGGTGAAATTGAAGGAACGAGTTCAAATTCCCCACCCCTCCGTGGTTGTGGTCAAATGCCCCACCCCAGGCGAGAGCGGTTGGTCAAATTCCCCCCCTCCCCTGCCCCCGGGGGGGGGGGGGATGTGCGAGTTTCAAATTCTGCATCGATTTCACGCTTGTTTCCATTAAATCGTCCTGAAGATGCTAAAAATGCAAAGGTAATTATTAGAGTAATGAAATGTGATTAGGCTTGTGGAAACTTTTGTTTTTAGAGTCACCACATAACTGAGCATGACAGGCAGCATAGTTTTTGAAGTGTTTATAATGGTAAATATAATTTTGGCCATTGAAAGATCAATTTCTTCTGGAGCTGATACTTCAGCTGTTCCGTTTCAAAGACGGAAAATTAAGTTTATGAAGCACTGCAGCTCAGGGTGGGCGCTATATAATGCCAAACTGACTTAGAGTTTTTCCTTACTGATCACGCCGGCTTGTGCCCTGAGCACATAACTCAGTAATAAATACTTAGCTGGCTTATGGTAATTTGCGAAACGAAACAAACGAAACGAAACAAGGAAACAGCGAAACAACGAAACAAAAAGTGGTAATTTGCGAAACAACGAAACAAGATATGCTAATTTGCCAGACAGGCGGCAGGGGGGGATGGAAGCTTCCGACAAACGTAATATAAAAATACTCAAAAAAAGAACTCTCGATTGTCCCGTGGGACAGCGGCAGTTTCGTAATGCCTGTCTTATCGTCTCATCACTCACATCACCTGGATTCTGTTGACATTTGTTCATATCTCGCCGCGCTTTTCGCTTGGCCGAGGACGCTGCTCAGAGAAGTGAAGAACAACCAGGCCTGCTACCTCTCTAGAATTCTGCCATGACTTCAAACAAATCTTTGTTAAATTCCCGCCGTGCTCCAGTTATTGTTCACTGAATGTAATCCGACCGGAAACATCTTGGGCACCATTCAAAACTGACTCGTTGTTTGTAACCGCCGCTATCAACACCTTCGTAAAAACCTTGAGATGTGGCCTGTCGCTGGTAAGCATTCATCCCTTGCAACCATAGACTAAATAAAGGCAGATAAACACAACAGCCCAAGTTTCATTTCCTTTATTCAAATAGGCCTGAGTTGCGTGTGGTCTCTTGTCTCGACAGTTGTTGTCGCGAAAATTCGAACGAATCCCACGGGAATATCAGCGATTCGAGAGCTCACAAATTTGTGACTCGCAGTCACCCAAAGCGAAGTAGCGTAGTGAAGGACAACTTTAAGAGCAAGTTTAACTGCTGGTGCGACGGTAAGAAAGTAATCTGAAGGACATACTTGCTCGCACGTCAATGTAACCATAGCTTTTTACAATAGAGGACTTAGGGGTGGGGGTGGGAAGCTTCCATCCCCCCCTGCCGCCTGTCTGGCAAATTAGCATATCTTGTTTCGTTGTTTCGCAAATTACCACTTTTTGTTTCGTTGTTTCGTTGTTTCGCTGTTTCGTTGTTTCGTTTCGCAAATTACCACTTTTTGTTTCGTTGTTTCGCTGTTTCGTTGTTTCGTTTCGTTTGTTTCTTTTCGTAAATTACCACTTTTTGTTTCGTTGTTTCGCTGTTTCGTTTCGTTTGTTTCGTTTCGCAAATTACCATAAGCCTACTTAGCTTTGAGATTCAAGTGTAATTGCACGTTAGTTTCCGTCCGAAGTATATACACATGAACTACTACATAGAAGTATACGTACCGTCGTCTCGAATTTGATCTTGGGGAAGATTAGTTTGGCCATCACAGGTACATGGTTGAAGAGTTTGCCTTCTCGGTCCATCTCGTAAGGGATGACGCGGGTGCTATCCACTTGAATGTCTTCGGTGACGATGAAATAGTCTATTGCCGACCCTTTCGAACAATCCACTAACTGCAGAAGCCCTGCACTTTGTATCTTGCTGGTAACTTCGCTTGCCTTTAGGTTGAAATCACCACCAAGAATTACAGGAATAGCCGGGCTTCCAAAAGAAGTATGGAGATGATCTACAAGACGTAATAGCTCCTCAAACGCGTTCTCATCACGATTTCTCTTCTGGCCATGCCATGATATCATGATAAGATATGGGCGATAGGAGTCTCCCGCCACTTTTCCTTTCGCCTTAAACATGACTACTGTAGCCCTTTTACAAATGACTTCGCTGTGTGTAGGGTTATCATGTTTGTACCAGCCATGTATGGAGGATAATGGAATACTTTTATCTTTGCTAAGTTTTTTCGAACTCGTGCAACTTCTATAGAGTACCGCCGTCTTCAGTGGCCCTTTTTCTGCATATTCCGTGTCGTAGTTCTCGCCAATAGCCTTTATCTCTTCCTTGATGTTTTCTCCTGACCACAGATTCTCTTGAATGAGGACAGCGTCAGGTTGATGATTTTGAAAAAAACACTCTAGAATGTGATTTCTGGTATTTACCTCCCCCCCGTTATCATTCTTGATATTTGCTGTAAGAACATCCAGAGTAAGAGCTGCTCGAACTGTCGCCATCTTCGTTAGTCCCGCTTCCTTCCTGCTGGGTTTCACTTTCGTTATTAAACGCGGCGGACCGTGGTTGGTTTTGAACGTTTCAGAATAATGAACGTTACGTGTCAAAGGTCAAGCGGAAAAAATTGGTAGGAATATAAACGGTTGTGCCACCAGAACAGTCCTTTTTTTATTATTATTATTATTATTTCTGTTTTGTGCGCCGCACTAAATGCCACGTGTTGGCTTATCGTGACTGGCTCACTTTCAACCACAGGCGGCCCAGACTCCGGGGATCTGTCTGTCCGTCACACAGTGATGTTGCGTAACAGAAAATTATAAGGAAATGTATGGGAAAAAGCAACGATCTGGATAGGTCGTAAGATTCTGAATGAATTAAAATAAAAGCAGATGTGCCTGTTATTTGTGGCCTCTTGAGTCCCTTGTGTCGATCTTAAGCTGCTACGGCCACTAGTGGCGAATTTTCTGTGTTGTTTCTCCCCCTCAAAGAAATGAGAAGGCTGGACACTCCATTTTCGAGTAGCCAACGGTTAAGAGCGAATAAATACTACCAAAGCCCCGCGATGCCGAAACACCGCCGGAAACCAATAGCCAGATAAATTTCCTTTCCTCTGACACAACGCTAATAAACGCAGCCCAAGCTCGAATACGTCAAAAACCTAATTTGTGAGCAAATTTGTGGCCATTTCTCTGTCGCGGTGGGCGCACTACCAGTAGCGTGGCCAAGATCGCCAACCGTCATTGAAAGAAACAGCTCCTTTGTTATCGTTAACCAATCAGAGTGTTTCTTTCAATAAAGCTATTAAATCTGCACCTGTCGCTATCTTATTTAAGTTTCTATAATGAGGGTGCGCCGGGGTGTTACTAAAACGCGAAACAGCGAAACAACGAAACAACGAAACAGCTAATTATTAACTAAAATTAACGGTAATAACTAATACCGAGATTATTACGGGGAACAACGAATTCTTAACTAAAATTTACTGCAATAACTATAAATACCTATATATGAAGGATGATTATTGAACCTATTGGTCAAATAAACAAGCCCGTTGTCATCTGTCTTTGAGCTCTGGTATTTCCGGTATTTCCGGAGTGTTGTATCAAAGTGCATCAAAGAACAGAATACTCTAATGATAAAATGGCTCCAGAGAAACTCAATCCAGCCCCAGGTATTGTTGTAAGAGTCAAATCCATCTGGGATCTTGTCGTGAAACTAAGGGATTTGAACATTCTGGGCCACGGCGTACGGAAACCCCTAGCCCACGGAACCGCAACCGTTGGTGATAATTAAACTCTGTTTTTCAGATAGTGTCACTGAGGCGTGATGGTATGATCCCACTTGGAAATGACTCAATTAAATATAATCCCTTCATTCTAGTGTTCGTCAAAAGTTTAAGCTATTTTACCATTAGAGTATTCAGTGTGTGTGATTGGAAATCTGTTCTTTGATGCTGTTACTTTTTAAAAAAATAGCGCGTTACAACACTCCGGAAATACCGGAAATACCGGTGCTCAAAGACAGATTGATGCCAACTTGACGCAACATGACAACGGGCTTGTTTATTTGAGCAATAGGTCAATAATCATCCTAGGTATTAGCTATTGCAGTAAATTTTAGTTGTTTCCCTGTAATAATCTCGGTATTAGTTATTACCGTTAATTTTAGTTAATAATTAGCTGTTTCGCTGTTTCGCTGTTTCGTTGTTTCGCTGTTTCGCGTTTTAGTAACACCCGGTGCGCCGCACTAAATGCCACGTGGTTGGCTTATCGGGATTGGCTCACTTCAACCGAATGCTAATATGTGACTCCAGCCCCGCAGGGCGCAGCTTCAAAATGTTGACAGCTTTCCCAGGGCGACAAGCGACCACGTGGCCCGTAACCACTCCCCCTCCTTCCCCGCTGTTTTGAGACTGGAGACGAGTCGAGAGTTAGTCACTAGTCACGCAGCGGCCAACAAGATGGTGGCGGGATGTCAATTTCTTGTTGTCTTATTTCTTTCATTTCTGTTTGCCACATCGTCTTACTCTGAAGACGCAGACGATGCTGCTGTATGGACCGAAGAACACACAAACAGATTTGGAATAGCTGATCCAAAAGCTGAGGTACACAATAAGAAACTTGCTCCTCTTTTCGTAAAACTTTCCGCTAGTAAATTAAGACCCTCGTTTAGGATTTAGATGTTTGACCTCTTCTGTCAGGCACGATCTTTACAGTTTCTTTCTTTTTATATTCTTTGAAGAACAGATCGATGTTTTAGAGTGTGGATCAACTCACGATATACTTTCATAGCTTCAGAGTACTTCCTGTCGATTTACAATCTATTCAATCCGATGTCTAATCGTCAGATGAGTTGATTACTAGAATACACTCAGGAGGATAGCAACCATAAACCTGCTGTTCATGGAATAACATGACGTTTTAAGAATCATAATAAACATGGCAGATACAATATTAATGCTACCGCGCGATTACACGTCAAGGTTGCTTTTACGACCTTTAATGACCGCAGGTAATCAACAGGTTCCGTATAAACGGTGTCGATGATTTCTAAACAGCTGTTACGTTGACTAATGATGCACTTGTCCCTACCTCGTTAGTAGATCTTGTCCAGAATTGTTTTAAAGCCACAGCTGTCATATTTTGACTTCTGTGTAAACTAGAAAACACACGCATCACAGCGGATTAATATGAGCCGGCTCAATACCATTAAACTTTTATACAAATTCTGTCATAAAATGTTTTATTTACTCAAATAATCGCAGCTGTGAAAACCTTGAAAGTAACAAAGGGAAGGCACTGGGTGGCGCACAAGTTACTTTGATCCGATATTTTTGCTGATATGGGGCATTTAAATCACAGGGTAGTGATCTATTTGAATTTAAACACAGTGTTACAATAGCTGTATATTATCTATGTCAGGTATTGACCCCAAATGTTCAATCATTTCTTCCAGGTTTTAACAGTTAATACCACATCCAAGATCAGTTACCGATATAAAACAAAGCAGGGTGATGAGATATTTGTTATGGACAAGTTACTGAACAGATCTACACTGGAAAAATTCAGACACTATCTCCATGCCGATTTGCATGGTTGGCATTTTAACTTGCATGAACCTTATGAAGGAGGTGAGAAAAAACCAGGAGACAACATTCCTTGGATTAATGAGCTGGATTGCCATGAATTTGGTAAATCTGTCACAGGAAAGATGCTCCAAAAAGCTGTGATGGACGTGGCAAAAACAGATGTGGTTTATTATCCATACAGAGTAAGGGGAAAGCTGCTACGGCGTGGAGATTGTACAACTATGCATACTGACAACCCAGGGAATGATAGTGAATATTCAGCTATGATGTTCTTAAACAAGCACTGGAGAAAAAATGATTATGGCGAGCTGTACTTGTAAGTATAGTGTTCAGGTCTTACTTACCAACTAAGGCACATACAGTATGCATGAACAACACAGTTCCATTATATCAGCTGGAAATCAAAGCTTGGCTATCAAATTCCAAATTCTTCTTACACTGTATAAAGTATCTCTGGTGAAAGAACAAAATAAGAAAGTCAACATTGATCACAGTATGGATGCAGTACAGTATACTGTCACAAGTATAACTACTGTATTGATATAAAATTGTAAGATTATTTTTCTCTAAAAGATTTATAGTAAAGTAATGTTCATTGGCAGTTTGTCATAAGTCCCCTGTGGTTCCGGTGAATTGCTTACATTATTTTGCTTTTTAATCTTCACCTCTTAGACAACAGATACTGTACACTGCACATTAACTGAAATTTAATTACAATATAGGAACTTCATTAAACTCACAGATACGATGAGGAACACGAGATAGTGGCTGGAGCAGTTCCCAAGTTTGGTCGAGTTGTGATCTGGCAGAGTTCCACCCCATATCTGGCCCGCCCTCCCAGCATTGCTTTCAAGAAGGGCCAAATATTGCTACATGTTCAATTCACTAAATCTAGAGATAAAATGCTTCAAGCATCAGCATCCACATTAGCGTACAAGAAAGAACGTCACAATCTCTACGAGGCTGGACTCTTTACCTCGGCAGTTCTACCTCCCCAACTTGACATGGCATCACACGTCACTGCACATCACAAATCCACAGAAGGCAGGAATATCTTCGTGTTTGATGGCCTCTTTGGCAAAGTGGAGTTGGATCAACTCAGGGCAGTTATCTTGAAGTTTGGTACATATTACTATGATGATAGTGATGACGATTCTGACAGTGACAATGTGCAGTGGATTGCAGGTTTTGATGTAGATGATTTCATTAAAGGTTCAATCTGGAATAACACTCACCAGGTATGGAGACTTCCCAGGAAATCAGAGGAAAAGCCCTGTCCCCTATTAGGTTTACATGTACATACTGTACATATACTATATAATATTATATGAATTATACTGCATGTTTGTGTTCTGGCATACAGTCACATGTGAATATCCTACTGAGATTACATACCTGTATTAGGACGGCTGTTGAAGGAGGCGATTCACTTGAGGACCACACTTTAAAATATTGCAAAAACAAGACAATGAAAATTCAAATTGTATAATAAATTTGATATTTTCTGTTTTAGGCCATCAAGTTTGCTAGTGATGAAACAGCTTGGTTTCCATATGACGTATCCTGCAACCTGATCCGCAGCGCTGATCACACAAGAATCCATGAAGACTGCTCTTCAGAGGAGACTGAGTGGACTTTCTTGGTTTACTTGACTCCAAACTGGACAAAGAATGACTACGGCGAGACAGTCTTCTATGAGCACAATGGTGACGACACCGAGATCATAACAGAAGTCAGACCAAGATATGGAAGAGCTGTCTTGTTTGAAGGTAGGTGGCACCCTGACAGGGTGAAAATTTCATCAGACCATTTACACAAGAGTGTGAAAATTTTTGTGTTAAAGTGTTACACTGTGTTCCTGACTAACAACCCCTAATACAATACATTCCTATTATCCAGGGAGAGTGTGAAGAGTTTGCAGATACAGCTTCAGATTAAGAATAATAAATAGTGAATACTCAATAACTTGAGTGTTACGATATGTTCCTGTGGCTGTGTGTCCTATCAGTGGTTGTGTGCATGTAGGAGGCTAACAATATTCTCTTCTTTCCAGGCCAGATTCCTCACTCAGCCCGACCTCCCAGCACAAACCAGACACATGCACGCTTGTCGTTTGCCGTCAAGATGTCCATCAATGAGGTTGTTGCACGAACCAAGGCCTTCAATGAAGAAATGCGCCATTTTGTTGGAGTAAAGCTGGTGGCACATCATCTTAGTTCACTTGGTAAGAAAATATTAAAATTCTAGTTTCTGTTCCTTTCTGTATTTGTTGGCTTCTGATGGTGATGGTGATGATCAAAGCCCTGCAAGGCCTGGAAACAAACCACAGCCCCTGAGCTGGTGCCTTTAAGTTTCTAACCAGTTGCACTTGTTGTTTTACTTTGCAGATGAAACCCAAACTGAAGATGACGAAGACGAGGAATCTCCAAACTTGACAAGAAGAAACGATGAGCAAGACGAAGAAGAGGAGGATGAAAATGACAATGATGAGGAAGATGATGATGATGATGACAAGGGCCACAAAACCAAACCAGATCAAAGGTGGGAAGATAAGGAGGCAGAAATTGAAAATGATCCTGAGATCTCTGATTTAAATGAAAAGCTAAACAAAGTTCTTGAAGATCCCAACAAGACAATTGAAGAAGTAAGAGCTGTGGTCCAGGAGCTGTCAACCCGTCATCAGACTGAACGACAGCAACTTGTGAAACAAATCTCAGACCTCATCTAGCCTGACATAACAATGACTGACACTTGCTCTGTGTCAATGGAGAATAGAGATTTAAACAGCGCAGAGATTACAGCTGAGAATGTAGCTATTGTAGCTCGCCAAGACTCGTACTCTTTGTGTTGTCAGCCAAGTTAAGAAGGATTCTGGCAGACTTGATAATTAAATACATCAACTCCAACTGCGCATGCCTTAGTATTTGCGCGCATGCCGCTGTCCTTACACGTGTCACTGAGCGCAAAAACAAAAGCATGTCTTTAATTGCGCGCGTGTGATTACGAGCGCCTTTGTTCTTTGCGCGCGTGACTACGAATTCCTTTGTTCTTTGCGCGCGTGACTACTAGTGCCGTTCTTCTTTGCGCGCGAGACTACAAGTGCACTTGTTCTTTGCGCGCGTGAGATTACTTGTGCCTTTGTTCTTTGTGCGCGTGAGACTACGAGTGCCTTTGTTCTTTGCGCGCGGGTGACTACGAGTGCCTTTGTACTTGCGCGCGTGCGACTTCGAATGTATTTGTTTTTAACGCGAGTGTGACTACCAGTGCCTTCGCTTTTTTTGCGCGCGTGCGACTACGAGTGCATTTGCTTCTACGCGCGTGTAACTACAAGTGCCTTTGAAATTGCTCGCGTGACTACGAGTGCTTTGTACTTTCGCGCGTGTGACTGCTAGTGCCTTTCTAATTGCGCGTTTTCCCTTAAGTACTTGCGCACACGCAACAACTGTATTATTCGCCTAAACGGTTGTGACAGTAAGACTATTGGAACAAGTATTATTACCATCCACGCAATTCTATAACAATAGCTTGTGAATGTAAATTTACTGCAATACGAATTTGCCATTATTTTAAATACCTGATATTATGTTTGATTTTCACGTGCGTTTCCCATTTCCTCGAAAATAATCATACAATAGTTATGTTACAAGTCTGTTTTGATACAGAATCAAAATAGTTCTTCAAGACAGCGCATCTACCAGAAAGGACACCTGCACGAGAAAAAACAAACAAAAACAAAAAAGCACAAGGTGAGATTTACCAAGTTTCAAAACTATTTCCAGTCAGTTTTCACGCGTCTTCGACCACGAAAAATCTCAGAAGTTTGCATCGAGAACTGTTTTCTGTCAATCGAACAAGACCTCGTACATGCGCAGTGCCTTGTCACATTATGCCTCAGAGGAAAAAATATTAACCGTCTAAGGGTTGAAACCAATTGTAACATACTAAACTATATTATACCATACCGTATCATACCACACCAAATCACATAACGTGGCTTTTCTAACTTACCATCCAATGTAGCATTGACACAAGTTTTCGTGTGACGTAGCTTGCTTGATTAGGCGTTCAACCTGAAGATTCACATCCAGCGGGTCCTGGTTGGCGAAATCGCGGCCTAGGAAGAAAAAAAAAAAAAAGAGGAATATCGAGCGTTTCAGTAATATTCACTCGATTTAGAATACCCTAAACTCCTGAACTGCATTTAGATAACAAACTATACCTGTAAGTTTGTCTCTCACTCGAGTGATGATGGAGATGGCCTTCTTGTTGAGCGCCTCAGGTTTGTGCCCACTCTCTTCCTCTGCAAAATAAGACCGCGTGTAAGCCGGGCAAAGAAACTAACCCACACAGATGACGTCACACATCACGTGACCTTGACTGCGTCACCACCGGGAGTAGGGTTTTATATAGAAAAGTAACTCACCAAACGACTGCAAAGGTTCTGCTTTCTTTGCTGATGGTCTGTCTCGATTAACGTCTACGCCTTCCAACAAATCTGTACGAGGAAGAAAAGAAATTTGATTTTGTTTGACAATTTTGCACACTTAAAATACTGAACTTCATTCGAATTCACCAACCGTTGGCTTACCTTCACTTCCATCAGAAATTGTGTCTGACCGGCCTTTCGATCTCTTGACCTTCGGTGCAGCTTGATGGAAACAGTTGAAGCACATTAGTTTCCTTTAGCGACATCGCACAGACAAAGAAAATGAGGAAAGCAGCTCCAGAGAAAGAGATATTCACAGCCAGACACTGACAAAGACCGAAAGAGACAGACATTGAGCGAAAGACAAAATGGAAGAGACAAGCCAGACAAGTGACAAAATCACACATGGACACTGACACAACATCAAATAGCCGTCCAATGTCATACAGGGAAGAAAACTCGGACAGACAAGAAAACATCCTGGCATTGTTCGATACTTACTATCCATAAGCCTCCAGTTAAGCAGCGGATCATAGACAAACGCCTCCAACACGGCCATCACGCTGTCCTTGTGTTCACGCAACGAACGCATCACGCTCTCGCACGTTAAACGGTAATTGCCGTCGATTCCCGTAACCTGGAAACCGAGATAGAAAGAAACCGCGCGCTAATTACATGACAACCACAAGAGTTGTAACAGAAGAGCGACACAAGAAATGAGGAATAACAGACCAACGAAAGTCACACGCTAACAGGAGACAAGATGCACTACAGACCTCCATGGCGTTAGTCAGCATTCTGGTAAGTCGGAACGGAATCTTCTCTGGGAATTTCTCACGAGTCATGGCCACCTGAAAATCAATCGGCCATAATCTTTGGTTAGTAGAGTGCGCATGCGTGCAATGTATACGTGTAATGTGTATGTTTAAGACGTGAAGGTGAACACTGCACGAAGGGTTTGTTTACATGCTGAGCTTCGTTTAGGAGCGACTGAAAAAAAATTCAATTTTGGTTCTATTTCACAGTTGTTTGTAGAGAGCGGACCTACCTCAAAGCAGTCTCCAAAATCAATGTGCAGGATTTTTCCCGTGAGGCGATCCAACATCAGATTAGAAGGATGTCTACAGAAAAAGGTGAGCAACTATGAGGTCCAACACAACCAGAAGAAAATATGACGAAACTACAAAATGAGCAACATAAACAAAATTATATTGAAGAATTCAAATACTGCTCACCTGTCACCAAGCCCAAGCACGTAGCCAACCATAGACATGACAGCGAGCGAACGAGTGTAATTAGTACGCCGGTCAAACCAGACCTGTCAGAACGAATAAACACAAACAACAACAACAACAACAACAACAAAAAAACACATCAACAAACCATTAAACGTGGTGGTAAAACGTCTTGTGAATTAACGTAAGGTTTATGTGAATATACTGAATTTCGTAAAGAGAGCGTTGGCTGACGAGCGTTTGCCCTTTACGCTGACAAAACCCAATACAATGTACGACCGAATTTCTAAAAAATGTAAAAGAAGGGGAAGAAGAATGAAGTAGAGGTAGAAAGATGATGATCACGCCGGGTTTACCTCGGAGCTGGGACTCTTGAGCCAGAGTAATTTAGCGAGATCGTCCCCGTTTGTGTTGGACAGCGCGTGTTCGAATACTTCAACTTTCTGCATCAAAGTCAAGTGATCGTAGTCTTGTGCCATCTGAAGAGGAGCGGTACAAAATGTTAGTTTTAGTATCAAATCCTTAGCATACACGTAGCAGATTTATTGTTACCTTGGTTGGGTCAATTCACACAGTAACAATCACACACAAAGACACTTCACGTCACACGCGCACATACGGATCCTCTCGTACAATCCTACACGCGTTCACGCGTAACATTGTTAGTTATCCCTGACTGTCTGAGATTGTGCCTGACCACATGGCTACGCCTGCTCCTTCACTCTCGATCTCTAAATACAGATTGTACTTACTATTTACTAAGTCTAAGTGATTACTGGTATTGAGAATTGATTATTCAATCAGCTTTCATCTGAGCAAACTATCAAACGCCAAGTTCTCCCTACAGTATAACACATGTCTAGAGACCGCAGGAGAATATTCAAGTTGATCAGTGACACCTTACCCTGAGCATGATCCTGTGCTCGATGTTCAACAGGATTTTCTTCTTTTCCCGATAGTCCCGGATGAGCGCGTGCAGCGTGTCACAGTGTGGAACCCAACCAATCAGACCAGAGTTGGTGGACAGCGGTATCACTGCATACCTCTGGATACTGAGTTGTAGAAGTTGTATCGGTTTGACTCTCACGTTAAACAAAAATCCATCAATAACAAGCTACAACCCAAAACTTGTTAGTATTCCCTCACCTTAAAATCACGGCTGATACTCTTTTCTGTATACAACGCAGTTCAAATACGCTCAGAAGTAAAATTGGTCTAAAAATCGCGTAATCTGTCACGATTGTCACACAAGCCTCACCTGAGGTGTCTCTTGGAGGTGTCCTGGTCACTAGCCAGTAACGTGTTCACCAAACCAAACAACTGCATGACGCGCTCGTCCTGACGAAGATCCTCGTGACCTTTCAGCAAAAACATGAACTCTGCACCATTGCTACCTGAAAATGACAACAAAGAACAAGGCTCAGCCCTGGACAATACTGACGAGCAGGGGAGGGGAGGGGAGGAGTGTGTAACGCACCTGTGATACAGAGCTTCCTGGGCCGCTGTTTTGACGTGATCACGTTAAGCGAGGGATGCACGTGTCTAATGTGAATAATCGGTTTGTGAGGTTCGTACGTGCCCGGCACAGCTAGCTCCAGGTCACGTGACATCAACAGCTTAGGCGACACGTACTGCAGCTCTAGTGACGTCAACTGCAACGGAAGCGGAACTTGTTTAAATGCGGCAAGTTTTGATTGACAGATGAAAATAGGGTCGCATGACTAGCGTACCACAATGGAGCCCTAAAATGTACGGGTAAATATATTTCTGTAAACATTAACTCCGCTTAATTTTATTAAAATGTACTCTTTGAGCGCTTTCATTTGAGTTATCACGCCTTTAGGTTTCGTTTGCCTTTAATAGTGAAAGTTCTTCCCCTCTCGTTCATTTGTAGTTCTTCTGGTACTAACTCGTACCTGAGGGAGTTGTTTTGAGATGCGTCTGAACACAAGATAGTACAAGTCCCAGGCCTGAGTCAAATCTTTAACATTTGTGGATCGTTGATATTTCTTGCACCATTCTTGTGCCTCCATCAAGTCTCGCCCATAGGCCTACAAAAAAAAAGGAGAGTTCCTTACTGAGTAAAGATACTCGAGTTTCCTGTACCAAACATTGCCGTCTTGACTTGCAACGCATCAACACAAAGCTGCTATGGATACGTTAAACACCGTAAAGAACAAGTTCCTTGGCGTTCCACAAGCCCTTCATCGCAGTCAGGATTTTCTTTAGCGTTTCCTGTGATCCAGGTTTCGTTCTTGTCCATATTTCTCACCTGACTGAATGAAGTCTCCTTCAGTGTCTGAGGTCCTCTCTCCATCATCTGATGCAGCGGTTCCAGTACAGCAAACATGCCCTTCACATTTCCCTCACCAAAGTAAAGTCTGGACGCCTCCTCCAGTCCCTCATGCCACAGTTCGTGCCACAGAATGGCCACACGGATAAGCTCCTCGCTCCCCTGAAATCAAGACAGCAATTTATCACTCAACACTTTTGAACTATTGAAATTCTC
Organism: Plumapathes pennacea; assembly: GCA_964036295.1. NCBI lineage: Eukaryota > Metazoa > Cnidaria > Anthozoa > Antipatharia > Myriopathidae > Plumapathes > Plumapathes pennacea. The sequence goes on along the minus strand of OZ038470.1, from coordinate 16,926,384 downwards.
TCAACCACTACTGATGGAAAATGTGATGAGAATTGATAGTTTAACCAGCTACTCCTTTCGCTTAAGTCAAGACATCGTTTAGATACTAATTCTCCCAGCTTGCCCCATTTTTTCTTGTCAGTTGAGCTGCTCGTCACAGGAGTTAGTGATAAGAGCTTGGGAACGAGGACGACTACGGCACGAAGTAGCCTGGTGCCTATTTACTGTTTGTCTTACCATGACGGCCTGCTGTACGAGTTGCTGACTGTGTTCACACATGTTCTTCAAAATCTGATTAGCAGCGCTGTGACGAGCACTACTGGCGGACTTGGACGCCACAGTTAGGGGATAGATAAGAGCCTGGGAACGAAATAAAAACAAAGAGACATGGAAAGAAATTTCTCACATCACGTGCCTGTCTGAAAGTGCGTGTTTTACGCGCGTGTTCGTGTGTGACGTAAGGAGTTTTGATAAATTATTTCACTGTTGTTTCGCCAGTACAGTGCTGTTTGGGCAAAAACGGACCACAAGGTCTCACTGAACTATCAGCGACAACAAACCTGTGGGTGATGCTTTCCTATGTCTGTCAACAGCTGATGGATAAGACGGCCAACTAACTGTCTTGGAGTGTCGATTCTGGCGATCAGCTGAGGAATAACCTGGAGATGAAAGCAATTTAATCAATATATTCACAGAGATACCCAACGAAAAAGAAAATGAATTTCATTGGGATCAACAACGCATCGTCATCGTCAACATGATCTTTATGATCCTCATACACATCACAAGTCCATGGTTGGTCTTATGGATTTGTAGGATTCAGAACATAGAACCCTTACCTGCATCCACGTATCGATTTGAATTGTCTTGATTCCTTCCACCAGAGCATCGTACACGTCCGGCCAGTGACCATAATCAAACCACAGGGTGAGTAGCCTGGAGAAATATTAAAGTACAGACCAAAGTTAAAGCTTTCTCTACAGAAAGGGACAACGGCGCACAGGGTAACACAAAGCAGATGACTGTCCACGAGGCCAGGTTTCATTCTAAACCTAAAACATAAGCTTTGTCAGCTTCGGCTTTCTTCTTTCATTCTCTCACCAAAAACAGTGTAGAGAAGTTGGTGTTTGATAACTTGAAAGCTACTTCAACCACCACTTCTCACTTCAACGCCCAAACAATTTAAGTGAATCAGTATAAAAAAGTCAGGAGATGGTCATTTAGAAGAACAAACGAGGCTGACCTGAGCGTGTCCTGTAACGAGTTACCGCTGGACAGAGCGATTGACTTGAAGAAGCCGTGCACAGCAGGAACAGCGTATGAGATGACTGGGTTGGTAACCTGGCGACAAAACAGAGAACGAACTCTCACTCAGCACTGAAATGACTCAATGTGAATCACCGATTCCATTCTGAATACGACCTATACGATCGTCGAACACCACCCAACGACAAAAACAAACAAACAAAACATCAACAAACAAACAAACAAACAAACAAGAACCAGAGCTGTGTACTCACATCAGGGGAGGAAGGTGGGGACGTAGTTATCTTGATGCTTGCGACTCGTCTCGTTAAAGTGGAGTCCGCGTCGGCGCTTTCTTGTTGATTCTTGAAAAACAGCACCGCCTCGAAATTGTTAAACGCCCATGCGTGCCAGGCCTAGAAAACCAACCACAAAAAGATAAAATTGCGTTCGTCTCCCTCGCGATATGATTCCTAAGGAGCTAAGCAACAGCGTCGACGTCGTCGTTGTCATCGCCGTCGTTATCGTCTTCATTGTTATCGTCGCTGTTTTCGTCGTTGTCGTCTTCATCATCGTTGCCATCATCGTCGTTATCGTCGTCTGTCGGAGCTCTTACCTTGTAACAGTTTCTGTCATTCTCGGTGGCCGCAGCGTAATACTGCAGGACTTGTGGAATTGTCTCCTCGTTGAAGCCTTGAAATGACGTCTGCCAATCGCCCAGTTTTAAATAACACCTGACACAAAGATACTTTAATGAGAAAGTGAGAAAAGGACAATGGAAAACATCGCGTCATTTGTAGACAAAAAAAAAAAAAAAAAGAACTCGTAGAACTGGGGCGGGTTGATTCGGATTGTTACCTAGCAACCAGCTTGAGTAGTTCCTCCCTCTTTTGCCCGTCATCGTTTGGTGAGAGAGACTGCAGAGCTTGCTGATGCAGAGTAGTTTGAACAAAGTGTTGTAAGTGCTCAAACGCTTCTTTCTACAACGACAAAAATAAGAAGAGAAGTGCATTCAGCACACCAAGTAAAACTTGTCAAGAGTGTAAAAAAACATCACCTCGATTACTGAATAATACAACACACATTTCTCCCGTCCCTTTGGCCTGCGTCGGCACAGAAATCGGATAAACCCAGACTCGTCAGAGCAAAGTAGCTTTGCTAAGAGTCAGTTACTGAATACCTCGTCTCTGGGCGCTCTCCAGTCGACGCTAAGAAACACCACAAAAATAAGAAAGTCAACACACAACCCTACCTTCTGCCCTTCCCTCCACATGTGTTTCATATACGCAAACGTGACTTGGGGGTAGGTCGTGGGTAGCAGTTGGTCTGGTTGTTTAGAAGGATCGGTGCCTAGCAACATGACCAGCGTCTTGTGACTCAGAGCGAGTCGACCGCTCCGTCTGCACAAACTCGAGTACTTGAGCCACGACTGCATGTCCTCCTGGGGCGACAGGACGAGAGAGCGAACCTGGAGGATTTTCTGCCAGTCTTCCACAACTCGCTGACAGCCCTGATGAAGAACAAGAAGGTTTGAGTAACGCATATACAACTAGACTGCAACGGTGCCTACTTTTCCCCCAAGGAACCCAGTCGCGAGCGCGGAAGAGTAAGGCGAATCCGCGCTGGGAACTGGGTTCCGGCAGCAATACGATTTTAGGGGCAAAAATATGGGCCGTTCAGTCTGATACACAACAAGTTTAAAAACAACATACACAAGTTTCTGGGCTGACAGCAGTCAACAGCAAACAATTGAAAATTTTAAACAAACAAACAAGCACACTTGGCATTTGTCTGTCTGTCTTGCTACAGAACGCGTTGATTTTGAAGGTTTTGAAAGGCTGCCTGTGTCCTTCTCTGTCTCTCTATCGTGTTTCTGTCCTGCCTGTGTACGCCTCTTTCTCATTGTCGCTTCGTTTATGTTTCTGAGTCTCTTTCACCTGTAGTCTGTTCCACCATGTCCTCTTGATCGCTTCTCTTCGTTCAGGAACCAACTTGTACTGAATGATCTCTTCAAGCTCAGACAGCATCTGCACAGTCACCATCGCCTGATACAGACAATAAACACAGAAAAGCCATAATCAACCTGTTTTAGAAAACCCCTTCTCTTTTTGACTACTCCTCATTCTTACCCCATAAGCTCGATTATAACTTTCTCCAGCTCTTGCCGTCAGTTCCGTATCCAGTAAGTCTCTAGCGGCGTCGATACACTGCAACCGACAAAATGTAACGCAAAAATCTCTCAGCAGGGGTAAATTAACTTTAATTTCTATTACGGAGTGTAACGTGTAACACCTTCAGAGGGAGTCAAAAAACTTCTAATTCTTTAACAGCACCAATACGATACAATACAGCGCGAATATCTTCAACAGGAATGAATGTGTCTGTCCTACTTTCTGTCTCACAATGATCATTATAAGTGAAGTTTGTACGTACGGCCTGTGCCTGTTGGAAGTGGTTCTGGTGTAGAGCGAGAGCTGCGCGATAGAACGCTCCATCTTGCGTCTCACGTGGTATCATGCACGTGTACTCTTCCATGCTGTCCCAGTTGTCTACAGAGTGAAAAAAAAAAACAAAACAGCCGCTTCACCAAACAAGCGAATGCCTCACAAAAGAAAGTCACATTTGGTTTTCTACGTTCAGATGACAAGATGTACATAAAATAGCACATCTTTTATCACTGGCAGTACCACAGTACGCGAAAACGTCTGACACGCACTTTCAAGTTGTGTTTTCGACAATTGATATCCATGACAACCACCGCCACTGCTACTTATCCTCCTGTTAAGAGCATGAACGAGAAGGACTGTTACCTAGTCCCCAGGCTGCGGCCGCAGCCATGCGCGCCATGTTCTGTCTGATGTCGTCACTGACCTTAGGCCATTTGTCACATGCGACCTCATGCAACTCCCCCCTGAATAATTTAAAAAAAAGTACGAGTTGGGATTTACCCTGCGTTTCATCAAAGCAGCCTCTCTTGTGGGCTGACTGAGGATTGAGTACTTACCATTCTCCAAGCGCCTCTAGACATCTCATTCGCCCCAGGGCCAGGTTAATATCTTCTGTGTCCTGTGCCATGCGGTTGTTGTAAGCCGACAAAGCGTTTTCCCAGTCATGCAGTTTCTCGTACCAACGCTCCTTGATTTTCTACAAGAGAAGAGAAAATATATACGGTGTGGTACCAAGCAATCTGTCACGTAGTGAAGTCGCTGATACAAACAAGCCGAGGAAGAAGAAGACAGGAACAAAATAAGAAAAAAAAAAAAATGAAAGGACGAAGTTGTGTAGCAACAAAAGAAAAGATGGCAGAAAGAGGAGACAAATACAAGAACACGAATCGGAAGAAGCAACAAGAGCAATAACGTACCACATCCGCTCCGTGGTTCTTCATGGCATAAACCAACACGCCATGAGCCGCCTCAGGCTGCTGGAGTTTGTTGTTGATGCTGAAATAGGCGACTTCAATAATTAGGAAAACGATATGTACAAATGGAAGAGAACGAAAGGAGATGGAAAGGGAACCAGTGCGCCTTTAGGGTGAGGGAGGTGGAAAGAAGTTGGACAGGAGTTCTTCCGCTGACCTGATAAGAGCCTCAAGAGTCTCCGTGGTGGGTCCCCTGTGGAACTCCTCTTCCTTGTAGTGCAGCGCTTTGGCATACGCTCGGCATTTAGAAGCCTGTTCACCCAGAAGATCACTGCTGAGGGGAAGAGCGCCCTACAAATGCGACACAAAGCTGACTTAGTAGAGTAATACAGTCTGGGCATAGAGCGCAAAACGTTATCTTTACCTCGCTAAGACTCAACCAGTCAGGTACTGTTTAACAGTGTTTACAGCTGTTTATACACGTGTCAAGTTTTTACCTTGTCGGTGTGCTCCATGAATTCCGCCAGATTCAGCAGCGTCTGAGTTATTTCAGGAATCTGTGACTTTAAGGCTCTTTCCAGGTTTTTCACCAGTTCATTCTGACGAAAGAAAAAACAGAAAGAGCATTAACAAGACACACATAAGCGCACAACAACACTGTGCATAAGACTGAGGCCGTAACATGCAAAGAATCGAGATGAAATGGAGCCACTTTTTCAACTGCAACGACTCTTTTGGTCTCCTTTAATGGAAAACTAAAGATATGCTGCAGACAACTACAACGGCTACAAATAACAACCAAGACAAAATTACCCCAAAAAGACTAACCTGGAAATCCTCATGAAGTTCAGACCAGCAGGACACAAAAGCTGCGTTAAATAGATCTCTATTAAAGACACAACATTAAGTGTTAACAACCACGAAATGGACATGTACAACATATTCACACGTCATTGATTCCCAATTTCTTGAGGTTATGCATCAATGAATCCCGTCTATTATCAACCACCACCAACAAAACCCCTCGTGCGTCCTCAGGGGGAGGGGGGGGGGGGGGGGGGGGTGGGTGAGAGATAGTAAAAGATAATGATTGATCAATGCACAACAAAAGGCGTGAAATGAGATCACTTCAAGGAAGTCACCCCACCTTGCCAAGGGAGGGTAAGACTGTGCAGTGGCCCAGCAGGATCGGAGGGATGGCGACGGAGATTCCTTCAACAACTCCACGCTCAGGCGTCTCAACCACTCCATCCAGTCGTCCTTAGATACACAGCGAGCTGCACCCCAGGCCTGTAAACAAACAAACAAATACATGATACAGTAGTGACCGAAACAGTCTTGATCAGATCCCCAACAAATTCTCTGTAGATTCAGGTTCCTTTTGTACCTTCTGAAGCGAGTCGTGCTTGAAGGTGAGTTTTTTGAAGCTGGCCGCCTCGATAGCTGCGGTGTTTTGAGAGTCATCGGCAAAGTTCCCCTTTCCCGCCTTCTGACGGCGCTGAAGAATATCGTTCTCCCAATCCACTAAGAAAGGGCTCTGGAAGAATGTACACAAAGTGAGAGCGTACATAAAGTAAGTTACAAAGCTGTAAACTGTCCACTAAGAAAATGTACCCAACGTAAGGACGTACATGAAGTAAGTTACAAAGCTGTGATAGGCCACTAACAAAAGACTCTGAACAGTACGCAAATTAGAATGTTCACAACGCGAACGGTTGAGCTATGAAGCTGCTATTGAGAAGGACACCAAAACACAAGTCACTATGGATCGCTATTGTGTCTTACCTTTACAATTCTACACACCAGAGCATCATATCTTTGGTGTTGGATCCGATGTTTTACCAGAACCTATAAAAATAAAGATCGGGGATAACATTGCAAGTGAAATCCAAACAACAACATCGCTTATTGCTGAGAAGTATTTAGACTGGAATACTAATCGCAATAATGATTGCCTTAAATGTTTTGAGGGCTAGACCGTGAAACAACAAGCCATAGCAATCTTCAACGGACATTGTTCAGTCCCAAGCGTTGGCCTGTGAATAGACCGCATCATCATAAGATTTATGCTGCCGTTACAAAACTGTTTCTAATGTTTTTAGGCTTTTATAATCGCAAAGACGAACGGCTACCGCTCGAGTATTTGCTCGGACGAAGTGCTAACGCTCAAAACTCTATACGGCGTTTAGTAAATCCACATCAACTCTACGTTGATACATTAAACAAACCAAAACTAGCTCACAGAGGGAGTAGCATTCCATTCTAACACTCTAAGCGTCAGCTCGCTCATTCCTGAACAGCGCTAAAATATCCACATCTTCCTTAGACCGTACCTACAAGAAGTGTTACCTTGTTCACTGTCGGTATGAACGTGGAGTATCGTTTGCCCAGCTGGTAAACCAATGAGCACAGAGTATCCATGGCCGTGGTACGGAGCTCCGGAGTGGAGTCCAGGCTCCTCACGATCGGATGGATGATCCTTGAGGCGAGGTCCGTAAGGTCCAGGGACTCACTCAACCGCTCCAGCGTCTCCAGTGCACATCTGAAAAAATGTTAAGTTACAAAAGAAATGTTCGCACTTTCACTGAAAAGGGCGAATTGGACTTCCGAGTCCTGAACTGTCAAACGCGCTATCTCAGCTATTCTGTAGATTGAAAGTCACATTAAACTTGGATAAACCAAACACGGGCGCCGATAGAAGTGGGTTGCGATAAACATTACCTTCGAACTGCCAAAGGAATGTCCGCTGAATCAAAGAGCTTTACCACGGGAGGAATCAGCAGATGTAGGTACTCATCCAAACTGGAGCCAAACATCTGCAGGGCATTCAGCAACTGACAAGGACAAAAAGTGAGAGGAATTAGAAGAAGAAACAACAACGGCAGCTTAGACAAATTCGTTCGTCACGGCATTCAAATTACCCACACCAAACTTTTTGTAGTATTGGTTCTTCAATGGCCAGAAAACTATAGGATGACACTAACACTCACCAACAGCATAGTCCATCAGTGATATATACGAAAGAAAATAAATAGATCAACAGGGACTTTGAACGGCTTTTACCTTTGTAGTCACACTTCTCTGTTGACTGTCATCATGCATAAACACTTTCAGAATTTGTGGAATAATCTGAGGCAGATAAATCTGTAAAAAAAAACAACAACAACAAAAAAGAGAAGAAAAACAGGTAAGACTTCTGCTTCCAGGGGGGAACCACCAAGGGGGAGGGAACGCACAGGAAAACTACGAGATTACTGAACCTTGAATTCCCCGCCAAGTGCGATGACGATTTGTTCCACCAACAAAATAATGGTCGTCTGCATCGGGCCATTCAGGATCCAGTATTCCTGGAAATAAACAAGAACATGCGCACTGTCACCCGGTATTCCTGAGAAATAATCACCTGAGGACATGCGCAGTAAGCTCTTTTGCAAGACACCAGCAGAGCCTGAAGACTCATTGTTCGGATACAGAGTCACTCACCCGTATATATCCAGTAACTCACCCGTATATATCCAGTAACTCACCCGTATTAAAGCAAAAATGTCATCAAGATAGTTCCTTGTGTGTTGCTTGACAACTGAGATGAGCATTCCCAGCTGCTGGAACACATACTGTAAACAAACAAACAAACAAACAAACAAACAAACAAACAAACAAACTGTTGTTTAGCACTAAACTGACAAACACTTCTCTAACGTAGTTAGGAATGCCACGAGTGTATGCTGTTTTTGAATCATTAAGAGATTTCTGTCCGGCTTGCTGTTGTTGTTGTTGTTGTTGTTGTTGTTGTTTGTTTTTGTTGTTGGTGGTGTTGTTCTCCATACTTATACTGTTGCAACAATCTAGACATACCTCTCTGAAGTTGGAGTCACATGTTCTGATCACGTTAAGGTACGAAGGCATGATCTGAAACAGAAACGAAAATCACGTTGGACGACAGAAAGGAGAGCGACGAGAGTTGCGTGTTATAAAAAAAACAAAACAAACACATTACCATACCTGTGCCAGATAGGTCACGCACTTCATTCCAAGACTTTTGAAAATAAAGGTAACGGCCTAGAAATAGGAAAAGACGGCAATCAGTAGATGCAGGCAAACCACAAAACTTGATGGCTACTTCCATTGTGACGACTAGTGATCTGATAGACTGGATCACCATGGTTACTGTCAGTTGTTATTAGTTACCTGATCACCATGGTTACTGTCAGTTGTTATTATTTATCTGATCACCATGGTTACTGTCAGTTGTTGTTATTTACCTGAATCACCATGGTGTGGTGGGCCGATAGTGACGGATCCCGGACAATCCTCATCAGAGCACCAACAGCGACAGCGGGATAGAACTCGTCCAGATGTACACTGCCCATCGCCACTAACATCTCGCTAGTGCTCGTGTCCACTGTAAACAAGAAAACACGCGAGAAACTGAGGATCAATTCCACTTTATCGCCACTAACATCTCGCTAGTGCTCGTGTCCACTGTAAACAAGAAAACACGCGAGAAACTGAGGATCAATTTCACTTTATCGCCACTAAATTCTCGCTAGTGCTCGTGTCCACTGTAAACAAGAAAACACGCGAGAAACTGAGGATCAATTTCACTTTATCGCCACTAAATTCTCCCTAGTGCCGTGTCCACTGTAAACAAGAAAACACGTGAGAAACTGAGGATCAATTCTATTTTATAGCCACTAAATTCTCCCTAGTGGCGTGTCCACTGTAAACAAGAAAACACACGAGAAACTGAGGATCAATTCCACTTTATCGCCACCAAATTCTCCCTAGTGCCGTGTCCACTGTAAACAAAAGAACACACGAGAAACTGAGGATCAATTCCACTTCATTCAGATGAAAGACTATCACTTTATATTACAGTAATCAGATTGGATCGAATAAATGTTCGGCGCTAATCTTCGTCTTAGTGAGAAAATGGAGGGGGAGGGGTCAAACCGTCTTTTGTTGTTGTTTGGTGCAGTGAGCCCGTGGCTGTACCTGCATCGCTGTCAGCGGTATCCTTGCTGATGGCCGCGCTACCGCTGTCCTGTAGTACTCCACCGCTCTGATTCAGTTTATGTTTGTGTGGATCCAGCGCTCCGAGTAGACCAAGAACACGAATGGCCTGCACAAAAAAACAAACAAGTGTTACTGACAACAACAACAACAACAATAGTGCTCCAAGAAGACCCAGAACACAAATAGCCTGCACGAAACAAACAAACAAACAAACAAACAAACAAACAAGTGTTACTGACATCATCATCAACAACAACAACAATAGGATGGCAATGGCTTCTTTACCTCTCTACGTATGCCAGGGGCTTGTTCGGTTTTTAGAAAGTTGAGCAAAACTTCCAGCAGGTTGGGGTACTTCCTGTACGGTTCCACAACGTAACTAGAAAATAAACACAACGGCATGCCAGAGAAAAATGATCAGATCATTGTGAGAATAAAATAAAACAACTACAACTTATAAACTAAAAACACATGAGGAAGGCTTGAAGACACAAAGATGAAACGAAACAGAAAATCTCGTGAGGCGAAATCATCAAATACAAACTGCTCTCTGTTCAACATTTGGTCAGCTACACATGTAATTCAGTGTGGAGGAAATGGCTAGCGATCTCTTGCTTGAGTTCTAGCTCTCTCTTAGACTATCAATTCTCCTAAAAACAACTTGTCTTATATGCGTTTAGATTTTTTTACCCAGTACTTTCCACCAGCTGACCCAGGGTCCATAGAGCAATCTGAAGAAAAACAAAAACAAACTAAGAACAGCTGTACGTGGTAAGTTTGTAGAGATGACTCGGAGAACCGACCTCTCTCTTGGCAAGCGATGACGCATCCTGCAGCATGTCGATGATGATTGGACAAAGTTCGTTCATCCACTTGCTCATCTCTGTACCGCTGACCTGTGACGCAAACCCAGGCGTCGTTAAAAGTTGGACGGCGTTTTAGGTTTACCTATACTATTCGTCCTTGGTGTTAATATGTGTGGGGGTTTAATGACACAGGCTTGGAACAGTTACTTCTTCCTCACTAGCCGTGTGTTAGCAGTATGTAGAGTTAAAACCGACCCAGAGAACTCATACCTGCGCATGTTCACCGATAGCAGCGAGCACGCTGATGACGACGTTAGGATCTTGGTCCCGCAACTTGGGAATCAGCGCCTGAAACAGAACAGCAACATTAATAACAAAGTATCGGCTTCAACGACAGCAATGTGTAGTCGCGCTTCATAATCCATAAGTCTGGGATGCACAAGAGCTGTTTTGTCGCCGCACAATCAATAACCGGTCAAAAATATTAACGTGCGCTTCGTTCTTTGACCTAGCAACTTAGAGATGTTACACGCTCCCTCAAGTCGCACTCTGAGAAACAGTTTCCAATCTAACATTTTCATTAAAGCTTTTTAGGGCACGTTAATCTGGTTCAAACATCAAACTAATGGTACCTTCAGTATGGGCTCCATGTAAGGTCGGATCAAGCGCGGCGCGTTAGACACCAGGTGACCGAGCATGCGCGCGCTCTGTTCCTTGTTTCGACCAACACCGCTGTACTCCAGTTCCGTCAGGATCTGAAAAAAATTTCACAATAAACTCAAGGAAAACAACCACCCTGAAAGTGCCCAGGACGACGACTTCTGTAGGTTCGTGAGGAGAGCCGAAGCTTTCTTAAATTTTTCCTAACAACTCAATTGCAAAATGCTTTAGTAGTGCAATGAGAATTAATTGTTCAATCAGTTCTCATAAGAGCAAACTATCAAAGGTCAAGTTCTCCACACTGTACATATATATGTCTGGTGAGCGACTGGAAGAGAAAATTGCAGTTGATCACACACCTGAATCAAAGTCTTCCTGAGCGACGGCATGATGTACGCGGGGTTTAAACTGCTCAGCCTTCCGATTGTACATATCGCCAGTTCTCGAATCTCGAACTCCTGCGGAAAGACAAGAGAACATGGGTAAAACTTGAAACGATGCGGTAGCTTTATATATACCTTAAAAGCCCATTAACGGCTGTTAACTAAAGAAAACATTGCCAGACTAGTGAGATATCGTGTACCTCGTCGTTCAGAGCGACAAACAGAGCGGCGAGGTTTTCAGCTTGGGCTAGGTGAGCATCAAAACGCTCATCTAGGGAAGACAACACACAGAAGCGAATGTCTGGATCTGAAAAGAGACAAAAAGTTCCATCTGAGGGTAAGTCAGCTAAAAAATGGGACGGTTTGAGTCTCAAAAGAAGTCGTACACCTGGAGAAGATTCAAGGAATACTCGTGTAGCCAAAGCGTGATGAAAGAATTTAAAATCACTTTTCCAGCGGCCTTTAACGGATGTTCGCTTCACTGCTTCACGTTGATGTGTGGTAGATTGAGTGTAATGTAACGGACAAGTGAGATCAGGAGACCGTACCTGGATCTGTGATGCCGACCATCAACATCTTATTCAGAACTTCAGACACGACTTGAGTAGACGAAGCACTGACGCCAGCGTGATGCAAAGGAGCGTTAGGAACAACCATGGGCTGAAGAAGAAAACAAAGATCAACAAACAAACAACATATCGGACAAGATATATAACCAACAAGGAATATGAATCATGTGAATAGTGGTGCGACTACGAGCAACAGTAATGATAAAGACGACGATGACTGTAATAGCAACGGCAACATTAACAACGAAAATGACACAACTAACGATAAGGGAGCTGGCAAACCAAGAATGGATAAAGCTCACGACAGCATTGCCAATCACGCTAACGGCTACTTCAAGAATCAGAAACTATAAACCACCAGATAATACTCCAACTTGACTTGAATCAAACAACATTCCTGGTCTTACAACTGGCTTAAACTTACATGCATCAAACAACATTCCTGGTCTTACAACTGGCTTAAACTTACATGCAGGGATGGAGATAGGAGCCGTGAACATGTCCTGACGGCCTCCATGCGGATTTCCTTGTGTTCACTCGCCAGGAAAGTGTCAGCACAATGTCGCACGAGATGCACATGAGTCAGAAGGTAGCCTGGAACCAACAAAACAAAACAAATGCATGCTGTAGTCTAGTAGAGAAAAAAAAGAGGACAGAGTACAATGTCTACAGCTTACCTTCAAAATCAAATGTTCCGAGAGTTCTCAATGCCAGCACTGCACTGGTTACGTCAAGAGACTCAAGCACGTTATGAGAAGAAGCTGAAAAACGAAAGAAAGTTCAAGTTAATAGCCCGCACGGCAAGGAATCTGAAGTACACACTGCCATCTGAAGATCTCCGAAACCAATACTAGGAAATATTGTTGCTTCACTTTACTGCCCGCTCACTGCATTTCTGTAATAATCTGTAACGTTTGAAAACTCTGTGATGTCTATGATGAAACCAAGGACTGCTTATTTTGAAGATAAAGCTTGTGTAGGGAGAGTTTGTGGTGTCCGTGGCTTGATCAGTGAAGTTCTTGAACTGTTCAGTGCACACTGTACCTGAAGGAGTTAAAGGAGGTGCGGAACTCCTCGGAGCCCCTGGATGCCGCAGAGGCTTTTGCATCAGAATGAGTGACAGCATCCTTAAAAGGCCGTCTGCAAAGAAGAACCAATCGGTATTACACAGTTGCTGGCTACCTACATATCAATATCTAAAAGTGACATCTCAAGTCATAAAGCAAAGATGGATGACTTTAGTATGTGATGGGTGTGTCTATAGATACCTTGAATGCTTTTCTTCAGTTGAGGAACTTGTTGGACCAGATCATGTAAACATGCTGTCAAGGCCGGGCTAGAGAGGACAAAAAATAATCAGTCATTATGGGCACACCTTTAGAGTCTGTTAACAGCAGAAAATTAAGATTCATTTCGTACCTGAGACCCACAGAGAGCATGGGATCCAGCAAGTCTTTGAGTTCCTTTAAGGTTTTTGGTCCAATAGCTCTTGACATCATGGCTACACATGCAAAAACCATTGGGTCCACTGTGGTGTTTTTCTGCCGTCTAAGAAGGCATGACAATAATAACTTGTATTGTGTGGACACATACTGAACTGGTACACAGAAATACCAGGAAAAACTGCAGATCACTTTAGGAAATAATGAGGAAGACTCACTTGTGTCCAAGATCTTTCATGGGGAAGGATGCCTTCACTTGTTCAAAAACAAGTCGGCTGTGCTGTTCAATTTTCTGCCGCACAGCAATTGTAATCAATGCAATGGCTTTGAAGGCTGAAGATCTCTCCCTGTCCTAAAGAAGAAAAGATTAAAAAATTGTCCCAATCAAATACAAGTGGATCAGTGTCTAACTTCAACTTCACAGCTGTCATATTATTACTTACTCTTTTCAAGGCACCAACCAAGTATCCCATGGTATCCTTCAGGTACCTACAAACAAGAAAAAATATCAACTTTATAACATACTGCAACTCTTGTACAGTATAGCTTGAAAACCAGTTATGAAGAGTGATACTATCTATACGTACATGTAACATGTATGGGATGGTAAATGTATAACAAGAGGTGGTATACACATGATGCAGTAGTACTATACATCAAACACATTGTGTACAGTACAGTAACAAAAGCCTCAAAACTTGTAGAAGCCTCTTAGCTCACTTTGTTTCAAATCTCTTAGGTTGAAATGCTGCTAGGCGTGGAAGAAGTGTAAGCAGCGTCTGCTGGATGGGGCTGTTCCTGGTACTTTTATAGCGAAGCACCAGTTTGCACACCTGTAAGTAAACATGAGGAGAAGAAAATGACAGATTGAATGACACAAAGAGGATATATACTGAATAAAGAAATGATAGGAAATCTGTTACAGAAAGGAGAGATTTATCAATAAATGAGGACAAAAGGAGAAGAAGAAGAAGGTATAGAGCAAGAAAGAAGGAACAAAAGAATAGTACTGCATACTGCACATATCTACTGCATGCATTGGTTTTCTGTACTTACCTCTTCAAACTTCTCATCCATAAACTCTTTGCAGACTTTGCTCTGACAGAACATGTCTGCCATACTTCCCCCGCCCAGTGGTGACAGCAGTCTCTGGTAACTTCCTGGTTGTGAAAATTTGCTCTTGGGGGAGGTGAGGTCCTCCAGGCTCACTTGCCGCTGGGTTTGATCGCTGTAGATCTCCTCAAGCTCTTGCTTTAAATGCTACAGAAAAATGATAAGTAAAACAACACTTGAATTATCCCTAGTGTGAAGATATGGCACATGTAAAAGGCGGAAACCCTCAGGACTACTGTAGCATTTAGTGTCTGCCTTAGAAAGAGTTCAGTTACAGAGAAACAAGTGAAGGACCAAATCTGCATCCTTAGAGAGGTGTTTGTTTTAGAGAGATGTTCACTTAGAGAGAGTCAGACTGTATTCATACTAATATCAGTCAGAGCACGACAAAAGTTGAGTCCACTAAGTCCAGAACTACCTGATATTCCTATAATTATACAAGCAGATTTTCACAACAACTTGCTTAGAAGAGTTATCTGTATTGTGGTCAGACTTTTTTTCTTGTATCCTGCTAATGGTTACTACACAGCAGTTGTCCCACAGTGTGCATCTACTGTATTGTACAATACTGTGCACACATTACCTCTCCTTCTACACTTGCACTCCTGATAAGTTCATTTATGATGATAAGGGAGCCATGTGCTCTTTCTTCCTTGGTTAAAAGAACTCCTTTCTCTTTTGTGTTACCAGTTACTTCAAAACCTTTCTTTGCTTCATCATATGCATCCTGTGAAACAAGTAACAACAAAGAGCATAAAAAAAAGAACACCCTCGGGTACTGTAGCAGGATCTTAGTGATGGCACTGAATGTAGGCCTTGGACACCACACATGGAACGGTTAACTCCTTCAAATGTCACTTTAAATTTGGTTTAGGCTCCAAGAAAATGCCAAAATTTCTGAAAGGGGCACAGACAAGTGTTTTAACTCACATGACACATTCACAAATGTTGCTTTTACCTGGTACCACTTTGGTTTCTGCATTTCTTTTGTTTCTCTTTGTGCCAGAATAACAAGGCATGCCCTGAGGGCTTCCATCGCTCCCTCACGAATAGCTTGCTACAAAATAATCCCAAAAAAAACAGTGAACCCTACAGTCCAGATGTGACTGATCAGTCTATGTTTCATTTTATGATCATAAAAATTATCAACAATCACATATCATATTATATTATTTAATATCAGCTCCTTACCTTGGGGTCCTTGATGGCATAAAAAATGCTTTCAAAAAATGGCTGAACTTGTTGGAAGAAGAATGTTGGAGCATTCAGTGCCAACTCTCTCAATACAAGGACCTGTAGAAAAAAAAATCAAACAATATTAATTATGATGGCATAAATAACACTATTTGCATATAAATAAACATAAGCTGGAAATGATCAATGGCTCAACTTAAAATGGACATAAGATCGTCCACACGAAATACATCCAGATGTTTCATAAAACAATAAATTTCTTTGACACATCTTATGTAATACAATATGTATCCCCTGTGAACAGGTTTAAGTACAATACATCAGTAAATCAAAACAATTTTGTCGATCTATGAGTCAGAATGATCACTCAATTTATTTGTCATGGTCAGAGGTACATGTACTACACAAATAAAGTTTCTCCTGTCTCCACACTTACTGCCGCATGACGTCGCCCCTCATTCCTGTCTCCTACAAGCCACTCCAAAGCTTTCTTAACTTCAAACTCAACATAGTCTGCTGTAATTGTGCCGCCATTCAGTGCCAACCGGCCCATTGCTTTTGCTGCCATCTCCATGACAACAGGATCACCAGAAGGCATCAGGGTCCTTAAGTAATTTGCAAACCTGCTCATTTTAGTGGCATTTCCTCCATCAATGCCAATCAATGCAACTGAAAAGTTTAAGAGAGAAAGACTTGAAGTAAACCTTTAAATCAAACTGCTTTGAACAATATAAACAAGTTGGAGAAGTTTTCAGATGACTTTCATGAAACCAAGAGTATAAATTACAGCAAAAGCACAGTGGCTGTAAGAAAACAATTACACCAACTAAAGCCAATGTATAATTATATTAGTTTTAGTAACTTGTGATTGGTTTTTTCATGGGACTAATTCTAGGTAGGAAACATAAAAACAAAGCTCACAGTCAATGTGATTGGAATCCTACCAAATGGAATATTCCACCAAACATATAAAGGTGAAGTTAATTTCACACCCAGCTTTCATTTACTGTACAGCAGTACAATGCTGACACACTGCATGTTGAATTCAAACTAAAATCTGGCAGGTTGATCACAGGATCCCACTGGTATGGTAAAGTGTATAAACAGTACAAAAAGATCGTCAATAAAATACGCGGCTGCTTCACAAAAAGATCGTGTCTACACAGTATTTCATCAAACGTTCAAAAAAAATCGATCGTCATTCGACAAAGAATCGTTCCCCTAACACTTACCTATGGCCATGATACCTCCTTTCTTCTCGTTTGTGTCAGAACTCGACACCATCTCAAATATCTGATGGTTCAACTCGTCCATGAAACTTGTGTATTGCTCGGCAGAAGCTTCACGTAGCTCCGTTGACACATAATGTTGGAGATCTTTGGCTGCTTGGAGTCTTGATTCATCACTGCGGCTCTTGAGGCCGTACAGCAGTTGTTGCATCATTTTGAGTTCAATTTAGAGCTGGTTAAAGTTCTGTCGCCCTTCTTGAAGCCGCCATGTTTTTGGAGGCAGCTCCCTCGTGTCCAGGCCCTCTCGGAGTAATTTACCGGTAATCTATACAATTTACAAGCAGGACCACAAAATTCCGTCGAACTCGCAGATCAGTACCGCGCACTGAGAACCCAGATAATTTAATCATCTCCGGATTTTCAATTAAGCCACACCGAAAATATGGTAAGTGTTTACTCGCTTCTATTTATGAGATTCTGGCGAAGTCATAAATATTTTTTACTTGCGCATACAAATCAGCACAAGCACGGCACTAAACTGAGAACGACAGTGGCGACATAAGCATAAGCGTAAGCATAAGCATAAGCTTAAGGAACGAACATGTTTGATCCTTATGCTTATGCTTATGTCGCCATGTCGCTCTCTTATTCTTATGCTTGAAAACGATTTTTTAAACCAGAATTTGCCATACTTATGCTTCTTATTTTTATGCTAATGACTGTATATTACATGCTTATGCGCTAGTGAGGACAAGGCTTTACTCGTACGTATACTACCTCCTGGCGGGAAAATGACAGAAATTTAGTCCAATCCCTACCTCTATGGTCTATTTTTTTATCTTCTTCCTTGCAACTCTCGCGAAAAAAAAAATCGAAAAACTCGGTCCGTCACATCGAACTGCGGACTAAAACTGCGGACTCGAACTGTGCATTCAAACCGCACTCCACTCGGAACACACTGTTGGAAAAATGCTCTTTCAGTTCCGAGTTGATTCAAGAGCAAGAAACCCATCTCTGGGGTTTCAAGCTTCAAGTTTCTTGTAACCTTTGAGAAAAATTTTCAGCTTATTTTTGATTGTTTTGAGAGTGCTGAACATTTGTTGTTCCCTTGCCTGTGAAATTAAGATTGCACTAAATTACAGGAATGAGAACTGCGGACTGCTCGAAAGTGGGATGTGGTCAACTTTTTTCACGAGACAGCGCATGGGCATAAAATAATCCAATGACTTTTTTGACCCCTTATCATAGTTTTGGATTGTAGTTATTTGACTTTCAACTGTCGTTCTTGATTCCGTTTGAGATTCTTGCAGATGTTTACTGATTTAATTTACAGGAACAGTACGATATGAATGAGCTGTTATTTACTTGTTCATTTGCACTGCTCCTTGTTGGACTGCTCCTCAGCGCAGTTTTCACTTCTGTCCGTTTGTTGATGCGTATGCGCAACAGAGACCAGAACTTAAAGTGTCCGGTGCAGGACACCCAAGCTCCCGTCCGGATCCCGCGTCCACAACGAGCCATGATGATATTTGCTCAAGCAGCACCAACACCTCAAGACCCGCTGCCATATCCGGTGCAGGAAACCCATGCTCCCATCAGAACCCGTCCACGACGAGCCATGTTTTCTCAAGCAGACCCGCTGCCATATCCTGTACAAGACACACAGTGTCCCAGCATCGAAGACTTGCCTGGCCAAACTGTTCGAAGGTTTGTCCAAGCTTTCGAAGCAGAACGACGTCGTGAACAAGCCGAAGGAGAAGTAAACCTTGTAGCTGAAGCCCTTTGAGAGTCAAAGTCAGTTTTTACTCAAACTTTACCACGCACATACCAGCTAGTACACAAGTTTTAGAAATATTATGTTATATATTCATAACAAAGTTTTGTTCCAAAAACTAAATTATTAATGAATGCATGTAGCTTTTTACCGAAAGTTGTAGCCCGCCCATAAACTGGCCGGAAACGATCTGATTAGTGATTGGTTCAGAAATTTAGTACGGCTCCGTGCGAGTCAGTACGGCAGTATCTACAAAGACACCACTACTCGCTCTGTGAAAGTCAAGTATTTTAGCCGTTAAGTATTGTAATGTTACTTGTTTGGGTGTTACCCGGCGAAGTGGTTGACTTTACTGACTGAGTGTTTAATACCCGTCAGATGTAAATGTGCTACTGTATTTGCTTCCTTTAAATGACTAGAAAAGTGTTTTAAGCCTGTACAATAAGCGCTGAAGAAACAGTACAAGTTAAAATAAAAGCAACGGCGAGCACACTTATGTTTGTTGTTAGCTTGGGTTCATTGCCACCGAAGCTTGGACACACGTTCAGATAGTCTTCTTCTCTGTTTCCAGACTTTAAGGGATAATGCAGAGCTTTCCAAATAGCTGGGAGTATGCGAATGGAAACCGGGTACTGATGCAGTTATTGGGAACCAATATTCATTTAATTCGTTTTCGCTTAGCACACAAATAGACAGCTTACACTTGGTACACTGTTAACATTTTTATTCGATTAATATTGTTGTAGGGTACAAAACGTCCACTTGGTGGCACCGGGTAAGAACGATTCTCTTAAAGATGGCTTTGCCTTCCTCCTTTGTCTTAAATATAGTATTCTGCGAGCTTCATGCGCCTGCAGAGAAATGAAACAAGCGCATCAGGGCTGTGAAGTGAAAAATAACTAGGCACATACAAACTATTTCAACCTTTTCTCCTGCGAACCCCTTCAAGTCCCGCGAACTCCTTTGTCACAACTTCATTTGGCAAAAATATGAAGTGTGACCATCACGTGAAAGCTGTACATGTGGATGAGACTGTTTCGTGACTCCAATTACCCTTTTCCGACTAAAGCATAAACCTAAACAGACTATAATCTACCGAGGAGACATTGTCAAGGCATTATTTCACAACTAACCCACTAGTCTTTCCTTGCAAGACTTATAGAGCTAGAAAACCCAACATGTTGTCAATACGTTTCAAAATTATACCACTCACCGATGATCAGGGAAACGACCTCGACGGGATCGTATCCGTTTGGGCTGTGGATTTCTTTGATGCAGATGCGGCAATTGCTGGACGAAATGAACTGAAAACGAAAAAAGAAAACACAGCACTGTAAAAATTTGTTTCAAACGTAATGCGGTTTTGTTAATAGTTCAGACGTTCTCACGAAACACTCCACCGCCTTAGTCAGTCAAACAACCACACAGATACTTTAGGAGGCTCCACGCACGCACAACAGAGGTGAACTCACCTCTACCCATGATGCAATGCTGTTGTACTCCGGAATCAATCGGCCGGCGATGTCGGTTTTGTGACTTGCCGACACCACCACTGTGGGGGAGCTGTTGTAAACTTTGTTGAAACTCAGAATCTGGAAAAATAGAAAATGCAACTTTGAGGCTAAGAAACGCAGATGAGTTTGGACTTTCTGGTTTGGCTGCGAATATAGCCGGAATGTACGACCAGAGTAAATTTATTTTAAGTTCAAAACTGCTCTATCTTGGTGTAGTGCAGTAGCTGTTGCATTTACCTGGCAGTACGCGTTGTTGTCCTCGACTCTTGGGAGGTTGGTGTTGGGAAACGCGAGGTCTCTTCTCTCGGTCAGTAGTTCATCAGGAAGAGATTCATAGGCCAGCCAGTTCTGACAACAAAAGGACGGATACTTGATCAATAAAGATGTTTTCGCTGGACTGTTTCAAGCACAATTCTTCATTCTTCAATAAGATAAAAAAGTTTCAATAGTTGGCAGAAGTAAATTAAAGCTTCAGTTTACTTTCAGCCTTTGCGGCGCAGTGGAATATTGAAATTAGCACACTCAACTCGCTAAAAGGTTCTCCATGTCGTATTTTGCTATTACCAGATACAACTCAGTTATTGACAACTTCTTACCACTTTGATGTTCTTGTGGAGTCCGTCGAAGTTCTGCATTTCACGAAGACAAATCTTGAAACTCGTCTTTGTCACGTCCTCGGCCCACACAGTGGCGGCGTCATGTTTCTGATCAATAACGATGTGTTCCGCTGACAAAACCACGTGGGCCACACTAACAAAAGTTTCCTGTAGCAAAGCAAAAGAATTCAGATTATTTCGCTGCAAAATACGAGTATAGTCTGTGCACCTACTGTCTGGAGATGACAAGCGAGCTACAAAAAAACTAACACGACCCAGAGTTTGACTAAATTGTCTTGACGATAAAAGCTGTATTCACCTGGGGTAGGTCGACTTTCGTGCACGTGGTTCCGTCCCACCAGTTGGCGAAACTCTCTTCTCCCCTCAAATGTTCCAAGAGTTCTCAACGCCAGCACAGCACTGGTTACGTCAAGAGCCTCAAGCACGTTATGAGAAGACGCTGAAAAACGAAAGAAAGTTCAAGTTAATAGCCCGCACGGCAAGGAATCTGAAGTACACACTGCCATCCGAAGATTTCTGAAACCAATACTAGGAAATATTGCTGCTTCACTTTACTACCCGCTCACTGCATTTCTGTAATAATCTGTAAACGTTTGGAAATTCTGTGATGTCTACGATGAAACCAAGGACTGCTTATTTTGAAGATAAAGCTTGTGTAGGGAGAGCTTGTGGTGTCCGTGGCTTGATCAGTGAAGTTCTTGGACTGTTCACACACTGTACCTGAAGGAGTTAAAGGAGGTGCGGAACTCCTCGGAGCCCCTGGATGCCGCAGAGGCTTTTGCATCAGAATGAGTGACAGCATCCTTAGAAGGCCATCTGCAATGAAGCACCGATCAGTATAACACAGTTGCTGGCAAATGACATTTAGACACCACAGAAAGCAGTGCAATGTCTACCTACGCATCAAAGTCTAAAAATGACATCTGAAGTCATAAAGCAAAAACAAATGACTTTAGTATGCGGTGGGTGTGTCTATAGATACCTTGAATACTTTTCTTCAGCTGAGGAACTTGTTGGACCAAATCATGTAAACATGCTGTCAAGGCTGGGCTACAGGGGACAAAAATATAATCAGTCATTATGGGCACAACTTAGAGTCTGATAACAGTAACAATTATTGAAGACTCATTTCATACCTGAGACCCACAGAGAGCATGGGATCCAGCAAGTCTTTGAGTTCCTTTGAGGTTTTTGGTCCAATAGCTCGTGACATCATGGCTACGCACGCAAAAACCATCGGGTCCACTGTGGTGTTTTTCTGCTGTCTAAGAAGACATGATAATATTACTTGTACTGTCTAGCACAGCAGGTAATACAGTACAGCACATTCACAAAATACCAGGAAAATGCAGATGACTTTAGAAAATAATGAGGAAGACTCACTTGTGTCCAAGATCTTTCATGGGGAAGGATGCCTTCACTTGTTCAAAAACAAGTCGGCTGTGCTGTTCAATTTTCTGCCGCACAGCAATAGCAATCAATGCAATAGCTTTGAAGGCTGAAGATCTCTCCCTGTCCTAAGGGAGAAAAGATTCAAAAATTGTCCCAATCAAGTACAATTAAGTTACTAGATCAGTGTCAGTTGTTGTTGTTCAACTTCAACATTACAGCTAATAATAATATTATTATCACTTACTCTTTTCAAGGCACCAACCAAGTATCTCATGGTATCCTTCAGGTACCTACAAACAAGAGAAAATATCAACTTTATAACATACCACAACTCTTGCATAACTTAAGCAGTTACAAAAAGCAATACTATCTATATGTACACGTAACATGCA
Source organism: Plumapathes pennacea (assembly GCA_964036295.1). NCBI lineage: Eukaryota > Metazoa > Cnidaria > Anthozoa > Antipatharia > Myriopathidae > Plumapathes > Plumapathes pennacea. Next base: position 16,903,698 of record OZ038470.1, on the reverse strand, counting down.
ACACGTATGGGATGATCAATGTAAACAAGAGGTGGTATACACATGATGCAGTAGTACTATACATCACACACATTGTGCACAGTACAGCAACAAAAGCCTCTTAGCTCACTTTGTTTCAAATCTCTTAGGTTGAAATGCTGCTAGGCGTGGAAGAAGTGTAAGCAGCGTCTGCTGGATGGGGCTGTTCCTGGTACTTTTATAGCGAAGCACCAGTTTGCACACCTGTAAGTAAAAACATGAGGAGAAGAATGATACAGGGAGTAGATACTGAATAAAAAATGGATGGGAAATCTGTTACAGAAAGGAGAGATTCATCAATGAATGGGAACAAACAGAGAATAAGAAGAATAAGAAGAAGGTTTAGAGAGCAAGAAAGAAGAAACAAAAAAAAAACATAGTACTACATACTGCACATATCTACATTTTGGTTTTCTGTACTTACTTCTTCAAACTTCTCATCCATAAACTCTTTGCAGACTTTGCTCTGACAGAACATCTCTGCCATACTTCCCCCACCCAGTGGTGACAGCAGTCTCTGGTAACTTCCTGGTTGTGAAAATTTGCTCTTGGGGGAGGTGAGGTCCTCCAGGCTCACTTGCCGCTGGGTTTGATCACTGTAGATCTCCTCAAGCTCTTACTTTAAATGCTACAGAAAAAGGATAAGTAAAAGAACACTTGAATTATCCCTAGTGTGAAGATATGGTACATGTAAAAGGTGGAAACCCTCAGGACTACTGTAGCATTTAGTGTCCACCTTAGAAAGAGTTCAGATACAGAGAAACAAAGTGAAAGACCAAATCTGCATCCTTAGAGAGGTGTTTGTTTTAGAGAGATGTTCACTTAGAGAGAGTCAGACTGTATTCATACTAATATCAGTCAGAGCACGACAAAAGTTGTGTCCACTAAGTCCAGAACTACCTGATATTCCTATAATTATACAAGCAGATTTTCACAACAACTTGCTTAGAAGAGTTATCTGTATTGTGGTCAGACTTTTTTTCTTGTATCCTGCTAATGGTTACTACACAGCAGTTGTCCCACAGTGTGCATCTACTGTATTGTACAATACTGTGCACACATTACCTCTCCTTCTACACTTGCACTCCTGATAAGTTCATTTATGATGATAAGGGAGCCATGTGCTCTTTCTTCCTTGGTTAAAAGAACTCCTTTCTCTTTTGTGTTACCAGTTACTTCAAAACCTTTCTTTGCTTCGTCATATGCATCCTGTGAAACAAGTAACAACAAAGAGCATAAAAAAAAGAACACCCTCGGGTACTGTAGCAGGATCTTAGTGATGGCACTGAATGTAGGCCTTGGACACCACACATGGAACGGTTAACTCCTTCAAATGTCACTTTAAATTTGGTTTAGGCTCCAAGAAAATGCCAAAATTTCTGAAAGGGGCACAGACAAGTGTTTTAACTCACATGACACATTCACAAATGTTGCTTTTACCTGGTACCACTTTGGTTTCTGCATTTCTTTTGTTTCTCTTTGTGCCAGAATAACAAGGCATGCCCTGAGGGCTTCCATCGCTCCCTCACGAATAGCTTGCTACAAAATAATCCCAAAAAAAACAGTGAACCCTACAGTCCAGATGTGACTGATCAGTCTATGTTTCATTTTATGATCATAAAAATTATCAACAATCACATATCATATTATATTATTTAATATCAGCTCCTTACCTTGGGGTCCTTGATGGCATAAAAAATGCTTTCAAAAAATGGCTGAACTTGTTGGAAGAAGAATGTTGGAGCATTCAGTGCCAACTCTCTCAATACAAGGACCTGTAGAAAAAAAAATCAAACAATATTAATTATGATGGCATAAATAACACTATTTGCATATAAATAAACATAAGCTGGAAATGATCAATGGCTCAACTTAAAATGGACATAAGATCGTCCACACGAAATACATCCAGATGTTTCATAAAACAATAAATTTCTTTGACACATCTTATGTAATACAATATGTATCCCCTGTGAACAGGTTTAAGTACAATACATCAGTAAATCAAAACAATTTTGTCGATCTATGAGTCAGAATGATCACTCAATTTATTTGTCATGGTCAGAGGTACATGTACTACACAAATAAAGTTTCTCCTGTCTCCACACTTACTGCCGCATGACGTCGCCCCTCATTCCTGTCTCCTACAAGCCACTCCAAAGCTTTCTTAACTTCAAACTCAACATAGTCTGCTGTAATTGTGCCGCCATTCAGTGCCAACCGGCCCATTGCTTTTGCTGCCATCTCCATGACAACAGGATCACCAGAAGGCATCAGGGTCCTTAAGTAATTTGCAAACCTGCTCATTTTAGTGGCATTTCCTCCATCAATGCCAATCAATGCAACTGAAAAGTTTAAGAGAGAAAGACTTGAAGTAAACCTTTAAATCAAACTGCTTTGAACAATATAAACAAGTTGGAGAAGTTTTCAGATGACTTTCATGAAACCAAGAGTATAAATTACAGCAAAAGCACAGTGGCTGTAAGAAAACAATTACACCAACTAAAGCCAATGTATAATTATATTAGTTTTAGTAACTTGTGATTGGTTTTTTCATGGGACTAATTCTAGGTAGGAAACATAAAAACAAAGCTCACAGTCAATGTGATTGGAATCCTACCAAATGGAATATTCCACCAAACATATAAAGGTGAAGTTAATTTCACACCCAGCTTTCATTTACTGTACAGCAGTACAATGCTGACACACTGCATGTTGAATTCAAACTAAAATCTGGCAGGTTGATCACAGGATCCCACTGGTATGGTAAAGTGTATAAACAGTACAAAAAGATCGTCAATAAAATACGCGGCTGCTTCACAAAAAGATCGTGTCTACACAGTATTTCATCAAACGTTCAAAAAAAATCGATCGTCATTCGACAAAGAATCGTTCCCCTAACACTTACCTATGGCCATGATACCTCCTTTCTTCTCGTTTGTGTCAGAACTCGACACCATCTCAAATATCTGATGGTTCAACTCGTCCATGAAACTTGTGTATTGCTCGGCAGAAGCTTCACGTAGCTCCGTTGACACATAATGTTGGAGATCTTTGGCTGCTTGGAGTCTTGATTCATCACTGCGGCTCTTGAGGCCGTACAGCAGTTGTTGCATCATTTTGAGTTCAATTTAGAGCTGGTTAAAGTTCTGTCGCCCTTCTTGAAGCCGCCATGTTTTTGGAGGCAGCTCCCTCGTGTCCAGGCCCTCTCGGAGTAATTTACCGGTAATCTATACAATTTACAAGCAGGACCACAAAATTCCGTCGAACTCGCAGATCAGTACCGCGCACTGAGAACCCAGATAATTTAATCATCTCCGGATTTTCAATTAAGCCACACCGAAAATATGGTAAGTGTTTACTCGCTTCTATTTATGAGATTCTGGCGAAGTCATAAATATTTTTTACTTGCGCATACAAATCAGCACAAGCACGGCACTAAACTGAGAACGACAGTGGCGACATAAGCATAAGCGTAAGCATAAGCATAAGCTTAAGGAACGAACATGTTTGATCCTTATGCTTATGCTTATGTCGCCATGTCGCTCTCTTATTCTTATGCTTGAAAACGATTTTTTAAACCAGAATTTGCCATACTTATGCTTCTTATTTTTATGCTAATGACTGTATATTACATGCTTATGCGCTAGTGAGGACAAGGCTTTACTCGTACGTATACTACCTCCTGGCGGGAAAATGACAGAAATTTAGTCCAATCCCTACCTCTATGGTCTATTTTTTTATCTTCTTCCTTGCAACTCTCGCGAAAAAAAAAATCGAAAAACTCGGTCCGTCACATCGAACTGCGGACTAAAACTGCGGACTCGAACTGTGCATTCAAACCGCACTCCACTCGGAACACACTGTTGGAAAAATGCTCTTTCAGTTCCGAGTTGATTCAAGAGCAAGAAACCCATCTCTGGGGTTTCAAGCTTCAAGTTTCTTGTAACCTTTGAGAAAAATTTTCAGCTTATTTTTGATTGTTTTGAGAGTGCTGAACATTTGTTGTTCCCTTGCCTGTGAAATTAAGATTGCACTAAATTACAGGAATGAGAACTGCGGACTGCTCGAAAGTGGGATGTGGTCAACTTTTTTCACGAGACAGCGCATGGGCATAAAATAATCCAATGACTTTTTTGACCCCTTATCATAGTTTTGGATTGTAGTTATTTGACTTTCAACTGTCGTTCTTGATTCCGTTTGAGATTCTTGCAGATGTTTACTGATTTAATTTACAGGAACAGTACGATATGAATGAGCTGTTATTTACTTGTTCATTTGCACTGCTCCTTGTTGGACTGCTCCTCAGCGCAGTTTTCACTTCTGTCCGTTTGTTGATGCGTATGCGCAACAGAGACCAGAACTTAAAGTGTCCGGTGCAGGACACCCAAGCTCCCGTCCGGATCCCGCGTCCACAACGAGCCATGATGATATTTGCTCAAGCAGCACCAACACCTCAAGACCCGCTGCCATATCCGGTGCAGGAAACCCATGCTCCCATCAGAACCCGTCCACGACGAGCCATGTTTTCTCAAGCAGACCCGCTGCCATATCCTGTACAAGACACACAGTGTCCCAGCATCGAAGACTTGCCTGGCCAAACTGTTCGAAGGTTTGTCCAAGCTTTCGAAGCAGAACGACGTCGTGAACAAGCCGAAGGAGAAGTAAACCTTGTAGCTGAAGCCCTTTGAGAGTCAAAGTCAGTTTTTACTCAAACTTTACCACGCACATACCAGCTAGTACACAAGTTTTAGAAATATTATGTTATATATTCATAACAAAGTTTTGTTCCAAAAACTAAATTATTAATGAATGCATGTAGCTTTTTACCGAAAGTTGTAGCCCGCCCATAAACTGGCCGGAAACGATCTGATTAGTGATTGGTTCAGAAATTTAGTACGGCTCCGTGCGAGTCAGTACGGCAGTATCTACAAAGACACCACTACTCGCTCTGTGAAAGTCAAGTATTTTAGCCGTTAAGTATTGTAATGTTACTTGTTTGGGTGTTACCCGGCGAAGTGGTTGACTTTACTGACTGAGTGTTTAATACCCGTCAGATGTAAATGTGCTACTGTATTTGCTTCCTTTAAATGACTAGAAAAGTGTTTTAAGCCTGTACAATAAGCGCTGAAGAAACAGTACAAGTTAAAATAAAAGCAACGGCGAGCACACTTATGTTTGTTGTTAGCTTGGGTTCATTGCCACCGAAGCTTGGACACACGTTCAGATAGTCTTCTTCTCTGTTTCCAGACTTTAAGGGATAATGCAGAGCTTTCCAAATAGCTGGGAGTATGCGAATGGAAACCGGGTACTGATGCAGTTATTGGGAACCAATATTCATTTAATTCGTTTTCGCTTAGCACACAAATAGACAGCTTACACTTGGTACACTGTTAACATTTTTATTCGATTAATATTGTTGTAGGGTACAAAACGTCCACTTGGTGGCACCGGGTAAGAACGATTCTCTTAAAGATGGCTTTGCCTTCCTCCTTTGTCTTAAATATAGTATTCTGCGAGCTTCATGCGCCTGCAGAGAAATGAAACAAGCGCATCAGGGCTGTGAAGTGAAAAATAACTAGGCACATACAAACTATTTCAACCTTTTCTCCTGCGAACCCCTTCAAGTCCCGCGAACTCCTTTGTCACAACTTCATTTGGCAAAAATATGAAGTGTGACCATCACGTGAAAGCTGTACATGTGGATGAGACTGTTTCGTGACTCCAATTACCCTTTTCCGACTAAAGCATAAACCTAAACAGACTATAATCTACCGAGGAGACATTGTCAAGGCATTATTTCACAACTAACCCACTAGTCTTTCCTTGCAAGACTTATAGAGCTAGAAAACCCAACATGTTGTCAATACGTTTCAAAATTATACCACTCACCGATGATCAGGGAAACGACCTCGACGGGATCGTATCCGTTTGGGCTGTGGATTTCTTTGATGCAGATGCGGCAATTGCTGGACGAAATGAACTGAAAACGAAAAAAGAAAACACAGCACTGTAAAAATTTGTTTCAAACGTAATGCGGTTTTGTTAATAGTTCAGACGTTCTCACGAAACACTCCACCGCCTTAGTCAGTCAAACAACCACACAGATACTTTAGGAGGCTCCACGCACGCACAACAGAGGTGAACTCACCTCTACCCATGATGCAATGCTGTTGTACTCCGGAATCAATCGGCCGGCGATGTCGGTTTTGTGACTTGCCGACACCACCACTGTGGGGGAGCTGTTGTAAACTTTGTTGAAACTCAGAATCTGGAAAAATAGAAAATGCAACTTTGAGGCTAAGAAACGCAGATGAGTTTGGACTTTCTGGTTTGGCTGCGAATATAGCCGGAATGTACGACCAGAGTAAATTTATTTTAAGTTCAAAACTGCTCTATCTTGGTGTAGTGCAGTAGCTGTTGCATTTACCTGGCAGTACGCGTTGTTGTCCTCGACTCTTGGGAGGTTGGTGTTGGGAAACGCGAGGTCTCTTCTCTCGGTCAGTAGTTCATCAGGAAGAGATTCATAGGCCAGCCAGTTCTGACAACAAAAGGACGGATACTTGATCAATAAAGATGTTTTCGCTGGACTGTTTCAAGCACAATTCTTCATTCTTCAATAAGATAAAAAAGTTTCAATAGTTGGCAGAAGTAAATTAAAGCTTCAGTTTACTTTCAGCCTTTGCGGCGCAGTGGAATATTGAAATTAGCACACTCAACTCGCTAAAAGGTTCTCCATGTCGTATTTTGCTATTACCAGATACAACTCAGTTATTGACAACTTCTTACCACTTTGATGTTCTTGTGGAGTCCGTCGAAGTTCTGCATTTCACGAAGACAAATCTTGAAACTCGTCTTTGTCACGTCCTCGGCCCACACAGTGGCGGCGTCATGTTTCTGATCAATAACGATGTGTTCCGCTGACAAAACCACGTGGGCCACACTAACAAAAGTTTCCTGTAGCAAAGCAAAAGAATTCAGATTATTTCGCTGCAAAATACGAGTATAGTCTGTGCACCTACTGTCTGGAGATGACAAGCGAGCTACAAAAAAACTAACACGACCCAGAGTTTGACTAAATTGTCTTGACGATAAAAGCTGTATTCACCTGGGGTAGGTCGACTTTCGTGCACGTGGTTCCGTCCCACCAGTTGGCGAAACTCTCTTCTCCCCTCAAATGTTCCAAGAGTTCTCAACGCCAGCACAGCACTGGTTACGTCAAGAGCCTCAAGCACGTTATGAGAAGACGCTGAAAAACGAAAGAAAGTTCAAGTTAATAGCCCGCACGGCAAGGAATCTGAAGTACACACTGCCATCCGAAGATTTCTGAAACCAATACTAGGAAATATTGCTGCTTCACTTTACTACCCGCTCACTGCATTTCTGTAATAATCTGTAAACGTTTGGAAATTCTGTGATGTCTACGATGAAACCAAGGACTGCTTATTTTGAAGATAAAGCTTGTGTAGGGAGAGCTTGTGGTGTCCGTGGCTTGATCAGTGAAGTTCTTGGACTGTTCACACACTGTACCTGAAGGAGTTAAAGGAGGTGCGGAACTCCTCGGAGCCCCTGGATGCCGCAGAGGCTTTTGCATCAGAATGAGTGACAGCATCCTTAGAAGGCCATCTGCAATGAAGCACCGATCAGTATAACACAGTTGCTGGCAAATGACATTTAGACACCACAGAAAGCAGTGCAATGTCTACCTACGCATCAAAGTCTAAAAATGACATCTGAAGTCATAAAGCAAAAACAAATGACTTTAGTATGCGGTGGGTGTGTCTATAGATACCTTGAATACTTTTCTTCAGCTGAGGAACTTGTTGGACCAAATCATGTAAACATGCTGTCAAGGCTGGGCTACAGGGGACAAAAATATAATCAGTCATTATGGGCACAACTTAGAGTCTGATAACAGTAACAATTATTGAAGACTCATTTCATACCTGAGACCCACAGAGAGCATGGGATCCAGCAAGTCTTTGAGTTCCTTTGAGGTTTTTGGTCCAATAGCTCGTGACATCATGGCTACGCACGCAAAAACCATCGGGTCCACTGTGGTGTTTTTCTGCTGTCTAAGAAGACATGATAATATTACTTGTACTGTCTAGCACAGCAGGTAATACAGTACAGCACATTCACAAAATACCAGGAAAATGCAGATGACTTTAGAAAATAATGAGGAAGACTCACTTGTGTCCAAGATCTTTCATGGGGAAGGATGCCTTCACTTGTTCAAAAACAAGTCGGCTGTGCTGTTCAATTTTCTGCCGCACAGCAATAGCAATCAATGCAATAGCTTTGAAGGCTGAAGATCTCTCCCTGTCCTAAGGGAGAAAAGATTCAAAAATTGTCCCAATCAAGTACAATTAAGTTACTAGATCAGTGTCAGTTGTTGTTGTTCAACTTCAACATTACAGCTAATAATAATATTATTATCACTTACTCTTTTCAAGGCACCAACCAAGTATCTCATGGTATCCTTCAGGTACCTACAAACAAGAGAAAATATCAACTTTATAACATACCACAACTCTTGCATAACTTAAGCAGTTACAAAAAGCAATACTATCTATATGTACACGTAACATGCAACACGTATGGGATGATCAATGTAAACAAGAGGTGGTATACACATGATGCAGTAGTACTATACATCACACACATTGTGCACAGTACAGCAACAAAAGCCTCTTAGCTCACTTTGTTTCAAATCTCTTAGGTTGAAATGCTGCTAGGCGTGGAAGAAGTGTAAGCAGCGTCTGCTGGATGGGGCTGTTCCTGGTACTTTTATAGCGAAGCACCAGTTTGCACACCTGTAAGTAAAAACATGAGGAGAAGAATGATACAGGGAGTAGATACTGAATAAAAAATGGATGGGAAATCTGTTACAGAAAGGAGAGATTCATCAATGAATGGGAACAAACAGAGAATAAGAAGAATAAGAAGAAGGTTTAGAGAGCAAGAAAGAAGAAACAAAAAAAAAACATAGTACTACATACTGCACATATCTACATTTTGGTTTTCTGTACTTACTTCTTCAAACTTCTCATCCATAAACTCTTTGCAGACTTTGCTCTGACAGAACATCTCTGCCATACTTCCCCCACCCAGTGGTGACAGCAGTCTCTGGTAACTTCCTGGTTGTGAAAATTTGCTCTTGGGGGAGGTGAGGTCCTCCAGGCTCACTTGCCGCTGGGTTTGATCACTGTAGATCTCCTCAAGCTCTTACTTTAAATGCTACAGAAAAAGGATAAGTAAAAGAACACTTGAATTATCCCTAGTGTGAAGATATGGTACATGTAAAAGGTGGAAACCCTCAGGACTACTGTAGCATTTAGTGTCCACCTTAGAAAGAGTTCAGATACAGAGAAACAAAGTGAAAGACCAAATCTGCATCCTTAGAGAGGTGTTTGTTTTAGAGAGATGTTCACTTAGAGAGAGTCAGACTGTATTCATACTAATATCAGTCAGAGCACGACAAAAGTTGTGTCCACTAAGTCCAGAACTACCTGATATTCCTATAATTATACAAGCAGATTTTCACAACAACTTGCTTAGAAGAGTTATCTGTATTGTGGTCAGACTTTTTTTCTTGTATCCTGCTAATGGTTACTACACAGCAGTTGTCCCACAGTGTGCATCTACTGTATTGTACAATACTGTGCACACATTACCTCTCCTTCTACACTTGCACTCCTGATAAGTTCATTTATGATGATAAGGGAGCCATGTGCTCTTTCTTCCTTGGTTAAAAGAACTCCTTTCTCTTTTGTGTTACCAGTTACTTCAAAACCTTTCTTTGCTTCGTCATATGCATCCTGTGAAACAAGTAACAACAAAGAGCATAAAAATCCCCTCATACATTAGTACACATGCACAAAAAGAACACCCTCAGGTACTGTAGCAGGATTTTAGTGATGGCACTGAATGTAGGCCTTGGACACCACACATGGAACGGTTAACTCCTTCAAATGTCACTTTAAATTTGGTTTAGGCTCCAACAAAATGCCAAAATTTCCGAAAGGGGCACGGACTAGTGTTTTAACTCACATGACACATTCACAAATGTTGCTTTTACCTGGTACCACTTTGGTTTCTGCATTTCTTTTGTTTCTCTTTGTGCCAGAATAACAAGGCACGCCCTGAGGGCTTCCATCGCTCCCTCACGAATAGCTTGCTGCAAAATAATCACAAAAAACCAGAGTGAACCTCACCTTTCTGATCATAAAAATTATCAACAATCACATACAATATCATATTATTTAATATCAGCTCCTTACCTTGGGGTCCTTAATGGCATAAAAAATGCTTTCAAAAAATGGCTGAACTTGTTGGAAGAAGAATGTTGGAGCATTCAGTGCCAACTCTCTCAATACAAGGACCTGTAGAAAAAATCAAACAATTAACCATGGTGACATAAACACAAGACTATTTGCAGATAACTAAACGTAAGCTGGAAAGATCAATGGCTGACATAAAATGGACATATAATAGTCCAGACAATATACATCCAGGTGCTTAATAAAAATAAATTTCTTTTGATGCCTGTTATGTTTAAGCAATATAACACGAGTTTCCATGTCTATGTACTCTTATATAAACACGCGGGATGTTGGGAGAACACGAGAAAAAGTGGCTCGTGATTTTGAACTTTTTTGAGTGTTCTCACAACATCCCAAGTGTTTATATAAGAGTACATAGACATGGAAACGAGTGTCATATTGCTTTTATAAAATAACGAAGCTTTTATTACCTGAAAGAACTTTATATTGAAAATGATCAAGTTCAAGATTCTCCCGAAAACCGTCAAAACGCACGCTCGTCCAATCGGAAAGTCTATATATCCATTGTGAACAGGTTAAGTACAAGACATCAGTAAATCAAAACAATTTTGTCAACCTACATGAGTCAGATTGATCATTCAATTTATTTGTCATGGTCAGAGGTACATGTACTACACAACTAAAGTTTCTCCTGTCTCCACACTTACCGCCGCATGACGTCGCCCCTCATTCCTGTCTCCTACAAGCCACTCCAAAGCTTTCTTAACTTCAAACTCAACATAGTCTGCCGTAATTGTGCCGCCATTCAGTGCCAACCGGCCCATTGCTTTTGCTGCCATCTCCATGACAACAGGATCACCAGAAGGCATGAGGGTCCTTAAGTAATTTGCAAACCTGCTCATTTTAGTGGCATTTCCTCCATCAATGCCAATCAATGCAACTGAAAAGTTTAAGAGAGAAAGACTTGAAGTAAACCTTTAAATCAAACTGCTTTGAACAACATAAACAAGTTGGAGACGTTTTCAGATGACTTTCATGAAACCAAGAGTATCAATATTACAGCAAAAGGACAGTACATGTAAGAAAACAATTACATCAATAGAAGCCAATGTATAATTGTATTATTTTTAGTAAATTGTGATTGTTTTTTTCATGGGACTAATTCTAGGTAGCAAACATATAAACAAAGCCCCACAGTCAATGTGATTGGAATCCTACCAAATGGAATATTCCACCAAACATATAAAGGTGAAGTTAATTTCACACCCAGCTTTTATTTACTGTACAGCAGTACAATGCTGATACACTGCATGTTGAATTCAGACTAAAATCTGGCAGGTTGATCACAGGATCCCACTGGTATGGTAAAGTGTATAAACAGTACAAAAAGATCGTCAACAAAATACGCGGCTGCTTCACAAAAAGATCGTGTCTACACAGTATTTCATCAAACGCTCAAAACAAATCGACGGTCATTCGACAAAGAATCGTTCCCCTAACACTTACCTATGGCCATGATTCCTCCTTTCTTCTCATTTGTGTCAGAACTCGACACCATCTCAAATATCTGATGGTTCAACTCATCCATGAAACTTGTGTATTGCTCGGCAGAAGCTTCGCGTAGCTCTGTTGACACATAATGTTGGAGATCTTTGGCTGCTTGGAGTCTTGATTCATCACTGCGGCTCTTGAGGCCGTACAGCAGTTGTTGCATCATTTTGAGTTCAATTTAGAGTTCTGTCATCCTTCCAATAAAACCGCCATGTTTGCCTGGTCGTTGTTGGCGCGGAGCTCCACCGTGACGTCTTCGTGTTCACATGCATTTGATTGGTCTCACGACAATGACGTCAACGTGATCTTTTGCCTGTCCCAGGCCCTAACTTTTATACAACTTGACCCCAGGACGTCATATTGTCGTGAGACCAATCAGAATTGGCCTGTCACTGCAAGTTCATTCAAGAAAACAAGAAAACAAGGAAATGTCACGCCGTGGTGTACACGAAAACTGTGCAATACGACATAGAAGTAAGAAGTGAAATCATCTCCGGATTTCTAATTAAGCCACACAGAAAATATGGTAAGTGTTTATATGCTGCCTATTCTATTTCTGAGATTCTGGCGACATAAATATTTTTTATTCGCGCAAAGTTAAATCGTGCCTCGCTTGTCAAACGGAGCACGGGGGTTAAACTATGCTACTGCTCTGCAGTTCGACGGACCGGCCGCCAGAAAGTTTTTAAGCGCCAGAGTTGCTAGGAAGAAGGAGAAGAAGAAAAAAGACCATAGGGGTTGGGATTGGGCTAAATTTCTATCATTTTCCTTGACCTTGTGAATTAAGAAAATGCTCTGGGCTGCGACAAGCGGTCGCGGGGCAAGTCTAATGTGAAATTCGAAAATATTCTTTTAGTTCCGAGTTGATTCACGAGCAAGAAACCCACTGGGGTTTCAAGCTTCAAATTTCTCGAGCCTGTAACCTTTGAGAAATTTTTTTAGCTGACTTCCACTTATGCGGGGATGCCCGCGGTTGCCTGTGAATCACCACGGATTGCAGACTACAGGAATAGACTGCGGACTACTCGAAAGTGGGATGTGGTCAACCCTTTTTTACGAGACAGCGCATGGGTATAAAATAATCCAATGAGTTTTTGGACCCCTTATCATAGTTTTGGACTGTAGTTATTTGACTTTTACCTGTAGTTCTTGATTCCGCTTGGGATTTCTTACAGATGTTTACTGATTCAATTTACAGGAACAGTGGAATGTGAATGAGCTGTTATTTAGTTGGTCATTCGTATTGCTCTTTGTTGGACTGCTCCTCAGCGCAGTTTTCACTTCTGTCCGTTTGTTGATGCGTATGCGCAACCGGAACCAGAACTTAAAGTGTCCGGTGCAGGACACTCAAGCTCCCGTCCAGATCCCGCGTCCACGACGAGCCATGATGATGTTTTCTCAAGCAGTACCAGCACCTCAAGACCCGCTGCCCTATCCTGTACAAGACACCCAAGCTCCCATCAGGACCCGTCCACGACGAACCATGTTTGCTCAAGCAGTACCAGCAGCTCCAGTTCCGCTGCCATATCCTGTACAAGACACACAGTGTCCCGGCATTGCAGAGTTGCCTGGCCAAACTGTTCGAAGGTTCGTCCAAGCTTTCCGAGCAGAGCGACGTCGTGAACAAGCTGAAGAAGAAGCAAACCTTGTAACTGAAGCCCTTTGAAAGTCAGTTACTCAGTTTTTACTCAAACTTTACCACGCACGCACCAGCTAGTACGCAAGTTTTAGAAATATTATGTTATATATTCAGCCAACAAGCTTTGTTGATTTGGAGGCAGTGTGGCCGAGTGGTTAGGGCGCCGGACTCGAAATCCGGAGGTCCAGGTTCAAATCCCGCTCTAACCACTAGCTGAATTTGCAACACGGTACCCTGGTTCAAATCCTCGGCCACACTATGTAAATAGCCAACTGATTAGCCTCCGACCAGTTGGAATTCGTAACAAATTTGCGTTCAGTTTATGATTTTGGTTTCTGCATTTCAAGTCTCCCAAATTAGCATTTACGGTTCCGTGCGAAAGACACCACTACCCGCTCGTGAAAGTCAAGTATTTTAGCCGTTAAGTATTGTAGTATTACTTGTTTCGTGTTACCCGGCGAAGTGGTGGACTTTACTGACTCAGTGTTTAAATACCCGTCAGATGTAAATGTGCTACTGTATTTGCTTCCTTTAATGACTAGAAAGCGTTTTAAGCCTGTATAATATGCGCTGAATGAACAGTACAAGTTAAAATAAAAGCAACGGCGAGCACATTTATGTGTGTTGTTAGCTTGGGTTCATTGCTACTGAAGGCTTGGACACACGTTCAGATAGTCTTCTTCTCTCTTCCCAAAAGCTGGGAGTATGCGAATGGAAATCGGGTACTGATGCAGCTAGTAGGCTACGCAAGAAGTTTGACACTTGGAGCGCGTTCGATTGGCCCCTGTTCCAGAATCGGAATCTGCTTGATAAAATATTTTGCTTTGGAGTTTAAGTATGTCGAGATGTATCAGGAGCTGTTCGAAATGTCAGCGTGAAGGTTTTGGAAACAATCCCGAAAAACAATTCTCCCAGAACATGTAAAACTTTGAATCTTTGTAGCTATTCCTATTCCAGCGCACCCAAGTTGTTGACTGATCGAAGATTATTATGTAAAGGACTGGTGACTAGCGAACTGCGGAGGAAACAGTTCGGAGGAAGTTAGAAAATAGAAACAAGCAGCAGACAAGCAGACAAGCAGACGAACAAGCACAGACTACCAGATTACAAACGGCTCAAGGCATTCACACAGGCTCCTTCAGAATTTCATGGAAATGGTAAGTTTACCTGTCTGCTACATGCTCAAAACCTTTGACACTCTGGTCTTGGAGCTCGGGTGTTTATACTACACAACATTTTCATTTACTAGCTCGAGCCATGCCCATTGTTCGTGTACTCTAACAGCAGCAGTTTTCGTTTTCCGCATCTCTCTAGCTTGTGCATCAGTTTCTCGTATCTATGATTCCTTTGGACTCGTAAACTGCGATCAGGTCTCAAAAAAGTTAACGTGACACGCGGGAGCGAAAAGTAAGACCGTGGTTGCGGGTTAATTGTGGTGTGCTGTAACTCCATGCCAATAATGTCATTTTTCACGTAACAAGTTGCAGGAAATTTACTTGCCCTTCCACAGTATTAGATTGACGCATTGGTCGTCGAGCGCAGAGTTGCCGATCAAACGAATGATAAATATGGATTTCCTGTTGTGTTTTTGAACGTGGATTGCGGACTACAGGAATAAAGACTGCAGACTCTTCGAAAGTGGGATGCGGCCAACTCTTTTCACGAGACAGCGCATAGGCATAAAATAATCCAATGACTTTTTGAACTCCTTATCAAAGTTTTGGACTGTACTTATTTGACTTTCAACTGTGGGATTTCTTACAGATGTTTGCTAATTTAATTTACAGGTACAGTGGAATGTGAATGAGCTGCTATTTACTTGGTCATTCGTACTGCTCCTTGTTGGACTGCTCCTCAGCGCAGTTTTCACTTCTGTCCGTTTGTTGATGCGTATACGCAACAGGAACCAGAACTTAGAGTGTCCGGTGCAGAACGACCAAGCTCCCGTCCGGATCAGTCCACGACGAGCCATGATAATGTTTGCTCAAGCAGCACCAGCACCTCAAGACCCGCTGCCATATCCGGTGCAGGAAACCCAAGCTTCCATCAGGACTAGTCCACGACGAGCCATGTTTGCTCAAGCAGACCCGCTGCCATATCCTGTACAAGACACACAGTGTCCCAGCATCGAAGACTTGCCTGGCCAAACTGTTCGAAGGTTCGTCCAAGCTTTCGAAGCAGAACGACGTCGTGAACAAGCCGAAGGAGAAGTAAACCTTGTAGCTGAAGCCCTTTGAGAGTCAAAGTCAGTTACTCAGTTTTTACTCAAACTTTACCACGCACATACCAGCTAGTACACAAGTTTTAAAAATATTATGTTATATATTCATAACAAAGTTTTGTTCCAAAAACTAAATTATTAATAAAATACATGTAGCTTTTTACCGAAAGCTGTAGCCCGCCCATAAACTGGCCGGGATCTGATTAGTGATTGGTTCAGAAATTTAGTACGGCTCCGTGCGAGTCAGTACGGCAGTATCTACAAAGACACCACTACCCGCTCTGTGAAAGTCAAGTATTTTAGCCGTTAAGTATTGTAATGTTACTTGTTTTGGTGTTACCCGGCGAAGTGGTGGACTTTACTGACTGAGTGTTTAATACCCGTCAGATGTAAATGTGCTACTGTATTTGCTTCCTTTAAATGACTAGAAAAGTGTTTTAAGCCTGTATAATAAGCGCTGAAGAAACAGTACAAGTTAAAATAAAAACAACGGCAAGCACATTTATGTGTGTTGTTAGCTTGGGTTCATTGCCACCGACGCTTGGACACACGTTCAGATAGTCTTCTTCTCTGTTTCCAGACTTTAAGGGATAATGCAGAGCTTTCCAAATAGCTGGGAGTATGCGAATGGAAACCGGGTACTGATGCAGTTATTGGGAACCAATATTCATTTAATTCGTTTTCGCTTGGCACACAAATAGACAGCTTACACTTGGTACACTGTTAACATTTTTATTTGATTAATATTGTTGTAGGGTACAAAACGTCCACTTGGTGGCACCGGGTAAGAATGATTCTCTTAAAGATGGCTTTGCCTTCCTCCTTTGTCTTAAATATAGTATTCTGCGAGCTTCATGCGCCTGCAGAGAAATGAAACAAGCGCATCAGGGCTGTGAAGTGAAAAATAACTAGGCACATACAAACTATTTCAACCTTTTCTCCTGCGAACCCCTTCAAGTCCCGCGAACTCCTTTGTCACAACTTCATTTGGCAAAAATACGAAGTGTGACCATCACGTGAAAGCTGTACATGTGGATGAGACCGTTTCGTGACTCCAATTACCCTTTTCCGACTACAGCATAAACCTAAACAGACTATAATCTACCGAGGAGACATTGTCAAAGCATTATTTCACAACTAACCCACTAGCCTTTCCTTGCAAGACTTATAGAGCTAGAAAACCCAACATGTTGTCAATACGTTTCAAAATTATACCACTCACCGATGATCAGAGAAACGACCTCGACGGGATCGTATCCGTTTGGGCTGTGGATTTCTTTGATGCAGATGCGGCAATTGCTGGACGAAATGAACTGAAAACGAAAAAAGAAAACACAGCACTGTAAAAATTTGTTTCAAACGTAATGCGGTTTTGTTAATAGTTCAGACGTTCTCACGAAACACTCCACCGCCTTAGTCAGTCAAACAACCACACAGATACTTTAGGAGGCTCCACGCACGCACAACAGAGGTGAACTCACCTCTACCCATGATGCAATGCTGTTGTACTCCGGAATCAATCGGCCGGCGATGTCGGTTTTGTGACTTGCCGACACCACCACTGTGGGGGAGCTGTTGTAAACTTTGTTGAAACTCAGAATCTGGAAAAATAGAAAATGCAACTTTGAGGCTAAGAAACGCAGATGAGTTTGGACTTTCTGGTTTGGCTGTGAATATAGCCGGAATGTACGACCAGAGTAAATTTATTTTAAGTTCAAAACTGCTCTATCTTGGTGTAGTGCAGTAGCTGTTGCGTTTACCTGGCAGTAAGCGTTGTTGTCCTCGACTCTTGGGAGGTTGGTGTTGGGAAACGCGAGGTCTCTTCTCTCGGTCAGTAGTTCATCAGGAAGAGATTCATAGGCCAGCCAGTTCTGACAACAAAAGAACGGACACTTGATCAATAAAGATGTTATCGCTGGACTGTTTCAAGCACAATTCTTCATTCTTCGATACGATAAAAAAGTTTCAATAGTTAGCAGAAGTAAATTAAAGCTTCAGTTTACTTTAAGCCTTTGCGGCGTAGTGGAATATTGAAGTTAGCACACTCAAATCGCTAAAAGGTTCTCCATGTCATATTTTGCTATTACCAGATACAACTCGGTTATTGACAACTTCTTACCACTTTGATGTTCTTGTGGAGTCCGTCGAAGTTCTGCATTTCACGAAGACAAATCTTGAAACTCGTCTTTGTCACGTCCTCGGCCCACACAGTGGCGGCGTCATGTTTCTGATCAATAACGATGTGTTCCGCTGACAAAACCACGCGAGGCGCACTAACAAACGTTTCCTGAAGCAAAGCAAAAGAATTCAGCTTATTTCACTGCAAAATACGAGTATAGTCTTTGCACCTACTGTCTGGAGATGACAAGCGAGCTACAAAAAAAGACGGCCCAGAGTTTGCCTAATTTTTCTTGACAAAAAAAAACTGTGTTTACCTGGGGCAGGTCGACTTTCGTGCACGTGGTTCCGTCCCACCAGTTGGCCAAACTCTCTTCTCCCGCCACTGCGCCCTTTGGAGCCGCTTGATACGCGATGTAATCCACATAAGTGAGCCCGTTGTCTGGTGTCGCGCGGTCATTCCGGCCAGCCTTGAGTGCGCAGGCGCTGAAATTCATGTATGAAATGCTCTCGGCCCAGGCTACGGCGGCGTCGTGCACGAAAGCTCCGGTTTGGTTGAAGTAATTGATGGAAACTTGAACATGAACGTTAGAGTCAGAAGCAAAGTCTTGGGGTTTGAACACGACCATGCGACACTGAACGTCGGTGGAAGCAAGTTGAAGGGCAACACGGCCACGATGGAGGATAAAAGCTGAAATGGCGGGACAACAGGTATCAACACACTCGTCATATAAAAACGCGGGAGCGCGTTCAGTTCAAATGCGACAAATTCTAGCTTCAAAACTATCTTACACACAACTTTATGTCTGCATCAACAAAGCCTGTGACAAAATTATTTTATGCTTGTGAACACATAGGACCCAAGGGAGGTTTCAAACCAATGGGAAAAAAACAAGGGACAAAATGCAGTGCAAAATGCAGTGAATTACAAAATGTTGCTATCATTTTAGCAAATTTAGTAAACACAGATGGAAGTTTCGGTTGCGCGTTTCAAACTCGAGATGCCAAAAACATTTCTTACCTTTACAGCTGCCGTGGTGAATAATAGTGAAGTTTCCGCTGACGGCACAAATGGCTTTCTTGTACTCGCACATGTTTTTGTACGTTTTTCCATTGCTCGCACAGACGGGCGCCTCAAACGACGGGCACTCCTTGGGACAAACGCATCGGGCGGCCTGTTCATCGACTGCTTCACAAACAGCGTAATAGTAACATTTGACATTAAGACAGGGATCAAGATCTGCAACACAAATAACATAGACAACAGCTTTTATTTAATCTGTTATCTGTCAAAAGCGACTTGACCGAACACAGAAAACCTCTAACTAGGGGGCAAGGTGGACACATTGCCTGTTTAAGCTCTTTTCAGGTAAAGCCAAGTTTGTGATCAGTTTGAATCGCTGGTATGTTTTTGCACTGTTTGCTACTTACATCCAACAGCCATGTAGTCGATGGTGATAGGATCGTGGTGGCCGTCATACGGCTGAATGTCCTTCATACAAACCAAGAAGCTGTAGATGCTGACATCCTACAAAAACAGAAAAGAAAGCCAATATTTTGTAAATAGTTTTGCGTTTTAGACATAAAGAAAGTTGTCAAAGAAACAGCCACATAGAGACCAATCACCACACGGACAGACGGAAACACACATAACACTCAGACACCTATAGAATCTAGACTGACAGACAATTTGACCCCCAAAATGGCGGATAAACAAATTCACGTGATTTATGACGTCATTTGCACGAGCCCAATAGAATCTAGACTGACAGATACAAGTAGGCACCCCACCTCAACCCATTCGGTAATGGCGTTGTCTTTTGGCAAGATGTTCTTGGGATTCAGCTGGTTTGATTGATGGTAAGCCGTGGTGATCATCACAGGTGGGGAGTAGAACTTGGTGGAGAAGGGAACTCTCTGTGAAGCAAGAGAATCAGAAAACACTCAAGCCAAGAAAAACGCAAGACAAAAGCTTGAATATCAATGACAAATCTCCGAAAAAAATCCAGAACAACTTGGTTGGTTACCTTGCAGAAGCTGTACTTAGTGTCCGCGCCAGGTGGGTTGCTGTTTTGAAGCACCACACTGCTCTCATACGGGACATTCCAACCAATTGGTACTTCCGCAATTGCCAGCCAATCCTAGAGCATGGAAAAAGAAAGACTGAAACAACGGACCTACATTAATCATGCTAGTCCACAGAACGATTCTTTAATTTGATTCCAAGGAGATTCTTTTCACTGTTTGCATTCTATGTGACTGCATATCGATCAATCTATGGAACAATTCTTGGCCGGGAACAACTACAACTGCTCCATGGTTTAGAGACTTTGAAGCTCGGAATCTAAATTATCAATAAGTAACTTTTTAAGACAGAATTTTATTGGTGTATTTGCTTACCACGCGCACATTTCTGTGAACACCGTCAAAGTTCTTCAACTCACGCAGGCAGACTGTGAATGTCTCTCGGCCAATGTCTTCCACCCACACACTGGTTGCGTCGTGTTTGTTCCTTTGTGTGGTGTGCACTGCGGTGGCAAAAACGTTTGGTGCTGTGTCGAACGACTGGAAAAAAAGAACGAGAATATCAAGATTTGGATTTCAAAAACTTCGAAATCCTGCACAATTAGCAATATCATAACACGTGAACGAATAAATGTTTGGAGCAAATTATTTTACCGTTACTGCTAATTATAGATTTAAAAAAAGAAAAAACAAACAAACAAACAAACAAAACAGAGTCCTCTGAAAATCCGAGTGAAAATATAGAACTGGAAATTGTAGTATTTTTGTCCCCCAAGTTTTTTTCCCTCGTAAAATTTTCTCCACAAAAAAAAAAAAAAAAAAAAAAACAACTCAAAATTATCTCGTTTTTTCATATGAGAAACGCACCTTGCCAATCAGAGTCACTTCTTTGCATTTCGTTCCCGTGGTCCACATCATGACCGATTCAATTCCCGCCAAACCAGCGCTCGGGCTTCCGACAAATGACAACCACTGCAGGCTCACAATGCGGCTGCCTTTGATTGGACCAGCGGTGGCCACGCAGGCCTGGAAGCCACTTGGCGTCACCTTCTCGACCCAGGACACGGCGGCCTCGTAAGTTGGCGCGGCATCGTTTTCGTGAAGTCCAAGTTGAACTCGAACATCGCTGTTTTCTTCGTAGACTGGATTGAACGCGAACGACTTGCACTCGTATTCCACAAAAGGATAAATTGTGAACGTGCCACGTCCAAACTGCATAACTTTACCTGGAAGAAAAACGAAAACAAACTTAACGAAAGACAAACCTAAACGTAGAAAGAAACTTAACCTGGTATTTTTCAGCGGAAAATTTGCATTTGCACACAGTTTGAAATTAACGCGAACAGAGAAACAAAAAGACGTTAACTCGTGCAAGGGAGTATTCGAGGAACGCGACATCAACTGCTCGACAGGAAGATCTACTCGGAATTCAAGACACACGCGCACACAAAAAAAGTCAGGAATACACTTACCAGCGCTTGTGAAAGGCAAAACAGTACCCACGAGGATAACAACGAACGGAAGCCACATGGTCTTGAAAAGAGATAAACTTTGGGAGATAAAGATAACATTAATCATTAAGCGGCAAAACGTTGCAAAAAAATGCGTATACAAGCTTTAATTTAGAGCTGCGGTCAGGGAGCGCACTCAACGACAAAAAATCGCACGAGCAGCTATTTCAACTCGAGAGGATTAGAATAACGAGGTTAATAGGCAGCAAAGTTTACACTGGTAAACACTCTAGATATCAGTAAAACGCAAGCGTTATAGAACTTTAATTGGGACATTTCATGAAACACACAACGACGAATCAAATAATATCCGGAGGCAACACTTCAGCGCGGCACATTAAAATAAATCAAGCGCAAAAACGTCGACAAAAACTGCTAATACTCAAAATAAAGCCTTCAACTTTGAGAACATGAAGATCACGTCTTGAAACTTCTGTTCTTCGTACGACAGAAAAGCATAGACAACCTTCGTCTGCAAACAGTTTGCCAATAGATTCACCCATAAGTCTGAAAACATCTACGCACAATTCCCACTAAGCTTACCTTCTAACGACTTGTGTGCAAGCTCCAAAGAGGATTGAGAAGTGATGGATTGGCGAAGCGCTCCTCCTTTTATGTGCTCCTTGTCTTCACAGCTTTCCTCACGAGGTGCGTGCGCACGTCATTAACGTGACATTCGTGCAAATCACGTGACTTGTGAGGTGTCACTTACGTGAGAATTACCTGAACAAATTCTGGATTTTTAATCCATAGCAAATCCGCGCTCTCGGACGCTGTTCATTGCTATGGTATTCTTGTAAGGTGCTTTATTTTCGTCTATTATTCTTGATAAATTCATAATAATTCGCTTTTATATTTTTTCTTGGCAATCTTGATCATTTTTTGAGCATCGCACGCAGGGTCATTTCCATTCGGATTTCCCACATTTCTCGTGTATTGTGTGGCATGCTACCCTTGGAAATGTCAAAACTTTCACAACATGTAAAATAGTCATGTTTTGATTCACACCTTTAGCTTTGAACGTGTGCTCGCAAGGGATGAGGCAAGAAATTAGCACGAGGTCCACCAACCCTGTTATTCTACACGTCATCTACATTCATTTTTCAGACGGATTTGATATTCAGCGTAGCTAGCATGTATCGCTCCACGAATGTTTAAACTCAAAGCATGTATCGTGTCATCATAAAAACATATCGAGCGTATCTCGTGAGCTGCCAGATCAGTAGCACAAACCAATTTCACAGATGCTGTCGACACAAAATTAATTTTCTTTTTCAATTTATTGTGGAGGAAATATCCTTACCAATATTCAAAAAGGTCTCGACTAAAGGGGTGGGGGTAAGGATTTATTTTCCCTCCGTGGAGTAGCCCGCAATCACGCGTCATGCGCTGCGGTATTCCACGTCAATACATCCAGTGCTGAGCACTGGGGACTGGGAAACAATTGCATAGTTTAGTACTCCGCGGAACAAAAAAAACGTCTAAAACCAAACTCGCACGCCAAACGGTTTCCTTTGGTCAGCCTTTCTTACCGACCCTTTCAAATACCAAAAAGCTTCGTTTTTCCGGTGCCTTTTTTATACCTGAGGCTTGAAAAGGGACCCCTTTCGGGCCCCGAATAGTCGATCACTGAGTACCATCCCCCAGGGGTGGAGGGGTGGGACATTGAAGTTCGTATGGCAACTAAAAAGTTCATTTTCAGCATCTCAATGTTCTTTACACAAGTGGTAGACATTCACTGGGTGACAATGTACAACTGATCAAAACTTTATTTCTTAACGAGTTTTGAACTCACAGGGTGCATGCTACATTAGTATATAAAAGACATGTTTCCCATCAGTTTTACTGCTTGAGAATCGAGAAAGCTTTATTTAATAATTCAACAACAATCCTCAAAATCAAGTACAGTGTATGTTCTACATGGACACCTTGTGTTCCATAGTTGACAGACTTCCACTTTACTGACCTGGAAGGAAGTAAAAAAACATATCAACATCAACTTCAGTACAATGTACATACTCAACTCAACATAATATCATCAACAACAACAAAAAGAGCAAAAAAAAACAAGCAAACAAAAACAAACAAACAAACAAAAATAAAACAAGGAATATGACGACAACAACAACACACCAAACAAATAAGAACAACAACAGCATAAAAACGGAGACGAGATAAGAAAACAACAGCTCGAGAATTACTGCAACGATGATCATAAAAAGTATATTTTAAACTTGGGTCACAAATACGATAGGCTTGCTTTACCTGCAACGAGCACCGACATGGTAATGGCGTCATAGCCGTTAACACCGTGAAGTTCTTCCATACAAAGTTTACAGCGAGTGGTGCTGATAGTCTGCGACAAAATGATAAGCAAAGAGCAATATGGTAAGGACGTAGAGAGTACTTTTTTTTTATTTAAACAATATTTGAGCATTACATTTGCTCCAGGAGCTAAAGCTCATCGAGGGAGCTTATGTAAATTTTATACATGCAACGTTATACCAGATACAAAATAAAAACAGAGTTTTCGGACAATAAATAAATAAATAAATAAATAAATAAATAATAAAGCAATTACCATTAAATGCTAAGATGTGAATCGTGCAGACTGCATGATACAAGACTGAACAGCTTTGAACAGGTTTACGTTGGTCTGAAAGTCGATATGAGGAGAAGCATAGAGAGTACTTAATGCGCGGACTTGAAATACGTGAATCTAAAAAGGTTTAACAGTCTAGGGTTCAAGGTGGGAGGGGGGGGGGAGGAGGCATGTTGGTTATTGAAGTCAAGCTTCTCCTACCTCTACCCAAGATGCAATGCTGTTGTAGTCGGGCGGCACGTTTCCCGATTTGGTTTCGTGGCTGGCGGACACAATGACGTAAGGGACGCTGTGGTAGAAACCGCTGAACTCGAAGGTCTGAGCCGCGAGAAGGAAGAAAAAGTAATCAATAGTTTGACCGAACTATCTGTCATTCAAATAACATCGAGTGCCACACTTTAATTTTTAGTCCTGTCAGAGTTTATTCAGACTCAACCAAGGAAACTCTCCAACTCCTGATCTGTCAAATGAAAATGTGATTTTTTTTCTCGCAGTTTAAAGTTAATTTAGAAGTTAAAAATTTAAAAAAGGAACTATCAAAAATGAGAAACCTAACGAAACATAAAGTGAAAACCTTTCCACAGTCTCCACTCACTTTGCACATGGCGTTAGTTGACTTTACTTGAAATTGCAGCGGGTTGTCGTTATAGAAATAAACAAAGTGTTGTTCAGTTCTCAGTTCTGCAGGTAATGTTGAATACGCAATCCAGTTCTACGAAATAGAAACACGAAAGTGTTTGGTTAAGATAAGGAGAGAAAAAAAGAGAGAAAACAGAGTTAGAAAGGATCACGGTACCACGCGAACATCTCGGTGAAGTCCATCGAAGTTCTGCATTTCTCGCACACAAACACGGAATGTTGATGACGTCACGTCCTCTACCCACACAGTGGCTGCGTCATGTTTTTGCTGTACAACCTTGTGTTCGCTGGTCACAAGTACGAAGGGCGCAGATGAATACTTCCCCTAGAAAAGGAAGATTGCATTTGTTCTTCGTGTTGACTAGTTATCTCTAGAGTACACAGACAAACTTTGCAAGTATTAGAGCCTGCTTTTCAAAGCAAAAAGAGGCCACATGTATAACGTACACCAATAACTTGTCTAACGCGTCCAAAGAATCTGGCTTCCTTAGCGACTTTTCTGAACGAGTTCTCTGCACGACTTTACTTTCATACCTGGGGTAACGTCACCAGTTTGCACGTGGTGCCATCCCACCAATCAGAGAACACCTCTTGCCCTACCACCGCACCTAGCGGATTTCCTTGAAACGCAATATAATCGATGAAGGTGAGCCCACCGTCCGGTAGAAAGCGGTCGTTCCGTCCGGCCTTCAGTGCGCATGCCTTGAACATATGGTTGGACACAACTTCCGTCCACGTGACCGCGGCCTGGTGGGAATAGAGCCCGGATGTGTTGTGATAGTTCACGGAAGAGAGGATGTGTACAGTTTTGTTGAGAGGAAAAGGGGCGGGAAAAAGCTCGGTCTTGCACAGAGCATCGGTTCTGTTGAGAGAGAAGTAGACACGGCCTCTGCGCATGCTAAATACTGAAAAGAAAAAAAGAAAAGAGAAGAAAATAAGATCCAGGGTAACATCATGGCAGCTTTCGTGGAGACTTTAACCCCCTATCCTAGCCCCACAGTAAAAAAAAGACCGTGCCAGTCCGTGCCGTAAGTTATGGACCGATAGATTGACCAATCAGAGCCTGCGTACCATATATTCAATAAGGATCCTTACTTACCCTCGCAGCTTCCCACGTGCTTCACTTTGATTTGCTTCTGTGATTGGCAGATCGCAAGCTCAAGACACCCCGCATTACTGAAGGATCTTCCGTCCGCGCTGCAGAGCTCGTCAAGATAGCGCGGACAAGTTTCATCACAAACACATTGCGCATCGTCCGGTCCAAACGCTTTGCAGTGCGCGTAATTTTTGCACACCACATGTAGGCAGGGATCCAAATCTGAGAAAACAATGAAACCCAAACCGTCTAAGCATGGACAAATTGCTCTGACAAAGCGCAAACGCTCGAAAGTCCGCCAACACAATCTTCATGGCGTGGAAAGCACATTCTCAGAACGTTCTCGAAGTTGCACTGGTCGGTATGTGGTCGGAAATTAGTCGGAAATTAGTTGGTATGTAGTCGGTGTGTGGTCGGAAATTAGTCGGAAATTAGTTGGTATGTAGTCGGTGTGTGGTCGGAAAGTGATCGGAAAGTTAAAGGTTTTAAACAATTATTAAAAGTGTAGAATTACTTAAAAACAGGAAACTAGCATGGTGATTGCAAATAGAATCATTCAAAAAACTTGTCACCAGCTCACCTCCGATGGCGATGTACTGCAGGTGGACTGGGTCGTGGTGCTTCGCGATCGGCTGTAAATCTTTCAAACAAACTGTGAAACCATTCACTCCGGAATCCTTAGAGAAAAAGAACGAGAATGAGAATAAATAACTCCAGTTCAAGCGAGTGAGTATCCAGTATTTTTGGCTTACCTCAATCCAAGTAGAGATGGCGTTCCTCTCCGGCTTAATGTTTTTAGGATTGCCTTTGTCGTTCTTGTGGCGTCCGCCTATCAGTAGTGTTGGCGTTTCGTAGAAACGCTTGACGTACGAAACATTCTGGGAAACGAAGAACATGAAATTTAATGTGACCTTTCAGACAAAAATAAACAGTCTAAAACACACCCGTGCGCGCATACATTACATAAACGTACGGATGCGCACTTAATCACGCAAGCAACATACAAAGTGACAAGTGAAAACAAACAAATATGGGCGCCCGCACACACGCGGGGACATTTTCAGCAGTTTCACGCGGGAGAGTACTCTCTTTACCTTGCAGAAGCTGTAGTGTAGATTCTTCTTCGGAGACCCCAAGTTGGGAAAATTGATAAGACCCTTGGCTGGCACCTTCCACTCCTTAGGCGATAGGTCCAGCATCATCCATTGCTAATAAAAGACAAAGAAGGACAAGCGAGTGCATATGAATGTATAAATACATACCACGATCCGTCAATCCCTTCATCCTTCCAGCTCTCTCTCTGGCTCTCGCTCTTTTAATCATTTCATCTTGTGCTGCCTCTCCCTTCTACTTCTATATCTTCAAAAGGATCACGTACCACACGGACTGTCTTGTGTGCGCCGTTAAAGTTCTTCAGCTCGCGTAAGCAAATTCTGAAGCCTTCTGAAGACACGTCCTCGGCCCAGGCCACGGCTGCGTCCCGTCTGTGGCCCTGGGCACTATTTAACGGAGTCACAAACACGTGTGGGGTCCTGGAAAGTTTCTATGAACGAAACCGACCAATAAAAAAGAGGTAAAAATTTTTTGGCCTCACTTTATTGCTGTTTCTCGGCCTTTGTCTTGATCCTTTGGATCTCTCAATGTTCTCTCTGCTTGTCTTAGCCCGTGTCTATGTCTTTGTCTGGATTACTCTGTCTCTGTCACCGTCACTGTCTTTGTCTCTCATTTATTCTAATCATCTACCGCATTTGTCAAAATAAATAGTTCAAGTGTCCATAAGTATACTCACCACTCCCACAAAGTAAACCTCTTTACACTTCGAGCTCGTAGTCCACATGGGAATGTGTGCAACTCCGGCCAAGCCTGAACTTGGTTTTCCAACAAATGCCATCCATTGCATACTAATTACCTGTGACAAATACGCAGTGATGCATGGTATAAAGTTGTCAAGCAATCATGTTACAAAAAAAATTAAAGTACTTTTGTCATGAACTGAGAATAGAATTAAGTAACAGCGACAAGAATTAAACTATGGGACAAGGAAAACAAAACAAAACAAACACAAGACTTCTCTGACCTCTCTGGCACAAATTTTTGAAAAAAACTCTACCCGACGCCAATTGATGTGCCTCAGTGTCCAAATGAATCACTGGCTTGACGAACACAACGATGGCGACAGCAAACGAACTCCGTTTGGTAACGAACACAACTACAAACTCAAGTGATTGGACTCAACGCGGAATATTAACTGACTGATCACATAAAGGGACTCCAGAGTGCCGACTGGATAGTTAACAGGAGACTGGTACTTACCCTGTTGTCAGAGATTGGACCGGAAGTGTCTACGCAAGCTGTGAATCCGGAACGGGTCACGAATTCAAGCCAGACCGTCGCAGATTCGAGCATGGGTTTGTTTCCAGACCTCGCGCGGGCGGGACTGAGTTGAACGAAGACGTCATCTTCTGCAAATGATGGGCGAAACGCCAGCGACTCACACCTGTAAACTTCACTTTTCTGAATTGTAAATTTGGCTATGCCGTATCTCATATCAATAGACTGAGCTGCAAAAAGAGCAAATAAACAAAGTAAGTCCACAAAGAAGGAACATTTGCACTGGCAAATTCGACAAAGATAAAGCAAGGCAGCGCTAAAAATAATAACAAAAACAAACAGCAGAAAATAAAACAAATTAGACAGCTAACCGGTGATGCCAGGTCTCATATGGAACCATGGTAACAGGAAAAACAACAACCACAGAATGATCATTATGAGAAACAAGAAGGCGAAGACCCTTCGACCTGTGGGCAAGACGCGAAAGAGCAATGAAAGAACAACAACAAACAAAACGCGAAACAGCAATGAATAAAACAACAACAACAAAACAAAACTTATTGTAAGTTGCAATCTAAGTCGTAAACGGCAATTTTAATATAAGAAATAATAAAAGTGGGGCTTGGTAGATGTATTCTACTATCTTTTTCGAATTTTTCTTTTCAGCTCGACACGAGCCTTCTCCGTAAATTTATTTTGACGCGTGCGTGCCTTATGGTTTACAGAAAAACAAACCACACGAGATAAATGCAGGCCAAAAGAACAGAAGCGCGCTCTTCCTTAAGCACACAATAATAGAAACACAAGTGACTTACCTCTCTTCTTTCTCTTTTCTTCTTGAGATTCTTCTTCAGTTGGAGGAAGCGTGAAGTATTCATACAGTTTAGGAGAGATTAAATTGCATACAAATATACAGCAAAGGTGTTTTCTCCTTTATTTAAGCGCGACGACGCAATAAGAAGTGGATGCTTGTTTTAGAGAAGGCGACAGAGAAGGCAACACCACATGGCGCAGGGTTCTTTCATCGGCGAAATTTCCTCCAGCGCGCCCATTGCCTGCTGCGCGGAATTTCTTCATAGCAGCCGGAAGAAGGTGCGTTTGAAAAACATGAATAATATTCCACTGCAACGCTTCCAGTGCACGTTTTGTCGTTTCCGCTCAATTCGTGGAGCATTGTTTCATACAATCACGAGTTCCTCACGGTATTGCTATTCAAAGGTGCGAGTTTCTAATAACAAGGGAGAGAAATTTTACCCCGATGTCAAAAAAAAAAAAAGTTTGAATCACATAGCAGTAATCAAGTGCGAGCAGAATATAGTAGAAACGAGGCTTAAAGATCCTGTGAAACGAGCCGAATTATCGCGCAGCGTCCGTCTCGTTCGCGCTTTCTTTTTACGCGGTTTTTTATTGCGTTACCATGGTTGCGCAAGGTGTCCGTCCCGCCACAAGATCCCTCGTGCAAAGCGCAAAATTATTAAGCCACCACAATTTTTTGCACGTTCAAGTTACACGAGACGGTGCAGAGCGTGCGTGAACTTTTCCCGCCGTGACTTGACACTTGAAGAAAAACGGTTTGAACAGTGAAAAACTCGCTGCGATAAATTGCGTACAACACACATTTTACAGGAGACGACTTTCAGAGGGGATGTGTCGATGAGTTAAGTCGGGTTGTGTGACGAGACCATCATTAGTTCAGTGACACGTCACGGATTCCACTTGCACTTGTTTCGCACCTCTCTGTGACACGCACGCATGGCTGGAAAACTGGACACACCCACTGGATTCCAGAATGCAGTCTAAAGAGTATAAATACAGCAACAACAGCAATAGCCAACACTTCACTCACTTCGTCAGTTCTAAGGTGTGTACGAAGACTACAACGAGGTAAGGCTGTGGCTGTCTGGATCATTGTATGAAGAATTGTTCAACTTGTCGGGGTAAACTTTAGCTTTTCCTCTTCATGAAGTTGTGTTGGAAGAAAAGTATCTTAGACTAGAACAGTTCGCTCGGTTTCAGTTTGTGCAGTCAACTCGGTGTCGCCCAAATCTTTCTTGCCGCGTGTTCGTTGGGCAAATGTTTAAGGAAGGTCGCAATATTGGAATCCAGTCGGTGCACTCGGAGTGCTCTTGTTGGTCCTCGTTGTTCGTAACTTCTTTGCGTTATCCAGTTTTTTCTTCTGAACATATCACGGAACTTAACGTCCATAATTCTCTCCCATTTGTCTGCAGGTTTCATTTGACGTGGAAATGTGGCTTTTTGTGGTTACAGTTTTCTTTGCGTTGGTTGCGCTACCTGCAGCCAACAGCAGTAACGGTAAGTCTTGTCTTCACATGGAGAAGCGCAAAAAAACATTTTCAACTGCGCTTTGTCAAGCTCGGCGATTCAAATTAATAATTAACTTGTGTAGACCAAACTAGTAACGAACTCGATGTTTGGAGAATAACAATCGCTTTCTTTTCTGTTTCTTTTTAACTGTTTGGCCGGTTTTCTACGAAAGTTTGAAGAAATGTTTTTAACTTTGAGTAATGATGTTAAAGTCTGTTTTTATTCCCAACTTAAGAAATGCTGTTCGGACAAGGAACGTTTAAAATCCTTCCCCTAAGGGAATACGAGTGCAAGTCGTTCGCGTTCACTCCACCCTATGAAGAAAACAGCGACGTTCGTGTTCAACTCGGGCTTCACGAAAACGAGGCCGCGCCAACTTACGAGGCCGCCGTGTCCTGGGTCGAGAAGGTGACGCCAAGTGGCTTCCAGGCCTGCATCGCCACTTCTGGTCCCATCCCAGTCAACCGCATTGTGAGCCTGCAGTGGATGGCGTTTGTTGGAAACCCGAGCGCTGGTTTGGCGGGAATTGAATCAATCGCGATGTGGACAACGGGAACGAAATGCAAAGAAGTAATCTTGAACGGAAAGGTGCGTTTTTCAGTTTATCGTTTATTTTTCATGATTCTCCTTTTTGGGGAACAGAAGGAATGTCACTTTTAATTTCCCTCGAATAGCCCAAAATATCCGCTTTTCTCAAACAAATACGCTGAAAGAAATATTTTGCTTCGAAAAAATCGATACGACCATGTGTTACGGACTAAAGCTATTTTTGCAAACTATGTTGTTGAACAACTAACGTCTCAATCTTTTCATTTTGGTTTTGCAGAAGTTCGAAGCTGAACCAAACGTTTTCGCCACCGCGGTACACACCACAAACCAAAACAAACACGACGCGACCAGTGTGTGGGTAGAAGATATTAGTCTGATTTCATTCAAAGTTTGCCTCCGAGAGTTGAAGAACTTTGACGGCGAACACAAGGACGTGCGCGTGGTAAGTATACCGCAATTAAATTAGTGATCAAGTGTGATTTCCTCCTTCATGCAGTCTTTCACCCGAGATTTATAATACAGTTTGTGCGATTTGCTCTTGGTCAGACGATAGCTGATTCGATTCTCGCTACATAACACGCATTTTTTTCTTGGACGTTTGGGAGAATTCAGCTGATTGACGTTTTTTCATCCAGGACTGGCTTGCGCTTGAAGATGTCCCCAACGGCTGGAAAATTCCTTTCGAGAGCAGCGTGTTGTTTGCAAATAGCGAGACTCCCGGCTTAGACACCAAGTACAGTTTCTGCAAGGTATGACTTCATCGCACTCTTTTTTAACTACATTTTTTTTATCGAATCCTGTATGCAATAATTGTGTCTGTCACGTTTTAGGTTCGGCTTCTTTTGTTGTTGTCTTTAAAACTGTTTCTCGATGTATTGACGCGATTGGTTGTTCTTTAACTTTTCTGTCGGGATAGATTATCTTTGTCCTGATGAAGGGCCAACGTTGCAAACTTCGGCTCACTCTTTATATTGCGTGCAACATATCCACAGTCGACATCGCGTTGAACTAAAAGCAAGTGACCGTTCCCTTTCTTCTTCATCCACAGAAAGTCGTCTTCCCGAAACCGTTCTACGCTGCTCCAGTAATGATCACCACAGCCTACCACAAATCCAGCGCTCTCAACCCTAAGAGCATCGACCCCCAAAACAACGGCATTACGGAATGGGTTGAGGCGAGTGTCACGCAAGTGAAACTAGTGTCATGCAAGTGAAAGTCACGCTCTTCTCGCACTTCCAGCTTTTGTTCACATTTGGCTCCAAATACGGAAAAGATGGAACCAAAACAAAACTTCTCTTCACAAGCGATTTGGATGAAAATGGACTACCGCTTGTTGTTGATTTTCATGGCATTGAAGATTTCGGGCGCGCAAAATATCGTGATTTAGAGGGGCTCGTTTGACGTACATTTTCTCTACAGGAAATCAAGTTGGACAGTTTTACCGCCTGCCTCAAGGACATCCAGCCATTTGACGGCTATCACGACCCAATCACAATCGACTACATGGCTATTGGATGTGAGTAGCGAACTAAAGATACTTGCCCTGTACACCCAATATCAAAAAAAATTACAACACGGTAAATTAACCAATCGAAGAAACTGGAGAGTGTTCAAAGTGCGTTATGCACATACAACCATTGTCCGTCAACAATACCCCTTTACGATACCAATATCTGATTATTTTTTGTTTTGCTTTCAGATCTTCACCCGTGCCTCAAGGTCAGATGTGACTACTACGGAGTTTGCGTCCCCCGATCCGTGTCCTTTGGTGAATGTGTTTGCCCCAAAGAATGTCCATCGTTTGAAGCGCCCGTCTGTGCGAGCAACGGAAAAACGTACAAGAACATGTGCGAGTACAAGAAAGCCATCTGCGAGGTGAAAGGAAACTTCACCATTGTTCACAACGGCAGCTGCAAAGGTGAGCTGGAGATTTTGCAACTAGAATTTTTGCCTCGAGTTCTGACGAATTTCAACTAACAGTTTCCGAACACGAATGAGGATCACATGGAGACAGAAATATTAAGTTGGCACATAATTGAAAACACGTTCCGTAGCAACGAAATAGCTCAATGTATTTACAATGATGAATCATTTTGTCGCAGAGTTTTCTGGTGTACTCCAAGTTAATCCAGTCGCATTTAAACTGAGCGTTTTTGAATGCGTAGTGTGTTGATACCTGTTGTCCCGTCATTTCAGCTTTTGTCCTCCATCGTGGCCGTGTTGCCCTTCAACTTGCTTCCACCGACGTTCAGTGTCGCATGGTCGTGTTCAAACCCCAAGACTTTGCTTCTGACTCTAACGTTCATGTTCAAGTTTCCATCAACTACTTCAACCAAACCGGAGCTTTCGTGCACGACGCCGCCGTAGCCTGGGCCGAGAGCATTTCATACATGAACTTCAGCGCCTGCGCACTCAAGGCTGGTCGGAATGACCGCGCGACACCAGACAACGGGCTCACTTATGTGGATTACATCGCGTATCAAGCGGCTCCAAAGGGCGCAGTGGCGGGAGAAGAGAGTTTGGCCAACTGGTGGGACGGAACCACGTGCACGAAAGTCGACCTACCCCAGGTGAATACAGCTTTTATCGTCGAGACAATTTAGTCGAATTCTTGGTCGTGTTAGTTTTTTTTTTTAGCTCCCTTTTCATCTCCAGACAGTAGGTGCAGACTATACTCGTATTTTTCAGTGAAATAATCTGAATTCTTTTGCTTTGCTTCAGGAAACTTTTGCCAGTGCGCCCCACGTGGTTTTGTCAGCGGAACACATCGTTATTGATCAGAAACATGACGCCGCCACTGTGTGGGCCGAGGACGTGACAAAGACGAGTTTTAAGATTTGTCTTCGTGAAATGCAGAACTTCGACGGACTCCACAAGAACATCCAAGTGGTGGGTTTGTTTTGCTTATTTAACAGACATAGATTCCAATCTGATCCACGCATCACCAGTGAAAGATGCGCGAACTTGCACGAACAGTACTGGAAACCCGTTCATCTTAAGAATCTCCACAATCGTAAGCAATCCTTGCATCTGTTCCTTTACTCCAACTAATGAGTACTTTTTCTTTAGAACTGGCTGGCTTATGAAAGTCTTCCCGATGACCTGCTTTCTGAGAGAAGGGACCTCGCATTCGCCAACAACAACCTTCCATCAGCTGCAGATAACTACGCTTACTGCCAGGTAAACAAAAACAGTAAAATAACAAACAAACAATGCCGCTTCAGCTCTATCACTACCTCGATGTTTGATCGAATTGAATTCTGGTTTGCAGTATCAGTTTTAATCGGGTGCGAGAATCGTGAATGAAGCGGTGTTTAACTCTGATGGTTTCTTCGGCTCTTTATTATCAGGTTCTCGGTTTCAACAAAGTTTACAACGGTTCTCCTACAGTGGTGGTGTCCGCAAGTCACACAACTGTTGGCGGCCAAATGATCCCGGAGCATAACAGCATTGCATCATGGGTAGAGGTGAGTTCACATTTTGTGTCGAGTCTGACTAAAAAAGTATTTTTGTAATCGTTGTTTTCGTCTCTATAATGGTCTTTGTATGCCAGGGGAAAACTTGTGCCGATTTCAACCGCTTACACTCTTCTCTTTTTCTTTAGTACATTTCAACGAACAGTTGCCGCATCTGCATCAAAGAAATTCACAGCCCCAACGGCTATGATCCTGTCAAGGTCACCTCTTTGATCATCGGTAAGTGTCGGTTCGAACCGAACAGATATATTGATTATTGATCAACAAATTCGACCTCGTTGCTGCAACTGTCACGAGTAAAATTGGGTATGCTGGACAATATATTTCAAAAAATTTGCTTTCTCTCGAACAATCCGGAATAAATTGGGGTGAGATATTGTTTTGTGTTTCGCAATCGTCGCAACCATTTATATGTTGAGGCGTTTATCCTTGTTATGCCGACCAGAATGATAGTAATCTTTGCAGTTGCAAAGCACGAACAACGTATTGCTTTATCGAATCTAATCATTTTGACTTTCTTTCAGGCGCTTAGACCAACCCACAAGGAGAAGCAAAGCATTCCCTGATTTCAAGAAAGTCTTAATCGTACCACCAAGTGGAGTCAAACTTAATGTAATAATTATCAAAAGCAATGATTGATGTTGAATAAAGAATATTCATTGAAAAATGCTTGGCTTAATTACTGGGGATTCAAGGTTTAACAACAAAGAGTACGGTGTCGTAAATCGACACAAGATGACACCCTTTACCAAACGAAGATTGGATGGTTGGTTCCCCTTCTTAGCTTTACACCGTTTACTCTTGGATTAGTGTTCATATACCTACAGTATTTTCAAAACATGAATTGTACTTGATTAATAGTGCGGTTTTTGGACGACTGGCGAAACTAATTGTTTGACTGTTTTGTCTTTTAGTTTGCTACCCAAATATTAAGTTTCGAAGCAACCAGGAAATCTTTTCTCTCTCTCTCTTCGCACTGCTGATTAGTTTCTCTATCTCTTTTCTCCCTTATAAATATTTATTTTTCATTTAAACCAACCGCAAATTACTTTGGCTTCTGGTTGGTTGAAGTTGTTTTCTTCCTGTATAACTTTACCTTAGTTTTGGAAATTCATCCAAAATCAGTTCATTGGGCTCGCCCAAGTCGCGTGCAATGTCGATCAGACGAAAGAAAATTGTTCCCACTTCTTGGATTTTATTTCTATTGAAAATATTCAAACAACGCCGTGTTTTCGCGTGAAATGGATGCTGAATGAACACAAATTGTGCGCTGCTTGAGCAATTACACTCATTTTTCTTTCTTTATGCGCTTCTAAACTAATAATATATGATACGAACGTTTTGTCTTAATCACTAAATCAATATATTCAATAAATACTTTTCCTGAGCTGTTTAGTTTAGCAAGTTCATAAACAATGCCAAAATAGATCTTTGTCCAGCTCCCTCCCCAGGGGAGTCTCGCATTAATTTTCCTGACTGGGTGGGAGTGGGGGTGTAATTGGCATCATATAACCAGTAGATACAACTTTACCAATAGCCTCGACTTGAAATCCGAGCTCGTGGAGGTGATGATGGTCGAGTATCATGCGTCCGTCAAACGCAAAAGCGGGCTTCAGCATGTTGTTGTAAATTCGTCTATAGTCGTACATCTAAAGAGAGAAAGAGCCGTATCACCACTGACAAGCTAATAACAACATTGTTCGATCGTTCTAACGGTTTTGTTATTCTCACTCTAATACATTTCTTTTCCAATGGTAAGTTGCGAGAATGTGCGTTGTGATCTTGACTTGAGAGTGAAAAAGTTAAGGTTTATATGTTGCCTTTTTGATATCGTATTTATGATAATCCACTTGGCTTCCATGACAGTAAAAATGATTCGCTGTAAATTTTTAAAAGCAGTTGCAAGGATAGCCAAATATAAAATTCGGGCTTCAATGGGAATCAAGCCATGACCTTGCGATACGGATGCAACGTACTAGTCTAACTTGTGTGTGAACATATTCAAATTCTTACTTTGAACTCGTCCCACTCTGTGCAGACAACAAAGGCGTGAGCATTATCCAAAGCTTCGTACGGGTCAGTCGCGATGGAGATCAGACGTTGCACTAGAAGACAACGAATCGTGAATCGTTAAATTACTTTCCTTGTGGGGTTGGTGGGAGCTGGCGAGCTCGGAATGAAAGCAGTTTACAGAAGACTTTTAAAGGTAAAAGCGTGATCCGAAAACCACTTTATTTCTCAACAGGCAAAAGGAACTAGACGGCGATATTACAAAGAACAACTCAAGAAATCAAGGTACTGACGCAGCCCAGTGTGTGACACCTGAACGCAGTCCGCAGAGCAGTGAAGAGAAACTTAACATCGCAAAAGCTCATCTTAGGTATAGTATATGCTCCAAAACAATATGATAAACAAAGCATGTAAGCTCCATGATCACCTGCAAATAACGTATTTCTATACGTAAGGTTACAGAACGACTGGAATGTTACACGATAAAAATGGTGCAAGTTGGCTAATATATTACAGTACCTCTTTCTGGATCTTCAGATATTGAGGGATGTGTCAGCTCACTAAAACGTAACGATGTTAAGAGTTAGAAACCATAAGGATAAAACGAAGATAACAACGAGCAAGAGAGGAAAAGAGATAATTTTAGGTAAAAAGGAACGTACAATAAAATCTGCTCCTTCTCCACTTTGGGGTCGTAAATCGTGACATGCGCTCCTTCGTCCATGAGATATTTACAGATGTAGATCGCGGAAGATTCCCTGTGGGAATAAAAACACCATAATATATTTAAACAGTAACGACATACGAAAAAAGAAGAAATACAACACGTGTAGATTCTCAGTAACATTAAGCACAACAATTACAATGTGCCCAATTGCTCGCAATCATTGCGGTATGTATCCAATTGCGGTGTATATCCAATTGCATGTAACATTACGAGTAACGGTTTCGACGCATCCAATTGAGTGTAACATTACGCACATCAATTGCGCTGTGTATATAATTGCGCCGATCAATTGCGGTGTGTATCTAATTGCGCGCATCAATTGCGGGATGTATATAATTGCGTGTAATTATGCGGGCAATAATTTCGATGCATCCAATTGCATGCAACATTGCGAAGCATCCATTGCGGTGTAAAAATCTAATTGCGCGGATCAATTGCGCAGTGTATCTAATTTTGCGCATCAATTACGTAGTGGGTGAACATCAATTTGCGCTGTGTATGTAATTGCGTGTATCAAGTTTGGTGTGTATCCAGTTGCGCGGCATCAACTGTGCTGTGTATTCAATTGCGTGCAACATTGTGCAATAGTCTACTTTGTCTGCAAATACAAGCTCATAATCACCTCGTATCTCCAGTGTCTTTCTTGAATGCAAATCCCATGAGGGCGATCTTCTTTCCAGTAACCGTGTTGAACAGGCAGTTAATGATACGGTTGGAAAAACGCCTTCTTTGAAAGTTATTCATGGCCACAACTTCGTACCAGTACTTGGCCACTTCAGGGAGGTTCAGTGCTTCACACAGGTAAACTAAGTTCAGCACATCCTTCTGAAAACAACTGCCTCCAAAACCTGTGTTGTAGCAAAAACACAACGGACGCTTAAAAGTGCTTGTTAACTGTCTTATATTTCTGCAAACAGCACTTGTTGGCTATTTCAGGTCCTATTCTGTTTTAGAATAGGACCTGAAATAGCATCTGTCTTTTCAAATGCAAATCTTTAAGCTGAAATAGTATAAATAAAGTATCTATATAAGTATAAATCTGTTTAAATAAGAACATAGTTAAAAATACCTTTTGTTTGGTAAATTGGCAATAATGCAACAAACAAATAAATAACATACTGTGTGCTGGTAGCTTTCTTACTGTAACCGAACAATGGGTACACCCTCTACATACATGTGCAATCATTGTATGACTATAATATTATATGTAAATACACATTGATTGACAGAAAAATGAGTGGAAAAGAGTGGGTCATGGCTGGAATTAGTTTTAAGAAGATGAAATGGGACATACAGTCATCTCTCTCTAAGCGGACACCTCTCTAAGATGGACACTAATTCTAATCCCGAGGATGTTCGCTTTGGAGAGAGTTCATTGTATGTGGATAAATAAATTTAGTGCAAGCATAAGGACATACATTACAGACGGATGGATACATAAAGACTGTCTTGTAGCATTAACAAACAAACACACAAACAAGTGAACAAACCAACAAAAACAACAACAACAAAACAAACACACCAACACTGACCTATGGAGGCTTGGAGGAACTTGCTTCCGATCCTGTTGTCTCTGCCAATGGCATGGGCAACCTCCGACACATCAGCTCCAGTAGCTTCACAGACTGCACTCATGGCGTTAATACTGGAAATTCTCTGTGCCAGGAATGCATTGGCTGCCTTTTAAAGAAAAAAAAACATGAATGTAAAAAAAAAAAATTTTGGTAATGCATGTGATATGTGACAAAATTTTTCACTGGGCTGGGCGTGTTGCACTTCATTGTCCAGTCAGACCCCAAATCATATTGTTGTAATAAAATACTCACTAGTTTGGACAGTTCTGATGACCATGTGTTGGTTTTAATGATGTTCTCCTTAGGAATCCAGTGTTCATACACTGATGACAATGCTTCTATTGCCTTCAGCCCTTCCCTTGTCTGCTCTCCTCCTGTGTGACAGAATAAAAAATTTTTGGTTTCAAAAATTACATGTTTTAATGTGAACTGTATAAATAATACAGATTAATAAGTTGAAGATAAAGAATGAATAAAAATTTCAAAAATACTCTCAGAGGACAGACAAGATGAACAGAGAGAAAGAAAGAAGTGATGACCATATAAGAATAGATAGAAAATTCCCAAGGAACTGGAAACTAAACTACATATCTGAAGCAACTGAAGAACAGGAAAAGTGGACACACTAGCTATAAACAAGATAGTCAACTCACCTATTAAAACTCTGTCAGGTTCTAGAAGATCTTTCATTGCAGTTCCTTCTGCCAGGAATTCAGGATTTGACAGCACCTGAAACAAACAAATCACAAAAGACACATTTTAGATTTTACATGCTCTGTACTAAATGCACTAAAGCTACAATCAGTATATTCATTTAAATTTCAAATTTTCATCATAATAATATTGACAGTATACATTATCTGTGACTAATAATTACAGTAATGGCAAAAGCTTCCAAACTCAAAGTTATATATTTCTTACGTAATTTGTAGTGACAATAAAGAATAATACTGCACAGTTCAGAGACAGTATGATTCAATGTCTCACCTGGAATCTTCCATTGTCAGCATTAGCAGTAAATATCCTTGAAATACTGTGGACCAAAAAAGTCCAGTTAAAGTCTTGTCAGTGAACCATCATTCAAATCAATCTGACCTACCCCCATTCCCCTGCAAAGGATTTGCAGCTCATCAGGTACAATAATATCTACAAGTATCTCACTTGGAAATCAGTTATTGAAAATAAATCGTGGTTATCAATCTGAAATCTATTTCCATGCACTCAATGATATTATTACTCAAGATCTATTAATATAATTTTTTGTTTACCTCTCTGCAGCTCGCACTGGAACTGTGCTTTTTTCAACAACAATTTTTTCGCCATCAGCAACTTCTGCAATGCGTCGTGCAGCTGACTCTATGTACTTCAAATCTGGAGCTCTGCCCTGCACAGCAACACAGAACTTCATCTTACGGTCAACTCTCTCAACACATTTCAAGTCTCCCCAATTAACATGGCAGTGCTAAATACATTTGAGACTTAAATAAAGTGATTTATTAATATAGTTAATTTTTTTATTTAAGACCACATGCAGGCACAGCTCTGAAACAGTTGATTACACAATGCCTCGGTACATGTAGAAAAGAATCAACACAAAAACAGCTAAGGAAACATGCTAGCTATTACATTAAATAAAGAAAAAATAAACTTTGATGTGAAATGCAGTTTTTTAGTTTTAGAGACAATCGATTGAAGATAAAAATAAACTAGGCTAAAACTAAAGACTACAGTCGTTTAATTTTGTGGAAACCCTGCATCAGTTATACGTACACGTGGACAATTTATGCATTATTGAACTGAAACAATAACAATAGGTTTACAAAGCCTTTTAGCCAAAATAAGAAACCATCGATTTGATTGCAATCTCTATTTTTTTCGAAGATAATTATGTTCTAAGATAAAGTTTGCTGGTTCATAGTTACACTAATCCACTGTTTCTTAGTACGTAAAGAATGACACCTTACTTTTCCCACGCCAAAGGTCTTGGTCGGAGTGTTAACCTGTTTTACAAAGAGCGAATAAAATTTCAGGGACACATAGCAGTTGAAAAGGAAAAGATTCACCACTCCTCAGTGATAAGACAAAAAAAAAAAAAAAAAAAAAAGGGAGAGAGAGAGACATAAATAGGAAATTAGGACCAACAAATCTACAAAGCAAATCTCGATTTGAATACCCACGCAAATGAAAATCAAATCAGCTTCGCGTATGGCCTGATCGATATCGGTTGAAAAGAACAGATTTCTTCCTCTGCATTCTTGGACAGCTTCTTGTAGCCCTGGCTGTAAAAAGGGAGTACGCCAAACCGTGAATTAAAAAACTGGAACTGCGAGTGAGGATTAGATGAAAGTAAACAAAATATCAAACCTCGAAAATGGGAAGCTTGTCCGAGTTCCATGCGTCGATTCGCGACTTGCTCAAGTCTACAACAGTGACTTGTATCTCTGGGCACTTCAAAGCTATCACACAGCAGGTCGGTCCACCGACATAGCCTGCTCCCACACAACAAATTTTACTTACACGCGCCGCCATGACTGACCAACTTATCGAAGGGTATTCCTTTGGTTTACGTTGATTGGCCAATTGCAAGCTCGTCCCAGGTCACCCCCCATTCGCGGATTTGGGCTGGGACTGGGGAGATTTTGGCTGAATCTCACCAAGACCTGATAAGAGGGGCACCCATCTGAGCTGTTCCGCAAAATATGTGTTCCACACAGCATCCTGTGCTGGCAGGCGTTTTGTTTTTCCTTCAATGCTGGCTGAGAAAAATAGCACTCATTTCGGGCCGCTGGCAAAGTTAAGTCTTGCACTGCCTGCGAAAATAGACATGTTTTCCGCCTACTGCTTTGTGCGGCCGAAAAATATGTATTCTAAAGCCTGGAAGCAGTACTTTATTATTTCCGGCTGGAAAAATAGGTGATTTTGATCAGTTCCTGGGAAATTTTTCTGGGACTGCTCTGCTGGGAAATGTTCTTAGCAGGATCCCGACCATCCTTAGCTGGATCCCGAACATTGGACTTAAAAATATTTAAGGTTCTGGAAGGCTTTTAGTGCACCAAATTAAACATCCAATAGCGATGACTAGGTAGATATCAAACTTGTAATGTATATTACAGCAATAGCAGCGTAAACTTTGTTATATTGGAAAAATTCTGTCGCCGTTCTTAGCAGGATCCCGACCATCCTTAGCTGGATCCCGAACATTGGACTTAGAAATATTTAAGGTTCTGGAAGGTTTTTAGTGGGGTTAGGGCAACAAATCCAACAGCCAATG
The DNA here is from genome assembly GCA_964036295.1 of Plumapathes pennacea. NCBI lineage: Eukaryota > Metazoa > Cnidaria > Anthozoa > Antipatharia > Myriopathidae > Plumapathes > Plumapathes pennacea. Next base: position 16,861,729 of record OZ038470.1, on the reverse strand, counting down.
GCGATGACTAGGTAGATATCAAACTTGTAATGTATATAACAGCAATAGCAGCGTAAAATTTGCTTATATTGGAAAAATTCTGTCGCCGTTCTTAGCAGAATCCCGCGACCATCCTTAGCTGGATCCCGAACATTGGACTTAGAAATATTTAAGGTTCTGGAAGGCTTTTAGTGGGGTTAGGGCACCAAATCCAACAGCCAATGGTGATGACTAGGTAGATATCAAATTTGTAATGTATATTACAGCAATAGCAGCGTAAAATTTGCTTATATTGGAAAAATTCTGTAGCCGTTCTTAGCAGGATCCCGCGACCATCCTTAGCTGGATCCCGAACATTGGACTTAGAAATATTTAAGGTTCTGGAGGGTTTTTAGTGGGGTTAGGGCACCAAATCCAACAGCCAATGGCGATGACTAGGTAGATATCAAACTTGTAATGTATATAACAGCAATAGCAGCGTAAAATTTGCTAATATTGGAAAAATTCTGTCGCCGTTCTTAGCAGGATCCCGCGACCATCCTTAGCTGGATCCCGAACACTGGACTTAGAAATATTTAAGGTTCTGGAGAGATTTTAGTGCACCAAATTAAACATCCAATAGCAATGACTAGGTAGATATCAAACTTGTAATGTATATTACAGCAACAGCAGCGTAAACTTTGGTATATTAGAAAAAATTCTGTCGCCGTTCTTAGCAGGATCCCGCGACCATCCTTAGCTGGATCCCGAACACTGGACTTAGAAATATTTAAGGTTCTGGAGAGATTTTAGTGCACCAAATTAAACATCCAATAGCAATGACTAGGTAGATATCAAACTTGTAATGTATATTACAGCAACAGCAGCGTAAAATTTGCTTATATTGGAAAAATTCTGTCGCCGTTCTTAGCAGGATCCCGCGACCATCCTTAGCTGGATCCCGAACATTGGACTTAGAAATATTTAAGGTTCTGGAGGGTTTTTAGTGGGGTTAGGGCACCAAATCCAACAGCCAATGGCGATGACTAGGTAGATATCAAACTTGTAATGTATATAACAGCAATAGCAGCGTAAAATTTGCTAATATTGGAAAAATTCTGTCGCCGTTCTTAGCAGGATCCCGCGACCATCCTTAGCTGGATCCCGAACACTGGACTTAGAAATATTTAAGGTTCTGGAGAGATTTTAGTGCACCAAATTAAACATCCAATAGCAATGACTAGGTAGATATCAAACTTGTAATGTATATTACAGCAACAGCAGCGTAAACTTTGTTATATTAGAAAAAATTCTGTCGCCGTTCTTAGCAGGATCCCGCGACCATCCTTAGCTGGATCCCGAGCATTGGACTTAAACATATTTAAGGTTCTGGAGGGTTTTTAGTGCACCAAATTAAACATCCAATGGCGATGACTAGGTAGATATCAAACTTGTAATGTATATAACAGCAATAGAGGACAGTCACTGAGAGGACATCAATTCATTGGTCATAAAAGCAGTAGGGTCCAGAAAGCACCAAAAAGCTTCCGGCAGTCACGCGCCGTTATTTTCGACATGAGAAAAAACTTTTGAAGGATAATAAAGACAACGAACTACTTTTGGCTTCGGAAATATGGCCGCATTATTTGCCTTGAACATTATCTGTTCCTAGAAACTATTCCTTCCTGGGAACAGATAATATGTTATCCGTGCATATTTCCGAAGCCAAAAGTTGCTTATTGTTTATATAAACCTTAGCTTTTAAATGCCAAATTGGCATTTTAGTTTGGATCACTACTTTGTGAAAGACAATTTAAAGGGGACGCGAGCTTCTGTCAAAAATTTCAACTGTAACCATAACAACGGTTGGACCATCTGATAATCGATTTCTACGTACGTTTCTAGTACCCGGCAGAGTTCCATTTGACTACTGGCTGTTATACATTCACTCAGTAGCCCAGACCACATTGTTGGCTGGCTAAAACTGCTGCTTACCTACTTTGCTATTGATTGGTTGTATACACTCGGTGGGTCGCAACGGCTTGTCGCGCCACGTTGTATCTGGCTATGCGAGAAGGCGCGTGATTGTTTTTAACACACGGCCACCCACAGCACATCAATTTTCTCAGTTCTCTTCTGAACTGCTTAAACTGGAAAGCATAAATAATTGGGTTCACAGACGAGTTAAGTACGGCAAGAAATATGGATGCAATATGCGCTGAGCCACGATATGGAAAATGTTGCGGATGAAAGTTTGCAAGAACGTAAATGACACCGTCTGGAAACCAGCAAATAACGTAGATAGCACTTAATGTAAGCATCGTTTTAGTCACTTTCTTTCTTGACCGCCTGACGGCTTGAAGCGTCACGTCATTCTCGCAATTTCTTCTGAACCACAGTTGATAAATGACTCTGCCGTACAGCAGGGCCATGAATCCCCCTGGGAGAATCGCCGACAGAACAAGCCACAACAAACTGTAATACGGGGGAAGCTGCTGAAGACAAGTCTGGAGTTCATCATCAAAATACTCAGCGACAAATTGAGGGATGTTAAAAGCGACCGCGATACTCCAGCAGAGAGGAATAAATACCTTCAGTTTACGAATTGTGACTTTATACCGGATACTCAAAGGTTGCATGATGGCGAAATATCGCTCAACGGCAATCAGCACCAAGGAAAATATCGAGCAAAGTGCGCCTACCCAAGTGAAGATTCCAGAGGTAAGGAACTTGCACAGAATGTCGCCAGTCAGTCCTTGTGGATGGGTGAACGACTTGTCAAGGATGAAAACTGGGGCCATGGAAACACCAACCATCAGATCAGCCACGGCGAGATTTAACAACAGATAGTTCATCGCGTTCCTGAAGCGGCTCCTGAGTATGATAAGGACAACCAAGGAGTTGCCCAATACATTTGTGACGACAAGCGCAGAGAAAAAGCCTCTGAAAATTGAATCGCTGGCTGACATCGCTCCGAGCTGAAGCGCAAAGGAATAATTCGTCAAAAGTTCCTTGTAGTTCAATATTAACCCGTATTAAGCACCGCCTTCAGTTGTTCTCTGTTGTTTTTAAAAATATCAGTGATCAGTTTCAGTCTCGGGGTCACGCGAAACTTCAATCTGTCAATCAGCCTTTGACCCGTTTATAGTTCACCGGCCTCAATGCCTGTGCCTGACCGTATGCAAGAGGAGCGGCGTCTGAAACGGGCCTTTTAAGGCTTTAAAAAGCCTTCTTTCCGCTTTTCTTCCTGTTTCAGGAAAACTGAAACGGCCTCAGCATTTTTCATTCGTAAAAGCAAACACAATCTATCTCAACCAGTGATAATGTAGGAAATAAGTGAGTTGAAAACACACGAAACGCGAAAAACTATCATCATCAATCAAAATAACTTGCACTCCCGTTTCCTCATGTTGTCTGGTGCCCGTTGGCGTGAGACGGTCTGCAAGGAAAGAGCGAAAACGGAAACTTGACGTGTCAGAAATATTTTTGGCAATGCAGCCAAAAGGTGGCGGACAGATCGTTGAAATCGCCGATCAATAGCCAAAAGTAAGCGGGTTCGTGGCTGGTTCTTTTAATGGCAAATTTCTTTCCTGTGAACTACAAGTGATAGATGATGCCCCTTGGAGTTAAGCGATTTGTAGCAAAAACCGTGACGCGCATTTTGCACTTTTCTCGCTGCGTTGGGGCAAGTGAAATGAGCTGAAAGTTGCTAGTCATGTTTTTCGCAGCCTACAGTAAATAGAAGTTAAATATTTTTGTCCTTCATACTAAAAGGAGGAACTAAGCTCGCCATTTGTCACTCCTTTTTGTGTATTTTTATCATAACCGTACTTCCTTGTCCGCTCGCCTTCAACATTTTGTGGTTATCTGTATAAATATGTGATATAATATGATGATAATAATAATAATTTCTACACAGGATGCTCCCATCACCCGAAAAGTGCTTTTTCAGAGAAATCCTGATCAAAAGTATAAATGTTTCCTCGGGGGTCCATTCTTTCATCTCCGCCTTGGTACGACGAATAGCCGTACAGTGGAACCCCGGCCGTTAATACGACCACCAACGGGCCAAAAAAAATATCACGGGGCTGGTCGTATCAAAGGGGTAGGATCAAGTTTTGTAGCCTGGCCTTATTCAAATGGCGTCATGACAGTTATGATGAAATTTCACTTTCCTATTGACTGTTTGTGAGCATCCGGAAAGCAGATGTAATTTATTGCAACAGAACTAAGAGTTTTTAAAACAGGAGCAAAATGCTACTGAATTTCTTGTTTCAAAACAAAGCTCTGGAGTTCTCCATTTTGTTTGGTCGTATTAACGGGGTGAATTTATAAAAGAAAAGCCCATTGGGATTTCAAAAACTGGTCGTTGGTCGCATTAACGGGGTTTTCTGATAAGAAAATAACTGGGCGTTTGGTCGGGCAAAAAAAAAGTGGTCATAATAACGGGGTGGTCGTAAGGCGCGATTCCACCGTGTAATTATGTAAGATATTTACAAGTATAACTTTGCTTCTACTGTATTGTTACTGTTACCCACTGCTCTTACTAAGCATTACTTGTAACTTCTATTTGTACTGAGTGACTGAGTGTAGTTAATTTCCACCGGTTCCTCTTTATACCGTACTGCCAACTCCAGTCTTTGCACCGTGTCTACGGGGTCTACGGAATTGCGTGAGAAAGCGCGTCTGTTGACCTGCGGTTCTCCACAACAAGCTAAGCGACTTATTTCCGTTCTGAACTGCTGAAATTGAAAAGCATAAACAATGGGATTTGCCGCCGAGTTGATCAAAGCCAATGAGATAACCGCGATCTGAGCCGGGCTTCGGTAGGGAACATAACCAAAGCTTGCAAGAACGTAAAGAACGAGATCAGGACACCAACAGAGGACGTAGATAGCAGTAACCATAAGCATCATTTTAGTAACCCTCTTTCTTGCTCGTCGCAATGTTTGACTCGTGATGTGATTGTCAGGGTTCATATGAAACCATAACGAATAAATAACCCGGATGTACAGCACGGCCATGGTGCATGTCGGGAGAACCCCTGCGATGAGGAGCCACAGCAGACTGTAGAGTTGGAATGACCAAGGAGTAGGCCACTTCTGAAGACAAATAAGGAGATTTTCGGCGTCATAGTAGTCGGCAACAAACTGAGGGATGTTAAAAACAACAGCGGCGCTCCAGCAGATTGGGATGAACATTTTCAGTTTCTTGGTCGTGATTTTGCCTCGCATGCTCGTCGGTTTCATGATGGCGTAGTAGCGCTCGACAGCAATAAGAACCAAGGAAAATATAGAACAAAGTGCTCCTACCCAAGTGAAGTTTCCTGAGGTGATGAACTTGCAGAGAATATCTCCGCTTCGACCTTGCGGATGGGTAAACGTTTTGTCCAGAACAAACACAGGAGCCATGAAAACCCCGACCATTAGATCAGCAACCGCAAGGTTTAACAGCAGGTAATTCATTGGAGACGCACGGTTCTTGAGGACAACAAGGATCACCAGAGAATTTCCGACGACGTTAATGATGATAAGTATCGAGAAAATAACTCGAAATGTCGACTCACCGCTATACATTGTGCTGCCCTGCGAAAACGAAACAACACAAAGATAAATAATCTAGTTCATCCATAATGCTTTGGGGGCCAGCTCACGGTTAACCCCTCAGCCAAATTTACTCTCTTGCGCTTTTGGTCAACAAACTGCGTCTTAATCAAAGCCTAAGCAAAACATTTGTTTTAGCTCAATATTGAGGGAAAATAGTTTTGTGGGTTTAAATGGACTTGGACCTGACACAGATTTGTTTCGTGTTACTTGCGATGCGGCAGAAAGCCTCTTAAGATATTAATCTTATCTATTGAGGAGGTTTGAATTGTATATAAACCACAATAATTAAGTAGTTGTAGCTTTTTCTATAGACAAGGTAATTAATTCAAATGCAAACGAGCACAGTACAGTATAACGCAAATCCCGACAATTCTTCCCAGCGTTTTGACCCGCGATAAATGGTGAGAGTATCTTCTCATTGCGTTATCGCACCGGAGGGCAAAATGTGTCAATTAAAATATTGCCAACTCTGGCCGTTCCACTAGTGCTTGTGGAGTCCAGTATTGAAGCAAGTAAAAAGAAACGAAACCAGAAGACCAGAAAAAACGCGCGGAGGATAAAAAATGAATATATAGAACCAGATGTCAAGATTAGTAAGGTTTGCATTTTTAAATTTTCTATATGACTAATTAGGTTTTTTACTCTTAATTACCTTAGTCACCACCGTCGCGTCTCAAATTTTCCAAAATTAAAACGCCCCAGCAAACCAGCTTTTATGGATAAGAACCTTTCAATATCTTTATAATCTGCACATGAAAGGAACAGCACGAAACGATACTCAACAATATAATTGCTAAATATCTAATACATGCATGCAAATCTATGATTTGTTTTCTAATACACTTGTCCATAGCATTTATGTTTTCTACTCTTCTGTCAGCACAATTTATTTGGACTCAAATGTATTTAGTAACAGCCTATTCCATATAGTCTATATTTCCTTGTATTTACTCCCGTCTATTCTGCCGTATTACAAAATAATCAAGCGGTGGAGAAAATTATAAGTAACTGAGATATTGACCGCGATGTGAAAAATGACGAAAAATATAACTTATTTGCATACAAAATGAAAAAAAATTCCGTCTTCAAAAGTTTAGAGGTTCTCAATGGCTACCGTCTAGAAAACATTTTGTGCAGTAAAGATGCGAAATACAAAACAATCGAATCAACAGATTAAAAAAAGATAAGAAAAAAGAAGAGGTGAAGTTAAGTCAAGACTAGAAATTAACAAGCAAGTTATGAGAGTTTAGGAAAAGAGTTAACAGACGTACAGAATTAAAAATACAGAATTCGTGCGTTGAGGAATAGATCATACTCGTCGTCATTCATAACTGAACGCCCTGAAAATGTGATTTTATCAGGGAATGTAATCACTAGGCAGGAGCAACCTGAAACACAAGCCCTCTCCGAAATCTCTTTTCTTAAACAGGTGAATATGATGGGACACAAACAGAAAGTGCTACTTACCAAGTATCGAGTCCGCTTTTGTTTCCCCTCACAAGATCATGCAGATGAATCTGTTAGGCGTACCTTTTAATTAATAATTTAATAACCCACATTTCTGACATCTGTCAAAACTGATCACGTACAGTGGAGCCCCTATACAACGAAGTACAAGGAAAATGTGTTCGTTATAACGGGATTTCGTTATCAACAAAACCCCGTCACCACAAATTTGTGGGAAAACGATCAAAGTCTTCGTTATATCGGGGTATGAATAAAATAATTATTTGGCCTCAAAATCAAACAGCAACGTTGTACCACTCAGCATATTCATTCGGTTTAATCGTACAATTACAATCTGGATTTGAATGATTAAATAACATATTCGTGATTTACGCTGCATGTAACAAATACACACAGTATAAACTACCGTTCTCTACCTGGCTAATGTGTGAACAGAATCTGAAAACCACAGATCTGCCAAACGTAAATGATGCAAGTTGGGTATAAAATCATTCAACCCAAGTCTCCGTGGACCGATACCGTGGAGATTACGTATGGTGAATCGACTATTTTAGGGATCAATGTGTGAAAACTGGACGCGCCGTTAACTAGTTTCAGCTGACGTTTCGAGTGTTATCCCTTAGTTCGTTGCTTCGTTAACTTTACAGCACGCCGACGCAGTCAATTCTTTTCAGTGCTAACTATTATTTTCATCAACACTCATACCATAAGCAGCTAAAGTCGGGGACTATAAGCATGCGGTAGTCTCCTTAGTGGTCCATTTCCAAGTAAATTGGCAAACTTACCCAGTTGTATGTAACTTGCAGCTTCTTAGCACCAGTAGCACGGTCAAAAACACAGCTACTGAATAAAAAATATGGGTGAGCATTGGGAAACTGCAATTACGAAATCGATAAAAAAAAGTACAGTATTACAAGTCTAATGAGATATACCTCAATGCTTTCAAAAGGCATCGAGGGAGCCGTGTTGTAAACCAAATTTGCCGATACGTTGTCCCGCTGTTATTTAGAAGTAATAATATCCTGACATAAAATTATCATAACTGCGTATTAAGACAGTCTTACCCCGCAATGCACGGCGGGAAATCGGCTTGACTTTCTATATTTTACACCTGTCACAAAACTTGCGCATGTTTCATTTTCGCAAGGAGGGTCCCAAGAAGTGTTTCTTTTTTTATGTTTTTACCATAATAGATACGAGGGAAAGCTCAACAGCTACAATGGCTTGGCTCAGTGCCAACCTGGCAAGCAAACTTGGCATGAGTGCAAGCCAACAAATACGGTGGCGTGTCTCATGCTCTGGCGTAAATGATAAACTATTTCAAATCTTAATTTTCACTGACAAATGCGATATTGATCGAGTTAAGTTAGAAAATTCTGAACTGAAACCCAAAGGGGGACTGTTCCGGCCGGGCATAACACAACCAGTTCGTTTTTTCCCATTTTAAAATAGTGTCCAACTCAAATTCATCACACTAAAAGTGGAAGTGTTGCATTAACAAAAACAAAAATAAAAACAAAAACAAAAACAAAAACGAGTTACACTGAATAAAAAACACATACGTCCATACTTTGCATGAAGCGAGGTGACGCCGTGCAGCGTAAATGCGGGAAAAATAATCGACACCTTTCGATAAAACTGTAAATTAAGAGTGGCCTCAGTAAGATAGTTCTTCGTCTGCAGCAGATGATATTTCTCAAAAGAACATCAATAGACAAGTCGGCTTCGTTAGGAAAGATAATCTGATGAGCACATGTATATTTAATCACTAAATGTCAAAAAATGATTGATTTAGCCGGAATGTTAATTCTACTGGGCCAAACCATCCCGGCAAGCCAAGGTAAATTCTTCCCTGGCCGCTTTGTAGTTGGAAAAGGTTGTAGATGGCCGGAGAGAGTTATGTCTGAAGTACCGGGTGAAACTACCCAAGAGTAATCTAAAGCTTTGTCACGATCAGAGTTAGCTGATCAAGCAGGCAGTGACGAGAAGGCAGCAAGTTACATTCGTTCACACTGCACAACTTAAAGCAATCTCGCAGTTTCAATTATCTTACCAGTTGGAGCTAAATGTCAAGACTGACTCAAGGATTGTCAGTTACTGGAAAACCAATTCCATTTCTTCGTCGGTCGTAGCTGCGAGCAAGGTGCATGTCAACACGAGTTTCTTGGCTCGTTATAACTCTCTTCAACGATAACCACCTGCTCCGGCCCAAATTTTGCCTGCATAGCAATTAAGTTGATTACTAGGTTAAGAAAAATCCTCCGTCAAATTTTAGCTGTCAAGAACAGAGTTATTGGGGTTATTTGTTTCCAATATGTCAGTTCTGCCTTTGTTTTATTCAACATATCTGACGAAAGAGAACTTTCATTAATTTTTGTTAACATTTCACACTTTTCTTTTTTGCTAAAACTGTGACACGCGGGGGGGGGGGGGGGGGGGGGGGGGGGGGAACGAAAGGGCGAAATTTCCCAGACTCATTCTGCAATACTAGCACATTGTTATCTGATTATTGGATGTTCAGGTTTGAAAAATTATGACGTCACACTTTTTATTTGCCTTCATTGTCATGTGATCGTTCTGGCAACTGATGGTCTGGGAACTTAAGCATTTAACTTAATATATATATTTTAATGAATACACTACAACATTACGCTGTGGTTGTGCATCTTTATTCATTGAGTTATTTTATCGAATTGTACTGACACTTACTTTTTCCCGTGGCTTATTTATTTTAACCCCTTAATTTTACATTAATTTAAAGCAGTGTCTTTAGTTATTAAATCACTTCAGATCAAGTTTAGCATCAATTAGAATCCAGGGACCATTCCAGTCCACACAGAACACGACGAGACCATAGTACGTGATTACCCTACCAAAACAAAAATTAAAAATAATTATAGTTACACGCTGTTGGCAGTGAGGGAATATCGATCGCAATTCAAGTATTCACCTATGGAATAGTTTTCTGAGTCGCATTTTGAAGCCAAACACCTAACAAACGTGGAATGTGCCAATATAAGGCCAGAGTGTGGATATACTCCACGACGTACAAGAATGTGCAGCGCACCAAGACAAAAAGAAATGTCTGTACTCTGACCAAAGGCAACTAACAATGCCAACACACTAATTTTTACTCAACACTCGCACATCAATTTTTGAGCCGTTGGTATATCCCAATGTTTCACCGCCTAAGTCGGCGCAGACCTAAGTAGCTCTTGCAGGGACTTGCATTTCATGATAATTCTAGCAAAAAGCAAACCATGATGTCAATATACCTGAAGCACAGCTAGCGTCACACGCCTTTTTGCAATTTTCCTTCGTCCACTCCGGGTTAGAGATACAAAATCCTTGACTATGGTAGTAGTTGCAGCTTGTGTCGCCGAGCTTGTTTGTACATTGGGCTTGAAAAAATCAAGCAAGAAACGGGTAATAAAGATTAGTTTTATGCTGCTAACTCTAAATACACCCCATCTGAGTCCGACAGACAAGTAAGGAATTCTATTTGACCGTCGGTCAACACTACCTTGGTGGACTGTATGCTTCGTTTTAAAAAGAATGTCCGATAGACGCCATCGCTCCGTTGGGTCGTAAAACAGTTTGTACGCCTAGAGACACTACGCTCAGATATCTTAACATATCTACATCGGTCTATATGACACCATCGGAACATGAGCCGTATCTGATGCACGTCAGTTAGTAGTGTTGGATAGATTTAGACTTTGCTTATGTCTATCATTTTCTCCGTGTCTATCGGACATCATGTGACTCGATGCTTGTCCATCGGACTCATATGGGGGAGGGGGTGTACTTGACAACCCGACTCGACATTGACAGAATATTGACCTTACACGCATGAACTATCAATCTGTACAACTCCCATAATAACAAAACAATAAAGAAAGAGTAAGACGTGCCCAGCTGAATTAGAAGATAACCGTCTCAGTACTTACTCACTGCTTGTCCTCCACCTAGAGAAAAATAAAATAAAATAAAATTATAAGAATAGGAGTAAAGATATACAAAGAGTAATAATAATAATAATAATAGTAATAATAATAATAATAATAATGATAATAATAATAATAATAGTAATAGTAATAATAATAATAATAATAATAATAATAATAATAATAATAATAATAATAATAATAATAATAATAATAATAACAATAATAGTAATAATAATAATATTAATATTAATATTAATGGTTTACTACAGCTATCAATAACACCGGTCTCTCCCTCTTTCTGCCCGTCAGTATACGAGGAAAAATAGCCTGGGCACGAGGAGGAGAAACCCTTTGTCTATTCATCTCCACTCTTATTTCTCTGATTTATGTTTTTTTCTCTCCATATACTTCTCCTTGGCCTCTGCTGCACATAATATGGTTCTCACATGAATGTTAATTTATCCCTTACCACACACTTCACATGTTTTGCTGCAAAACTTCCTCATAAATTGACCGTGGCAGTGGTTCTTATACTTCTTACAGCCAGAAGCCATATCCCGACAATTGTTTTGATTTGCTGTGTAAAATTAACGACAATACATCATTGGGATGCACACATCTGCAAACTTGATACGAATCACTGTAGGTCAGGTAATTACAGAGTCATCAGCTACACACTGCATGTATGCATACATACAGTGTCAGATCGTTCAATGGTCAGTGGGGGTTTGCCTAATTTGCCTGAGAGTCCCCATACCTTCAATCGAGTGTGTGTGTAATTCAAGAGAGGCGTAAAAATATGTAACCAGAAAGGTAAAATTTTGTCTCTGCACAAGAGAGAGTATTCCAACTTCCGCTTGAAGGGACTAAAGATACCGTAAACCGGTTGCTCGGAGATTAAATCCAGCATTTTAACCAAATTCATTCTTTCGATCTCTTAGTGAATAAAATGCCACGTTCTCACCAAACACTAACTGAAAATTTAAGACTTTTCCAGTACTAATCTTTGTTTGGGAGAAAGCTTGCATATCCAGCTCTACAGATTGAGACAAATTTAGACCTGATCCGTGCTTTGAACAACGGAGCTATGATGACGTCATTTTAACGTCATTTCAGGAGTACGTCATCTGTACATTGCATACATACGCTTTAACTTGGGTGCTTTATTTCCACCACCTGCAGAAAAAATAAACGAGAAAAAATACGTCGTTATAACCTACCTCTAGTTTCACAATTGTATCATTCATGGCAGTCATTAAATGGCTGTGATTTGACAATAATTACTGTATAAAACTAATGTTCAATGACAAATACTGTATAAAACAATAAACAATAATTAGACAATAATTACTGTATAAAAATAATGTACAGTGACAAATAAAGTCGTTGAACTCCCGATGGCAAAGGGAGTCGGGGAAGGGGGTGGTCGTGTGGGGGTTGGGGGTTGGGGGTTGGGGGGTGGGGGGGATGGGTGGGTGGGCGGGTTAGAGCTTTTGCAGATATCGTGGTAGGGTTCTCTAGATGCTGCATAAAATAACCAGAAAACCAATTGAGTCAGGATTGTCCGCTTATCATCAAACCGAAGAGAAATAAATTCGCACTCCTTAGTCCAACAAAGAACCCCCCCCCCCCCCCCCCCCCACCCAGAAACGCACACACATAAAACGACGGCAACACTGATTTCCTTCTTGCTTCTCACCATAAATGTGTTGAATTGCATCAACGTCATCTTGATCCAGAGCGAAGTTGGGATCATAACCCGTGTAAGCGCTGTACATAACCGAAACTTGTTTGCTGGAATGCTCTATGCCGAGAAGATGACCAATCTCGTGTGTGGCGACCGCCAGCAGGTTTGTTCCAGAATTCGTTCCGTCTGTGTACAGTTCATCGTCGTCAAAATGTAGATTCCCAATCTCCGGAAAAAACGCATGTGCGAGAACGCTTCCTGGTCCGTCAAACGGCATCGAACATGGCTGATGGTCTCCCTTCACAAACCTGTAAATATGACATTGATTGACTGATTAATTAACTGGAAATACAATATTGATTTCGCAAGTTTCCACCGGCCTCCCAAAAATGGTCGGAAACATTACTTTTGGTGAGTTGCAATTCGTAACTCGCACGGTGAGCGGAATAGTTGCTGTTAGTGTCCCCGCAGGGTCGAGATAATTGAGCACCTTTGACACGAAACTTTGATTGCTAGCAACTATTGGTATTTATCTTGTTATTGGTCTGTCACGTCAAGGGAGAAAATTACTTCAACCTGGAAAGCTTCTAACTTAGAAAATGCGAAATCCAAAGAATGATCAATTACCAATTTGTATTAACTAATATAGTTATAAAATTTAATGAGCAAGCCAGGATGATTGACTTTATAATTACAGATTGTTAAATAGCAAACAAACAATACTCAAATGACCTGATTTTCAAGTCAGCGATCCTGTGATCACTGATCTTATTGAATGACAAGTTGCTTGCATTGGCCCAGAGTTCGAAAGCCTTTGCGATGATTTGCTCTAGTTCTGGTTGTGCCAGGTCACTGGTGTAACTTTCAAACGCGTAAGTTAAGCTGTTTGTTTTCCATTTCGATCCAAAGACCACAAACCGCTTTCTTCGTTCTGTAATAGACAATTAATACATAAATTGAGCAAAGTAGCTACTCATCCAATACTCCTTTCCCATACAGTGGTTGTATTTTGGCTCCAAATGCGGGGCTGAATCCATCAGTAACGATCTTCGAACCGACCCCAATCTAAGCAATCTTAGCGCGAATGGGCCCTTAACCGTTTCAATCTCAAGCTCAAAATGCAAAATCTTTAAGTAATGTAGTGAGAATTCCTAGACTCACCAACTTTCAACTTAACAAGGTATCGAAAGCAAAGTTTCCGTACTGTATGATATATTTCTGGTGAAAACCTGACGTTGGTCTCTCTTCAATCCAAAAGACGACCTTAATTAACGGCCTGGAACTCCTCTCATATGAAAGCTCTCAATGAGCTCATTCTAATAGCAGTGGTCACTTTCAACTCCTGGACTGTCAAATGAAGCCTATTGTAAAGATATGACCCGCATTAAAATAAGCTCTTAATTCAGTTACCTGTGGTGTCGTCCTCAAAGTCTGGTACCCCACACCGAGGTCTGTGCATCTCATTAATAGTTGCTTGGTCCAGTTCCCCTGTGACGTCGAGATGAAAGAACTCCTGGAACATCTTCACGCCAGTTGTCATGTCGTGGTTACCATTTTTTGCTGTCGATATGTAGTTGTAGTCTTTCAGGTAATGCTGAAACGGATAATAGATCAATTATATATACGAGAGTACCACCAAACGGTCAGACAATCAATCGTGTAGAAACATTTGCTATCTTAAAAGGTCTACCAGTTAGTTTTTAAATTCACAAGCTTTTTGAATATTACTGACGTATAAAATATATTTTGCTGTGTTTTCTTTAACTTTAAAGGCAGCTTTTTGATTAAAGCACGATAAAAGGAATCGATAAGCGACTCACCCAAGCAAAGTTTTCATCCTTCGCATTCTTGACGGCGATGCTCTGGACTGAGTTGAGAAACTGAATCGAAACAACGCTGAACACTGAAAATATGAAGATAAACTTCTCCATTTTTTCGCCACGAAAGTTGTCCTCGTTGTTCAATTGTGACCTGGGTTCAACCGCACTTTCTTTTATCGTTGATTTGGAAGTGTAACAAAAGCCGAACAAGTGGCAGCCATTATCGGTGGGAAGGTATTTTTAGTCAGGCACTTGAGAAATGCGGATGGTTGCACTTATTTCTCAGACGTATACAAAGTCTGCCGCAATCGGTGATATTGTTGATTTTTAAGAAAACAAGTGTACCCACTCGACAAGTTGCGGATATTAGTTTAGAGACTAAGTGAAGCCACTGAAACAATATGCTCAACACTCAAACAAAACACAGTGAGCTTTTAAAGACACATTATATAGTCATTCATGTAGGATGTACGTACTTGTTATAAGTGGACAAGTTTTATTTGAAGCGCATGTTTTACCAATTGTAACATTGACAACTTCTATTGCGTATCTAAATATCTCATTTGTACTTTTCACGAACTTGAGTCTCGAAGAGAAGACATATCGAAACGACAGAAAAGAATTTATGTAAAACTTTTGACCCCAAACGCTTTTAAGTCTAAATTTATAGTCCTGCGAGTATGTCACGGATAGCCCTGTCGGCTTGTTGAAACAAGTCGTTGTGGATATGTATATTACGGAACTAATTATATCAAGGGCGTAATAGACGGAACTAATTATATCAAGAGCGTAATAGAGCCTATAAATTACTAATTATCGGCACAGATACACACACGCCCCGATGGGTTCGTTCCAACCGCGCTTTATTCCTCGCCCCATGGTCCTAGTCGAACATCAGTAAGACGAGTAAAAACTAGGTCTATAACTTATCGTACAGACCAAGCAAACGAGGTTTATAATAAGACATGTTTACGACATCCTTGTAGAAAATGTCAAGTGGAGCCCTTGATTTCCATTTATGCTCTTGCTACTAAAATGTGTTTACAATGAATTTTACAGGAAGTCTTGTTACACGAGACACTTGAATGACAGATTAATAACCTCGCTTTAAATTACTCCCAGTTTCTTTTCAGTGTTCACAAAACACTAAAGATAATAAATTAACAGGATCAGAGCCTGAGAAACATTTTCTGACAAATTGATTCACGGTGCGGCAAACTATGCTGTCAAATAAACTGCTTTTGAGCACTCCGCCAAGCATTTTCACTGTCATTACCCAATACAAGGGTTAAAATCTGCCAAAATTAATTTTGCCTTATAATGTCTAAACAGGCGCTACAATTTCAAACTAAGTTTCCAATGTCAACCTTGAATAAGTGTTGCCTGGTGCACTCAGAAATGGGTTGATATGGTCGACACTGACACACACAAAGTAAAACTGAGAAAGAAGACAGAATACGTTTCAGTTTGTTTTAATTCAGTATTAATCTTGATTAGTTCCATTTGTCTAGGGCATAATCTACTCACACTATCTCAAAACAAAGGTCTATGATGCAATCTTTATTTTAAATGTCGTTACTTTTAGCGGAGTACATTCACTTTTCAGTAAAAGCGCAATTACGTGTCAGCAGCTCAGTTGACTTGTCAGCGGACACCTACAAAACGACAAAACAAGAATCAGACTTCGTTCAGGAAACTTTCAAAATAGCGACAACTCCTCGCCAATAACGCTTTGCGAGCTTGTTTTCCTTCTCATCCGGGTACTTTTTTATTTGAACAAAGACCTTGTGACTAGAGAAACTAGGCAACGAATGGCGAGATGGCGAATGTGGGTCTTACCAATCACAAGGGACGAAATTGTCACTGGGTCGTATCCGTGTGGAGTGTGGAGCTCCTTCAGGCAAATTTTGCACTTCTTGGTGGTGATATACTACACAGTGACAACAGCATCGTTATGACTTTATATACTGAACCACCGTATTGCAGACGGAGGGACTGAACCAGAAAGACAGACACAAATATGTACAGCTAAAGAGAAACTCAGAGCTTCTGTGACTTGCACAGATACAGACATAAAGAGAAATGGAAGGATTGTTATCTATTCAACTCAGAGTTTCTACAAAATTTACAGACAAACAAACAGAAAGAACTAAAGGCCGATACAGACACACAGAGACACTACTGGCGCTACACTGTTCTTGTTCTTCATATACCAAGCTGTGGCTCGAGATATATTGGTCTTTTGTCAAACCTAACCTCCACCCAAGGAGCAATGCTGTTGTAGTCCGGAACAGCTTTTCCCACTGTGGTCTTGTGACTCGCAGAGATCAACACGGTCGGGGTGTGTTCATACGTGTAGTTAAAAGTTAGTACCTGAGAACGAAAAAAAGAAAAATATCAAGAGTAAAGAAGGAGAAAAAGGAAAAAATAAAGGGATAAAGAAAAGAAGAGAAGGAGCGAAAGTCAAGTAGAAAGGAGAAAAAAAGACAAAAGTAAAATAGACACAAGAAGTTATAGAGGGAACACGCAAAGGTGGCGGGTTTTTCTGCTGACCTGGCAGTACGCGTTGTTGTTAGACAGCAGTGGCATTCCGTTGTTTGGAAACTGCACGAGGAGTTCTTCCGCCAGCATGTCCTCGGGAAGGTCCGTGTACGCGAGCCAATTCTAAGAACAGAACAAGAATTCCAAGAAATGAAAAACGTCCCAAGCTGCCAAACGTCCAAGAAAAATTAAAAACTATCCAAACAAAACTCTTACCACGAGCACTGTCTTGTGCATGCCGTCGAAGTTTTGCAGCTCCCGCAGGCATATTTTGAACGAACTGGGATTCGCGTCTTCGATCCACGCAGTGGCCGCGTCGTGTTTGAGCTCAACCGCTCTATGCTCCGCGGTCACGAGGATGTACGGCGTTCTGGAGAACTTCCCCTGAACACAAAGAAACAAACCCACAAAGGTTTACGCATAGAAACAAACACATGCGCACATAATCAAACACAATTAGACTGCAAATATGCACATCAAATATAAACATATTCAAACACAATTAAGCTGTAAATCAGACAAGCTCAAAACATGAAATGTAGCTTCCCGGAGCACACAACTCTATTGTACAGCAGCTGAAGCTGACGGCGAGGCCTGGACACGAGCCTCTGTCCTTACCGCGGGAAAAGTGACGAGTGCGCAGTGAGTGCCGTCCCACCAGTCCGTCATGGCTTGCTCTCCAGCCACAGCTCCCTCAGGCGCGCCTTGATAAGCGATGTAGTCAATAAACGTGAGCCCCTTGTCTGGAGTGGCACGCTCGTTGCGGCCTGCTTTTAGCACGCATGCGCTGAAGCCGTCGGTGGAGATCTTTTCGGCCCAGGTGACCGCGGCATCGTGGACGAAGTTTCCGGTTTCGTTGAAGTAGTTGATGCTTGTTTGAATGTGCACACGGCGCAGGTTGTTGAAGTTCTTGATTTTAAAGGCAACGGCCTTGCATTGGACTTCGGTAAAGTCCAGGCGCGCTACAAGGCGGCCACGATGCATGACAAATGCTAGAAAAGAAGAACGGTATAAGAATTATCACTGATACGTGTACCACTGATAATAATAATAAACATACAAAGACAAGCAATCAACGACGAACTAAGCAAAACTAACAGGACAAACCCTTCCAAACATTCAAATATTAGCAATTGATCAAGTCCAATCAGTCAGTCAATCAGTCAGCCAGTCAATCAATCAATCAATCAATCAATCAACCCAAATAACCAGAACAAAATAAATAAATAAATAAATAAATAAATAAATAAATAAATAAATAAAAAGAAAGAAAGACAACCAACCGTAACAGGCTCCTTTGTGCAATATCGTGATATTAGTCTCGGTTTTACACACGTCCAGCTTGTAGAAGCAAAAGTTCTGGTAAGTCTTGCCGTTGGAGGCGCACATCAGATCCTCGTACGCAGGACAGAACTTGTCGCACACACAGCGAGCATCCCTGGGTCCAAACGCCTCGCAGTGACCGTAGAAATTACACTTGACGTTTCTGCACGGGTGCAGATCTGAAAAAATAAAATAATAATAAAATAAATAAAATAATAATAATAATAATAATAATAATAATAATAATAATAATAATAATAATAATAATAATAATAATAATAGTAATAATAATAATAATAATAATAATAATAATAATAATAATAATAATAATAATAATAATAATAATAATAATAATAATAATAATAATAATAATAGTAATAATAATAATAATAATAATAATAATAATAATAATAATAATAATAAAATAAAAAAAAACGTGCGGTTACAACGGACACTTCGTCCTGGTCCCGCTTGTCGACTCCATCTGCGATTTTGACTGTGAGTTCCTTCCTCTTTCTAAGTCTGTTTGTTTGAATGTGTATGCTTTTCTTTATGCTAAACTATATATGCTTGTAAGTGGATGCTTGTATTCGCTCACTGTAAAGTCCCTCTGCGCGTTTCTCTTGCCTTGATACCTGTTCTTTTGGTGTATCATACACCCGTGCACCCGTGCAGAAGTGTTTGCTTGTGGGAATTTTCGTGTGCGTGCGTATATCATCTTTGCTATTCTACAAACTATACAAGACCAATCTACCTCCAATGGCCATGTAGTTGATCGTCACAGGGTCGTGGTGTCCATCAAACGGCTGCAGATCCTTTAAACACACCGTGAAGCCGAGCTTATTCACATCCTGCAACAGAAAAAAGTGAAAAAAAACAAAAAACAAAACAAAATTAGTAATAATAATAATGAAAAATGGGAAAAATAAATACAAACAGATAATTCTGTTGGCTGCTTATAAAGTGAAAGGAAAAGATACTTTGGATCACTGTTATACATCAGAGACACATCAACTTCCAACTTTCCATATGTGATAATTCTATTTGCACTGTGGAGCGTGTACCCACCTCAACCCACTCGGTGATGGCGTTGTTACTTGGGTCGATGGATTTCGGGTTCTGCGGTACGTGGAAGTGTACAGCGGTCGTCACCACGGAAGGTGGCAAGTAAAACTCTTCAGTGAAATTCACTTTCTGTCGAGACAAGGAAGAACCGATCAGACGCTAAATTCTCCTTAATATCCATGAAGAGTCAGTGTGGGTGACATAAAGAGAATTCATAGTTGGATCAGATGTCTACTGTGCAAGAGATCAGAAGCCAAGTTCTTCTTTCGCTCAACAAGAGATAATATAGTTGAACACAGGAGAATTTACACTTGAATCAACCGAGAAAACCTTTAGATTGTGGACTTCCTATCGACAGGTGGGTAAAACGGGACACTCCAGGGTACAGTGATGGGGAAAGTTTCGCACCTTGCAGTAGCTGTAGTGGTAGAAACTTCCCAGCGGCTGATCGTTGGCCAGTTCAACTCTGTTCTCCAACGGAACGTGTAGGTTCCACCCAGACGGAATATCTTCAAGAGCCAACCAATCCTAACGAGGTAAGAAAACCCCGATAAATCGATCTTAAATCTCGATGTATTCAGACACTTAGTTTAACCTTATCCTTGCGACCCCTTCAAACGAATCAAAGCTCGTTCACTCTCGACTCCTGGACTGTCAAATGAAACTTACAGGTGTGACCACTTAAATGAAAGCTCTCAATGACTACATTCTAATGGCAATGTTCTCGTTGTTGTTGAACAAAATTCACATTTTCTTGAAAATTTAGTTTGGACAAACAAGCACGGCAGAGAAAGAACTAACTCTGCTACTTCTGTCAACGTGTATCTACAGTGCTTCGTCTTACTCTCTGCACTGTAGCGTGAGCAATGAAACATCTGCAAGCAAACAAGGAATTTAACCCTTTCACTCCTACCAGTTTTCTCCTTCAATCACGGTTGGGAGAAACTGTATTTTGAACTTGGGAGCGAAAGGATTAATCTTTTACGTACCACGCGCAGGTCTTCATGGACGCCATCAAAGTTCTTCAGTTCACGGAGGCAAATCTTGAAATCAAATCTGGTGATGTCTTCCACCCACACGCTCGCCGCGTCGTGTCTGTCTTGGGGAACTTTGTGCACTGACGTCACGTACACGAAGGGCTTTTCCTCGAACGGCTGGAAAGCAAGATACAGTAGGCCAGATAATTCAGTAAAACTTCAAGGAAAATGCTGATGGAGATGCACGAAGACTTTGACGAGGGAGACACAGGAGGGGGGAGCGAACTAAACAGAAAGAGGTCGGAAAGAAAAACGGATAAACAATATTTACCACATTAGAATCACTGCTTACAGACATCAAACCATTAATCAAAGTCCAAATTCAGTTAATGGCTACACGTCTTTGAAGCGTGCAAATGGTTTCGCATGTTTGATTGACAGATACGAGAATCAACAACCTGATTCCAGGAAATGTATCAAGTGCAAGCTTCTCCTAACCGTCTTACGCATCTGTGGGTGAAAATGCAAAGGAGAATCTAAACCTTGGTCACTCGCTCACCCTATTGATAAACGTCACCGTCTCGCACTGAGTTCCCGTGGTCCAAAGCGGAATTTTCTCAGTGCCTTCAAACCCTCTGTTCGGTACGGCGTCATAAGCAAGCCAATGAATGGTCAAGTTCCTGGTGAATGAGCTCGGGCCAGCGGACTCCAAACACGCGGTAAAGCCGGACTTGGTAACCGCCTCAGCCCAGTTCACCGCGGCTTCATAGATTGGACCGCTGGACATGTAGAGAGCAAGTTGGACTTTGACATTATTGTCGCTTGGAAACGCTGGACTGAACGTGAAAGACTTGCAGATGAATTCTTTATCAACGGCGAGGGAAACAACGCCTCGGCCAGACCGTATATCCGCTGAAGTCGAGAAAGAAAAACAACTGGTTAGGACGTTGCTAATAGCAACATCACGATGACGTCAACTTCTACTGGCTGTTAAAAACGATTATATACAACAGAATTTAGACGTCAATGTTTGATAAACGGTAATTTTGAACAAATCAAAAACTAAAACACAATAAAAAATGTACAAATTTGTGATGAAACAACGTGAGACAGACAAGTAAAACGGCGACTACGGCGATTCAAACAGTGAAAAATGGAAGTCTATGTCAAACTTACCCCACGACACAGTCAATGCGCCCACAGCACAAAGTACAAGCAGCAGTCTCGAAGTATCCATGGAAACCTATGCACCTGAAAGAGAGATGACGTAAGGATGTGTCAGTTGAAACGCTAAAAGCAAGAGAAAATTACGGCACTTGGAATTCCCGACTTCAGCGGAATTCAGCGATTCTTCGGCCACGTTTTCTTTGAAGAAATAAAACAGTAAAACGGAAAACATACTCTAGAATTTTCGGGCGCTTGAGCCAAACTAATTTGAATAAATTTATAACAGCAACTTAAACGATACAGAAATGCAACTGCTGGTGTCCGTTTCGACGCCAGCCATTTTACGTTAACATCGTGTTG
The DNA here is from genome assembly GCA_964036295.1 of Plumapathes pennacea. Classification (NCBI taxonomy): domain Eukaryota; kingdom Metazoa; phylum Cnidaria; class Anthozoa; order Antipatharia; family Myriopathidae; genus Plumapathes; species Plumapathes pennacea. Next base: position 16,839,808 of record OZ038470.1, on the reverse strand, counting down.
TAGGATTTATAACGGCAAAAACGACGCAAAAAAGACCTCAACTTCCTCTGAGAACCACCTGCACGAAGATAGAAAACATTTTGCCGGGTTTTGTCGTCTAAATGCAGGATAAGCGACGTGGCCACTGAATAAAATTACACGCCAATTGATAGCTAAGCGCATTAAAACTCTGAACCCTCACAAAGTAAACCATGGCTAGTTTCCTGTTGTAAACGGACAAGAAAAGGTGTAACGGCTTACCTGTGTCAAAATCTCCTCAACGTGCAAACCACAAGAGCTGCTCTCGCCAAATGTGACGACTGCTGCCGTGGCTCGTTTTAACAGGAACTTCAGCACGCCGGAATTTATCGAGCCCACGTGCATCTCACAAGGCGAATCGTGCACAAAAATGTGGTTATTTTTATTCCAAAGGGCTTGGCGATGCGTTGAAATTTTTGAAGAATACGGTCACAAAAGGTTAACACAGATCCGACGTCATAATAAAATGTAGTTTGGATTTGCGGAAAGCAAGGTTCTCATAAAAACTGCGAACTTGGCAGAACTAAAGTTGTATTTTCGTCCAGAAAGCATGTTTTTCTCAAGCATGCACTATTCTTGCAGAAGTCTTCCGTTTATCGCTTCTTTTTGTCAACGAAGGGCCGTTCGGTGCAGTGCAAAAAAAAAAAAAATCTTCCGCTTGACTTTAGTTTTAATATTTTATAAGTCCCAAATTCTACAAGATCGTCTTTTTATATCGTTTTAATATATACAGAGAGTAGCTGCGGGGCGAACAACTTGTGAAGAAACAACAAGTCTTTGTATACCGTCTTTAGCTCGGATACTTTTTAAAGATGAAAGTCTCTCACTTGTCCTTCCCCATGACAGAAAACACGCCTTTCAAAACTCTACAAGTCAGTAAAGGCTGCGAGTCAGCCGGCGGCAAGATTGGTCCATCCTCAGTGACGTAAACATACGGGAACCTTAAAACACAAAAACTTCCAGGCGGGAGACTGATTCCAGTCTTGATACCCGGATGAAACACGGGACACGGCGGCGCAGCGGGCTGGACCCGCGGGTTAACGGTCAGTTGAACTGGAGAATCAGGTGTTACGACGTAAATTCGCATAAGTTGAGCCAGCAGTGGTTTGGAGCTGCGGCACGGACAGGGGAAGTAGAGTGGCATATCCATAGTAACGAGTTTGTGGGCCGTTTCTTTCACGTGACCGGAACTGGTGGCTTTCACCATTTTGTCCGGTCCTGAGCAGATGAAGCTGAAACGAAAATTTTCATTTATAAACAGCCAAATTGAAAGCCTTTTCGATACTGTACGAACCCTGAAAGAAGAAATAACAAGAAAACAACATAAATACTTAAAAGTAACTAAAACACCACCAACCGATGTCCCCGAGGGCACTCATATTCGTCTCCTAAGTAAGCCCTGACCGTGGGAGGGCCTCCATCCCGTGGGCCCTTTCCTCGCTGCCGAGAGGAGCCTGGTGTGGATCCCTTGGTGGACGAGACAAGCGGCGGGTTGTGTCCTTTGAAGCTCGTACACTGCTGCCGTGCGTAACTGAGGGCCTGGTACAGAGGAAGCGTGGAGCCGCTGACCGCTGATGACGGAACTTCATTCAGCGTCGGCCAAGCCTCCTCCGTGCTCACTTTGGCGCCAAACTGCGCGCCTTGTCCATCAAACTGGCTCGTCAAATCCGATTGGCTCTCGTTCAAGACAGGGATGTCCCAGGACAATAAGAAGTTACTGCTTGGAAAAAAGCCCGGTTGTTCAAGCCCCTTTAAGATGCTGTAGCAGCTCGCATTGCCAAGGCGACAGAGCGACCAAGACGGAAAGCGTGGGAAAACACCGGCGGGTGACTCATTCGTAAGCATCGCCTCCAGGAATGCGCGGTCTTTGTTTTGACGTTGCCATGGCGACTTGACAGCTGTTTCGCCGCTGTGCATATGAGCGTCGTGCACGCTGACGGCGTCCTGTGACTCAACCAGACTCATATCGCCCGGTATCCCCACTGACGTCACACTCTTGAACTCAGGCCCCTCCTGAGCCGAGGCGTCGAATGTGGACTGGTAACCGATGCCGCTGTAGAAAGAGCTGACGCTGTGACTTCCGGTCATGTGGTCACCCGCACTGGTCACAGAGTCTCGTCGGATTTCAATGGCTTCGCTGGTCGCTAGACTCGGTGCACTCGACTCCTCCACCGCCAGTTCTTTGGCGGCCTCTTCTTGTGTACCTCCCCCTGATTCTTCGGGTTTTGACGGTGGAGTTATTGTTTCAACGGCCATTTCCAGGAGGGGCGTGTCTATGGACGGCTCTGGTTCTTTTGCATGTTCCGTTGGTTGGGTGAAACTTGGGTGGCAGGGGAAACGGACGCTGTTTAGCGACGAACAGCAGCCCTGTGCGAGTTGCTGGAAGAAGCTGCAGTTGGCCGACTGTGGAAAGAAAAAATCCAGTTTGAGAATGTCAGGTCACGAACGACAGTAATACAGAACTGAAAAACAACAATAGCAACAACAACACCACCACGACCAACAACAACAACAGCAGCACAAGCTAAATCAACAGCAAAAACAGCAATGTTCAGAGCAAGAAGATAACAAGAACAACAGCAACAGTAAAAACAACGATGTTCAGAACAGGAAAGTAACAAGAGCAAGAACAGCAGGAGCATCAAGTCGTACCATCAAGTCAAACGGGTCTTCTCTGTGGTCTTGTACTCTGCCACAGTTGCACGCGCACATGCTGGTGATTCGGCTCGAGTGCGGCTTACGAGGAATGCTGGCTTTCTCTCTTGACTCGTCTGGGTGTCTCTCGTGCGACTGAACAGTGACACCTGGCACCTCGTGGTACTGAAATGAAAAGAAAAAATGATATTTTCCCACTGTATAATGTGTCAACCCAACCCAAGGGAGAATGGAGGAAATGGTGATAGTAAGCTACTGACCGGGTAAACGCAGTGTCTCCCTGTTAAACTTCGCTCCTCGCAAAGCTGTCTTCCATTCAACCAAATCTGTAGGAATAAGAAGAGAAACAGAGACATGTAGAGACAGAGAACGAGAAAGAGAGAGAAGGGGGGAGGGGGTGGGGGAGGTGGTCGTTAGAGGCAGGAGAGTTGTTGTTGTTGTTAGAGACAGGAGAGTGAAGCAAAATAAACAAGGAAAACAAAACAAGAAAACAGCACCAACCTTGTTGCACTCTTCCTGGAGTTGCGCTGCGTAGTGCTCAAAAGCGGGTCCTCTGGCGTGAAGAGCGAAAATTCTAATGGCTTGGGAGAGCTACAGACAATAAACACGAAGGAAAACGAAGTAACATGAATTTAGAATAGCTACAGACAAGAGAGAAATAGAGCACAGTAAAATAAAGATGGTGACATGATGGTGATGATGACGATGATGATGACGATGATGATGATGATGATGATGAGGAGGATGACGATGATGATGACGATGATGATGATGATGATGATGATGATGATGATGATGATGATGATGATGATGATGATGATGATGATGATGATGATGATGATGATGATGATGATGATGATGATGATGATGATGATGATGATGATGATGATGATGATGATGATGATGATGAGGAGGATGACGATGATGATGACGATGATGATGATGATGATGATGATGATGATGATGATGATGATGATGATGATGATGATGATGATGATGATGATGATGATGATGATGATGATGATGATGATGATGATGATGATGATGATGATGATGATGATGATGATGATGATGAGGAGGAGGAGGAGGAGGAGGAGGAGGAGGAGGACGACGACGACGATGGTGATGACAATGAACATTACAGCATAACGACCAACCTGATTGAGGTGTACGTTATGTGTGTAATGAGACGGCAGTCCTTCAAGATAAGCACTCGTCGCCACGGGGAGAACTTTGCGGCAGCGGCTGCGAAATAGAAAACCAACAAAACAAAGATCAACAACCAATTAAAACATCAAACAGACAAGTGTTGTAAGGTAGGAGGTAGGACACGATTGACCAAGAAAAGCGATGAAACAGAAAATCATCAAAAACAACGGCGAACGGCTAACGGTCAGAACCTCAGCTTACACTATCTTTGCCGCATTAAACACATCCACACCAACTATAGATTGACACATTAAACTAGAACACGAGAGACAATGAAGAACAGACTAAAGCACCAAAAAACAACAACAACAACAACAACAACAACCAAACATCAAAAAATGAAATAGCAAAATGACAGAAGAAGAACAACAAAGAAATAAACTTACGCTTCGGAGAACTTCATATCCAGGTCGAGCTGCGACGCCATACCGTTGAGAGATGATAAAGGTTCGCTCTTAGGAGTCATGAAGAACTCAAAGAGCGCTTTACAAACCCGCGCCCACATGCGGCAGGTCGGCACCTATGACGTAACATAAACAAGCGCTCGCGTATTGAGTATTATATAAGTGTACGGGAATGGGATGTCCTCTGGTTGCACGTCCCTATTACACTGGCTGGGGTGGGGTAAGGGGCTGTACATAAAAAGACGAAAAAAAAAAAAAAAAACAGAATTCTTTGCACAGAACTATGCATTTCAACTCTGCACAACGATTTTCAAGTAAAATTGACGAACAGTTACAGAGAAATTATCGTTAAGAGGCGCTAGGCAAGGGAAAGGGGGGAGGGGGTAAAGTGTGGTGTACCTCTACATGGGTTCCTCGTCTTCCTTCAGCCACACCGTCCCTGCCAGCATCGCCTGTCATCAAATGGTCCACCTGTTGTTTCAGGTAATCTCTGAAGATCTGCCCACCTGATGACGCGTCACAATCTGAGTCGTCCAAGGCCGCCTCCCCGTGCCTCTTCAGGAAGCTAGAGCCCTTCAGAAGTACACTGTTACTCACTGAGGAAAAACGACACAAGTTAGAAGTGGAAGTTTGAAGTGACTGCAAAGTTTGAGCGAGGGCACGACTATTCCGGTACGAGAATACAATAAATAGGCCGTAAGGCTGTTCTTTTAAGACCTAGATATAATTGTGATTCTGGAATGAACGTATTCCGCTAATTTTGCAATCGTTAGCACAACAGGCGGTATTAATTATGTTCTCTTGGTAATTTTCAGCAGCATTCTGGTGGGAAAACTGCGCGCCCGCGCCAAGCAAGTTCCGTGCTCAGGCTTCCTCGGTCCAACCACGTCAATTTCTGCTAGTAACTGTACAGTACGTTAGCTATTCTATTTTCATAACAGCAAGAATAGAAGTTCTGTATGTTCTGTTACTCTTATACCGACAGGAATGGGAATAAGTTGCAGCCCGAGCGTCTAATGTTGACTTACTCCATTTGGTACTGATAGACGGCCGCGCGAGCTTGTTGAGTAAAATATCCACTGGATCGAACTTGGTGGTGTGCGGCTCAACATGGACAAAGGCTTGACCTGAACTCACGGTGAAAAGAGAACTGGAGCTAACGAGACAAAAGAAAAAGGGTCAAGAGCTACGGAGCGTTGTGGAACCGAACTGGAGTTGATAACAGAAGAGAAGAGAGAAACGAGGAGCTCTGTTACACTGAGGGTGTTCTGAAACTAAACTGGATCAGAGTTGATGACAGAAAAGTAGGGAGATACAGTATGAGGAACTCTGTTACACTGAGGATGTTTCTGAAAATGCTGTGGGGTAGCTGAGGACTTACCTGAGACTTCCCAGTAATCTAGCCTTCCTCATGACGCTGTAGATCTGATCTTCCAGTGCATGCTGCAGCTTTTTCTGCGGACTAGACGCCTGAAAAGAAATAAAGACAAACATAAACACCAAAGCTTGATCATTCTAATGCATTAAGAGCTGCGGCGTTACACAGTGGTTATAACGATGACGATGATGATGCAGTTACGATTATTAAGATGACAGCGGTGAAAGTGAGAACAGATGATGATGAACGAAATGACAATAAAGACAACATGACGACAATGGTGACGGTGATGACAACGACGATAACGATGATGATGATAATAAAAATGATGATTGTGATTATGAGAGCATTGATGACAGTGATTGAAAACATCACGGATAACTACATGTATGAGCATCGTGTGCAATATGTTTAACAGAAGTGAACACCAACCAGCGACTTCCCTTTTGCCTTGCTTGCATAGGTATCCTTTCCTTTCCCAGCCTGATATTAAAAGAAGAATTTTACAGCCTAAAAGTTGCTGTTATTCTGAGATAATTCAAGCAACCATAGAAAGTCTGGTTAACATTAGACCAAAATTTGTGGCATTTTTTATATAAACGAACAATAATCCAGCAACCTCACCCTCCAAATAATACAGTAAAGTATTTTTTGATACTTAGCAGTTGCATGAATGTGTGTGTATGTTTGTTCAAAACAGTATATCCTTTGTGCATAAACTCATACCACTTGGCTTGGGTCCGTGAAAGGAGCACGCTGAAAATCACAAAAAAAAAATTAAATAAATAAATAAATAAATAAATAAATAAAAATAGAGCTCTGTTTAATTTGATGTTGTTCAGGAATCTAGATGCTACGACACTGTATGTGTGTGTGATTTCCGACAGTCAGTGGAAGAGAGAAAGGAAGTATGGGGGAGGGGAGAAGAGGGAAAATAAAAATATGAAAAAGAGAACAGAAGGGAGTGGGGGAGATGGACTAAACTTAACAAAGTACAGTACAAGGTGGATAGGTCATGGACAGAAGGAAGAAAAGAACAGAAAATTCTGTCAGTTAAGCCAGCTTTCATGCACATATAAATAGGAGTGAGGGAGTGATTGCCAACCTGTCGAAAGGAGCAGATGAGCCTTGGAATGCATGGTCGTCCTGTTTGTCTCCAAATGTCCTGGACCCCATCAATATTGTACATGCACTGTGATATCTGGCTTAACAGCTGGTGCCTGTCAAAAACAACAAACCTCCCTAGTATGCTTTTATCTCGAGAACCTGGCATAGCTGAAAACAACTTGAATAGATGCATAGTCTTATATTTTATGAGCCCTCAAGCTTGTTTTGCATAATTTAGACAAAGCTAAAACTGGCTTATAGAGTTGTACTACTCATATGTAAACATACAGCATAGAGTGTAGCAATATTACCTTGTTGAAGCAAGTGTGCGAAAAAGCCTGATGTAACCAAGATCGAAAGTTTGAGCGGGATGCATCAACTGAAACAAACAATTGTACAGTTGCTGTCAGTGGTATAAAGGTTGTTCAACCTTTTAGTGAACAACACAGAGTGGACACAAGTATACTGTGCTGTGTTATTGTAATTAGTATTAAATAAGTTAAAGGGCTGGTACACTTATGTGACTATGTGTGAGACAACACATGTACAGTACATGTATCCAGGAAAGTGCGAGAGACTGGGACATCAGGCACACCATCATGCTGGAGACAAGGGGGAGGGTAATGCCTTAGGTCTGTCATCATGTACAGGGGAAGTTTGTGGTGCACAATGTGCAAAAGAAACTACAATAATCCTCACCACCATGATGTGACAAACTGAAAACATGAACATCATGGTGCAGGCGTGGTAAAAGTCAAGTGATGCCCAATACTGGTGTGCTTCCTAGAATCAGAGAAGATCACAAAATTACTGCAGCTTTAAATACTATTATACATTCATGTACAGTACACATACTATATATAAATATATATAATACAGAGTGAATTTTGGTGTTACTAACAGGTAGTTCCTATAATGTACAATTATTAGCACAAACATGCAGTAGGTACAATTTTTATTTCTTTGTAATCTGAATCTCGAACATTCAGTAAAGTCGAGTACCATCCACTCACCGAGCTGGTCACATCCCTTGGAGCTTGTTCACAAAGCTGGATAAATTTAGGAACATCATAAACAGACACCAAGTGGAGATAAATAATCCTTTGCTCAATGTCATGGTATACCTCAATGTAACACTGTCAAAGGAATGAACACTCTTATGAGGGTCTGCTTCAACCAATATTAATTTTGGCCTGATATCTAATGCATCCTTCCTTCTGTGTCTTTTGTGTAGATAAAGGGAAAGGGGAGGGGAGGGGAGGGAAGCGAAAGGAAGGGGAGGGGAGGGGAGGGGAGGGAAGCGAAAGGAAGGGGAGGGGAGGGGAGGGGAGAGAAAGGAAGGGGAGGAGAGAGGAGAGGAGGGGAAGAAGGGTTGTTGATTACAGTTTACAGACATTTGCTGGATTATGACACCACTAGCAGTGGCCTTTAACGTGTACATCCTACAGTACATGTATGTTTGAGCTTTTTAAAACCCATTCAGATCAAACAATATATGTTATGTTTTATCTCCATGACTATCATTCTATTGTGTTTCTAGAGTAGATAAGCAGTGTTGGGGAATTATGCAAGAACTTGGGAATAAATGGTGCAAAGAATGATGTGTAGAGAGTGGGTAAAAACATCCATGTCCTATTTCGCCAAAAAGACATGAATGCAAAGATTATATTTATTTGTATTTATACAGTCTGAAAAAAGTCCACATGCAACACACTTACTGGTAACTGGTCGCTCTCTCTTTTTAAAGACTTGTCCAAGAAGTCAATCTAAAAATAACAAGGTGAATGCAATGCACACTAATTTGCAGCAGTAACAGATAGGTAAGACATTATTGAGTGATCAGAGATCATTTAATAACGTTCATTCATTCATTCACTCACTCATTCATAAGCCTAAAACTTGTAAACATATGAGCTAATGCATCACATACCAACCTTAAAAACCTCCTTGTCAATGGCTGAATTCACATGGACAGCCTTTGATTTGTATCCAATGCTCCCCTTGCCAAAAACTCCAATAACACACACCTTGTCGTCCACAAAACTGAAGAGCAAAAATAGGAATCTCGTCTGCTAACTGACGACAGCAGGTTCTATAATATAGTAATTTACATTTGAAAAAAAGAGAAAAGAAACGCAGCTATTTAAAATAACAAAACTGACAATTAATGGGATTTCTATGAAAAAATCGCGTTACCTTTCCCTACTATCGACCAAACGTTGAAAATACTCTGGGGAAGCCTTTGCACTCTTCTCTTCCGCCATCTTGTTTGTCGGGATTAATTTATGTCAGCGGTCGCTCATCAGTGTTGAAAGCACGCCCGCCAACCAATCACGGAGCTTCTCACGCGGATGGCCCTGGGGATGAGGATGACGTCAAATCTTGATCTTCTTGCACGTGAAGAAGGCAAGATGGCGGATAAATTCCAAGACTTGGCCGGAAGAATGGCAAAAGCTCCGAAAGGCTCTGGAAAGGGAGTTGCACTGCTAGCCGGAGCCATTGCCCTTGGCTATGGCATTAAGGAGTCCGTGTATACAGGTATGTTGTGCAAATTCGCAATCGATTTTGGCGTGTGTTGAATTGAGCTTGCATCATACAGGCT